>CM033476.1:245860342-246334502 GCA_019447015.1 Hymenochirus boettgeri | reverse complement strand
CACTCAGCTGTTTTAAAACAACTGATTGGTAGGCCCTTTAGTCCTATTGTCGCAGGCCGCTGAGCCTGTAGTTACAGCAGGCTTTGAAAAGCAGGGAAGTACCACCCTTTTACGCTGTAGTTTAGATACACTGCAGCTAGAAGCATGAGCATGATCCTAGAGTCATTTTAAAGGTAGGAGTGTGGTATTTTGTAATAGAGTACACTTGTATGGAGACACAATTACTATGTTTAGTCTTACAATAAAAAGAAAGTACAGTTTGGGACGTTTGGGTTTAGAGAAATCCTCCTCCAATTTGAAGCTAACATCACCAGCTATATTATGCTGAATCTAAATTTACCTCACTAATGTGACTTTCGAAAAGTTTTACAAAGTTTTCTTTTGTGTTCTGCATTTTGTATGCTTGGCCCATGCTAGATTATATATACAACATTTCTGCTGGTCTGTCTTTTCTTAGCAGAATTAATTTTACTGTGAAAGCCTAGTTAAAAATTATAATAAAGTCAACATTCAGTCTATATGTAGATAGTTCAAAAGCTTTGATAATTTAAAAATCCTCAACTGATGTTTTGACAGGAGATCAAAAGTCTAATGGTCAAAGGATTGGACAGAAAAATATGATAAATTGTGGTTGGCTCTTTTTCTGAAGATGAGTTGCAATGCAGAAAATCCATTTCAGTGTTGCCAGTGACATTCATTTACAAGAAGCACTGTATCAAGTAATTGCAAGACAATTTAAAATTCTCGTTGAGAGAAAAAATAGTTCTGGCTGCAAGGTTAAATGAAAGTTTCTGAACCAAACTACCTTGAATCTCAACCAAATTAGACTGCCTCCCTCGTCAATGATTAGGACAGATCTCAAAGAAAATGAGTTTAAAAGCTATTAATTCTGTAATAAATGTCTTCCAGATTAGTGACATGCAAACCTTTCTCACAGTGGATGATACAAAAGGATGATTTCTCTTTGTTCCATTCTTCTTTATTTGGTACAAGCAGTGACCGCGTGTAAAAAATAAATGCATATATTTACAAATGAGAGAGAGTAGTTGTTGAAACTTTGTGCGTGTTTGAATAAAATGTAAATCGCAATTTTTAAACAGCCGATCGTGCAAACCTTTGTTCCATATATGCGCATTCAGCTGTTTAAAAACAACTGATTGGTAGGCCCTCTTAGTCCTATTGTCGCAGGCCCTGCATGCCCTGTAGTTACAGCACGGCTTTGAAAAGCAGGGAAGTACCACCCTTTCTACTGCTGCTAGAAGCATGAAGCATGATCCTAGAGTCATTTTAAAGGTAGGAGTGTGGTATTTTGTAATAGAGTACACTTGTATGGAGACCACAATTACTATATTGTTTAGTCTTACCAATATAAAAAGAAAGTACAGTTTGGGTACAGTTTGGGTTTTAGAGAAATCCTCCTCCAATTTGAAGCTAACATCATCCAGCTATATTATGCTGAATCTAAATTTACCTCACTAATGTGACTTTCGAAAAGTTTTACAAAGTTTTCTTTTTGGTTCTGCATTTTGTATGCTTGGCCCATGCTAGATTATATATACAACATTTCTGCCTGGTCTGTCTTTTCTTAGCAGAATTAATTTTACTGTGAAAGCCTAGTTAAAAATTATAATAAAGTCAACATTCAGTCTATATGTAGATAGTTCAAAAGCTTTGATAATTTAAAAAATCCCTTCAACTGATGTCTTTTGACAGGAGATCAAAAGTCTAATGGTCAAAGGATGGGACAGAAAAATATAGATAAATTGTGGTTGGCTCTTTTTCTGAAGATGAGTTGCAATGCAGAAAATCCATTTCAGTGTTGCCAGTGACATTCATTTACAAGAAGCACTGTATCAGGTAATTGCAAGACAATTTAAAATTCTCGTTGAGAGAAAAAATAGTTCTTGGCTGCAAGGTTAAATGAAAGTTTCTGAACCAAAACTATCCTTGAATCTTCAACCAAATTAGACTGCCTCCCTCGTCAATGATTAGGACAGATCTCAAAGAAAATGAGTTTAAAAGCTATTAATTCCTGTAATAGAATGTCTTCCAGATTAGTGACATGCAAACCTTTCTCACAGTGGATATATCAAAGGATGATTTCTCTTTGTTCCATTCTTTCTTTACTTTGGTACAAGCAGTGACAGCGTGATAAAAAATAATGCATATATTTACCAAATGAGAGAAGACAGGGTTACTTGTCGAATATGGTTTAGTCGGTGAACTCTGCACATCTCCCAGCATAGACATGCTATTTATTTCAATGGACCAGCATGACCTAAAATAAAAAAGAATATATATTCAAATATTATTATATTTTATGGAATTATATTTTGGTAAATACAGAATATGGAAACAGTGCAATAAAATGTAAAAAAAAACACAATGAGAGAGATGTAGTAAACCAAGTCACGGCTGAATCAATTTAAAATCAGTTACGCTTCTAAGTACAAATGAATGCAAAACTTAATTACAGAATCAGGGGGTACATCCCCTGCACCCCATCGCAGCTTTAGCTTACTAGACACACTCCCACAATGTTGTAGCTGTCACAAAGGTATCAACATCTAAAATCTAGACATTACATGTAGTATGTAACAAAAGTAACAGTGCTAAAACAATTCCTTTTTTGTTGGCCCTGCCACAATTTACATTTGCAGTTTTCAAAAATATATTAAAAGCCTTTACACGAATTGCCATTGCTCCTTTTTTATTCAAATGTAAAAGGTTTCAAATAAAAAAAAAGCTGGAAATGCCAATCTGTAGAATTCATCTTAATTGCATCTAGCTGGAGTGAACTACTCGTATAACTGTTCATAATACCTATAAGTCTACCAAGTTGATAATCCCTGTAAAGTTGGTTCAATTGCTATAAATTCTTTATACTTTATTTTTATACAGATGTCAGCTTTTTAGAATGCGCTTTGCAGCACATTGTATTTTGAAGTTTCTTTTAAATACCCCTTTTTCAGGATAAAAAAAATTATGACTTTCGTATTTTTAAGTAAAGTAAATGGATTCATTGTTTATTAAAAAAAACTAAAGAAGTTTAGTTATAAAAAAAGGTATAAAAAGTATCACAGCACTCCACTCACAGCTAAATGTTGATGCTAGTGTAAGGGGACTTGGCTGGACTGTCCCATACATATAAATATCCAACAACACTGCACTCAATGCTTAACAGAGTATTTATTTTCTTAGTACAGCATGTGCATGATCATATTTCACAATGTTTCGGGGAGACGACAGTCCCCTTCTTCAGGTGAAAAAGCTGTTACATGTTACACCAAACACAGATGAATATAAAGGTAATTACAGGAAGTGACCAAATCAAAATCCCTGCCACTCCTCAAGATCCCATGTTCCAAAAAAGAAACCATCACAATACTAGAGCTCCTCCTAGTGGATCTCCATAGGGACAACTAACCTAATTTATATAAACAGATACAAGTCATAGTCTCTGTTAGGACCGTTGGGGGCTAGAGATCCAAGTCTGTGTATCCACCACACCTCTCTTTGGCGGAGTTTAAGCTTGCGATCTCCCCCCCTTAACGGTACAGAGACTGTTTTCAACACCATATACTTAAGGCTATCTGCATCATGGCCTTTCTCTATACAGTGTTTAGCCACTGGAAATTTTGTATCTCCCCGTCTGACACTAGATCTATGCTGGGAAAATCTAGATTTTACAGCCTGTGTGGTCTCCCCGACATATAAGAGACCACACGGGCACCACAATACATACACAGCAAATTGACTATCACATGTGTAATAGCCCCTAAATTGAAAGGATTTCCCTGTTCTCGGATGAATAAAAACGTCCCACTTATTAACAAATCTGCATTGTTTACACTTGGATGGATACATGCCCTTACTACCTCCAGCTAAAAACAATGGCTTATCACTCTTATGAGTTTTAACTGTAGATCTAACTAAGTTGCTGCCAATGGTGTCCCCTGGGATTAGAAATCAGGGGAGGACAGGCAAACTCTGGGACCTCAGGGTACGAGTTCCCGAGTATGTGTCAATACTTTCGCACCACCCCAGCAACCCTTCCTGTGCCTGTCCCATAATTCATGACAAAGGGTATACGGGGTTCCTTCCGCATTCAATCAGTGTTATCTCGATCTTTAACTTTTTTAAGAGCTCCGTCCAGTATCCTCTTGGAGTACCCTCTGTGTCTGAATTTCTGAAACATCTCCCTAATTTTTCCTCCTTCCTTCCCTTGTCACTCATGATGCGTTCCACCCGGGCGAATTAACTCACCGGGATGGACTGCATTGTGTGTTTTGGGTGAAAGCTGTCAAAAGCTAACAACTGATTCCTTTCAGTCATTCTGGAAAAAATATGCATGACATGAGGTCATTTCCTGATACAAATTATATATATTGGTAATGTGTTATTTTGTTTTATTGGATGTTACATGCTACTTGATAAAGGGCGCTGTGACGCCTGAAATGTCGTTTTTTAACATGTGACTGTCAATTACAACTAATGCTTCTTATTACTCTTAAAATAAATATATACCTACAGTATATGGAAAGTTTTAAATGAGGGTGGAGATGCCCTTTAAAAAAAATAGTGTACGCACATATCTGTTGTATTCAATTAGATCAACTGGACTTGAAATGTAGTTCTTGAAGACGTTTCGCTAGTCATCCGACTGGCTTTCTCAATTCAGAATGACTTGTACAAGAATCTGTGGCAATTATGTACCCTGGAAAATCCCAATTAGCATATCACAGCCAGGTGTTAAGGGTGTGATTAGATAGTGGCTAAGAGGTGTTATAGGAACGCCCAGAGTAAGGTGTTAAAACAGCATTGTACATGGCAGACAGTTGGTGTCGAACCCCCCCACCTCTATTTAGGCTTGGTTTCTTTATTTTCACATAAATGGCCTCCTTAACACCTCTCTTGAACCAGTCACGTTCCTTCGCCAGTATGTTAACATTACAATCTTCAAAGGTATGTCCTTTATCCTTAAGATGCAGATACACGGCTGAGTCCTGACCCGAGGAATTGGCTCTTCTGTGCTGGGCCATACGTTGATGCAGTTGCTGTTTGGTCTCCCCCACATACAAATCAGAGCATTCTTCACTGCACTGCACTGCATATATGATGTCGCTTTTCTTGTGTTTAGGTATTGGGTCTTTCGGATGTACCAATTGCTGCCTCAGTGTGTTGTTCGGTTTAAAGCAGACAGGGATACGATGTTTTTTGAAAATTCTTCTTAATTTCTCGGAGACCCCTGCTACATATGGGATGACCATGTTCTTCCTCCTGTCTTGCTTTTCCCTTCACTGTTGGTATTTGTGTTTCTTTTCTTTCCTTCTACTTCTTTTGACAAAGGCCCCGTCTGGATATCCACAAGTTTTAAGGGCTCCTCTGAGATGTTTCATTTCTTTAGCCTTCGCCTCTGTGCTAGTGGGGATGTTCTCGGCTCTGTGTTGCAGGGTTCTGATGACACCCAGCTTGTGATCTAAAGGGTGGTGGGAGTCAAACATCAAATACTGATCTGTGGGTGTTGGTTTTCTGTAAACCTCTACTTCCAGTTTACCATTTTCCTTAACTTCTACCAAGCAGTCCAAGAAAGCCAGTTGTTTGTTTTGTACCTCTTCCCTTGTGAATTTAATGTTTTGGTCCACCGCATTAATGTGTTCTGTGAAAGCTTGTACTTCCTTCTGGTGGATTTTAACCCAGGTGTTAAGGGTGTGATTAGATAGTGGCTAAGAGGTGTTATAGGAACGCCCAGAGTAAGGTGTTAAAACAGCATTGTACATGGCAGACAGTTGGTGTCGAACCCCCCCACCTCTATTTAGGCTTGGTTTCTTTATTTTCACATAAATGGCCTCCTTTATGTGAAAATAAAGAAACCAAGCCTAAATAGAGGTGGGGGGGTTAAGTCCAGTTGATCTAATTGAATACAACAGATATACCATGACCTGGATGAATGAGAACCTTCACAAGTGTACGCACAGCTCTGGCAACTGGGAGATAGAAAAAAAGAACTAAAAATCTCACTGAGCATAAGTGAGCCGCCTTTAGTTAAAAAATGATGCCCCACAGTACACCAAACTGAAGGCAAAATACGTTGTGAACATCACCAAAAATCTAGTATTAAAGGGTATGTAGACTGAAAATAAAACTTTGTTACTAGATAGCTGTGGCTTTAAATGTAATGTGATTGTTTTTTTTTTTGTTGCAGTAGCACCTGCCCATATCCTACCTTTACTCCTTGAAAGTTTCTGTCTTCCTCCTCCTGTATCCTCCCATTTTTAGCTTCACCCCTACGAGATACTGTGCACGTGATGTCAGTGCGCATGTGCATTGTGGCAACATCGCCATGAGCATGCATCCACGTGATGTCATTGCGCCGCTCTGTGCTTGTTCATGGCGCAATGTTGTGACGTGTACGCACGCTCACGACAAGGTCACCGCGATACACGTTTTCACCTTTTCAAAAACATGAAAAATCTTTTAAAACCCCAAAGGATATTAAAAAAAAAACTTAAATTAGGAAATATACCATAGGAATTTTTTAAGCAAAGATTGATTTTTAAAAACTATTTTCTCAGATGTGGAGAGATTTACTGACCAAAATTTTACTGAATAGACAATTTTCACCTTTTTATAAAAACAGTACCACTATGGTTTTTGCAAGGTTTAACACGAAAAGATCTCCCTTGTTGTAAATTGCAAAAATCTATCGAAATACCGGCAAACACCCCCCCCATCATCACCGCTTTATAAATGTGCACCTATTTACATTTATAAATAGGTTAAAGAATACCGTAACTCAGGACAGACCCACTAAAGAACACCACTGGTCCAACTGGTTCCATTAAAGGATATGTACACTGGGAAGTTTGTTTTTTTTAAATTTCCCATTTATTGCAAACTATAATTCTTCCCAACTATCATTGTAACATTTTATTGCTGATTTGTCCCCTATTTCTTTAGATATTCAGTCTGAATCATCTTACATTTCAGTTGTCATTCAAGTGCTTTACTGTCAAACTCTTCAGTTATGTATCATTTTGCTGTTGCTGGAATGGTGACAGTTGGTATGTGAACTGCATGGTGGGAAATTCCCTCTCCCAATGCTGCCTCATAAAGATTACTGAGCATGCTTGCCCTCACAGAGTGTCAGATAGTCTGGCAGGGGACTGAGGCATGAGGGACTAAGCTTGAGCAAATCATGTACCAGATTTAATTCATGCAGCAACACAAACACAACAGAGTAAGTGCTGCTTACATGTATTGGTTTATAGGTTGAAATTAGGCAAAATATTTTTTCAGTGTACAATTCCTTTAATAATAACCACTACTTGCAATGTAGTTTTTAGCCAGTTCTTAATCCAAGTACATATAAAAAAGGTTGACACCACTATTCCTAGGAGGTACCTTTGATAAGGTACCTTCTATGAAGTACCGTGGCAAAGGCTTTTTCAAAATCTAAATAAATAACACCCAATGACCCCACAAGATTGAGGTTGTCTCACCTCTTCATTGAAGGCAATCATTGGGTTCAAAATCCTTCATTGGACACAAATCTTCAATAAGTCTGTATGACTCCCTGTGCTTTAATAGCGCTATATAAAAAATAAAATACATACATATTGATTTAGCAGGATCTATTATGCATAAAACCATGTTAAACCTACTTATAATGTTATAATCAGGGGCGTAGGGATCACTATAGCAACCAAAGCAGGGACCATCCTGGTCCCCTGCAGGCATATACCCCTCCTAAGAAAAATTTGACCTCACGTAGTTTAGCCCCACAAACCCCAAATTTCGTTTTACTTACACCTTTCAAAAATGCCCCCAGGCTTAAGTAAAATGAAAACGGGGCTTGTGGGGCTGAACTACGTGAGGTAAACTTTTTCTTAGGAGGTTGAACTGCACTGAAAAGTTTTCGTATCTAGCTACGCCCGGGGTTGCAATCTGAAATATATTTAAATATCTTATTTCTTAATATTCCATCTAAAAGATTTTCCATCACAGATCTCAAACTGACGGGTCCATAATTATCTGTCTGAGAACGGAGTAATAATGTCATATATTAAATAAAAATATTACCCTGAATAATAAATTCTTTGACCTCTATTTGGCTGCAATGTGTATTTTTACTTCAGCAACTCAGGATAACATTGTATAAGTTTCAACATGATAAATTTTTCATCCTTTTTTTCCAAAGAGGGCTAATTGTTATACAGTAAATTAAATAAAAACAACAACTTGCTATGGAAAAAAAACTTTCAGAAAATCCTTGGGATTGTTGATACCAACCAGTACCATCTTGTACTGGTTGGAAAATTTCAAATCAGGTTTGGGTCAACTCTCCCATATACCATATATGGTGATAATGTGTTGTGTGAGTTGAAAATGCTTATATTTAAGATTGTATTTATTCATTTGCATGAACTTTAATATGCTATTAATGAATAAATGAATGGAAACGTGTACTCTAACAATCTTTAATGTTATTTGTTTAAAATAATGACTCACAAACTATTTAGCTGTCTGTCCTTCAGTTTATATATCTCTAGATAAACAGCATGGCTACACTTCCACTGTACACTGTAGCAGATTTCTATCATGTATTTCTTTATAACAAATATAAAAAACACAGAAACAATATGATATGCAATACCCACTAAGGAAAATCTTAAAGTCCCTAAAAAGAAGGCATGATTCTGCTTTTAATTTTCTTACTATTTTTCCAGATAGAATATGATTTAGTGTTAGACAGAGAAGTGTTCTATAAATTACAGAGACACTGGTTATGATGTATAACACTATAAATTTAATTCTAAGAAGCAATATGGTATTTTTAACTACCTCGAAATCCAGTTTTCCTCTTTAGACTGATTAAGAGGTATTGGCACAGGGAACAAATTAATATATTTATTTTACCTTTGACAAGTTGCTTATTAAAAAGATAAATATATGCAATAATACAGGGGGGGTTGTATAATACTAGAGTTTAGTAGTAGTGAGTATTATTTTACATTGTGGGGGAGATGCAATAAATTGTCAGAAAAAGGGGCATATTTATAAACGCCCGTTAACTTTTCGCAGCCAAGTTTCCAGCCGTTTTTGCCAAAATCTCTAATAACGCGATTTATTAATAGGACGAAGCCCAGATACGAAAAGTTAATGCCTCGTTAACATTGCATCAGTTACCACTCGCTTCTATTTATAAAGCAGCGGTAACTCATGCGCGGCGTTAATCTTGGTCGTTTCACTTTGCCACCTTCAAGGTGAAAACGGGCGAGATCACCGGGGGTCAGGGCGGGGGGGCACGCCAACCTCGCCGCGGGTGGTCGCATTCACCAGAGTGCCACGGCAGGGGCCCCCGCGGCATTACCCCTCCCCAGCAGCCTCTCCCAGACCCCTGCCCCGTACTCTCGCTGGGAGGGGAAGGGAGGGACCTACTGGAAGGGGTAGAGGGACCCTACAGTGGGGGCACTTACAAGTGCCTTTTGGGACTTAGGGGGTCCCAGAGCTGTTTCTAGTATATTACAGATGGATATTTTAAGGAATGGTAGGAGTTGACATGATTTCTTTACTTAGCTTGTATCATATGGACCAAGTCTTATAATAAATAAGGTTAAGTGTTAGGATGCTTAGGATGTACTATTTAGGGCTACATAATATAGATTCCTATACATCAATTCTACTATATACGAGCTATCAACCACTAATGATATCAATAACACGATGATCATTGTATATTGTATTAATTATGAAAAAATAAATAAAATAATTTATATGTAGTCAGAGCCTCACAAACTTGCTGGGATTCCTAGTCACCATCAGGTTCATGGAACAGCACAAAATTTTGCGTGGAATTTTTAACCTTAATTTTTAACCTAAAATTCCATATTTGGTTGTCCTGAATACTTTAACACAGACATTTAGAACTGGGTTTTACAGGTAATTTAGAGAATATAATATTGTTATCAATACAGTGTCCTGGTTTTGTGCTGCTTTATGATTCTCTACAAATGCTTGCTTTCTTTTTTCTGTAAATAAAGTTTTTGTTTTCCTAGCAATGCTTAAACTTGCAATTTCTTTCACTTTATTGTTAAAAGAGCTTATTTAGATAAGAGTTTTTATGAAAATATTCATGGTGGAAAAAAAAAGAAAAAAGAAAGAAAAATTGAAAAATGTTTACACTGATAAACACTCATACAAATGAAATTGGTTTTCTTGTTCTCAGAATGAATTCTATAAAGGGTGATGAATCACTTCAACTGAAAATAAGTTAGCAAAAAAAATTTAAAAGCATTTATTTTTATAAGAAGTATTATAAATTACATACATGAGATGAATATAGATGAAGCTTTTGGTTTTTAAAGCACTAACAAAAGCTCCTTAAAGTTTGAAAAGTACATTTTATGTTCTAAAAAGTCTTTACTTGCTGTTCATTCCAGCCAAAAATAGTAAAGTAAAAGAAAAAAAACAAAGTGTAAGTAGAATATTAGTATTTTCATAAAGTAATGCACCGAGTGGCAGAAAGCAAAGAAACCAATGTAATAACGCTTAATGTTATTTAAAGAATGATTTTGTGGCAGTTACAGAACCAAACTAGGCAGCAGGGCTGTTTCTAGCTATCTTTGTGGCCTAGCGTGATCAGTTCGCAAGTAGTGTGGCCTAGCCCTCCAAGAGTATTGCCATTAACCATTCAGTGTCAGCAGACTCCCCCAAAGTTTTGCCATTATCAGTTTCAGTGCCAGCAGAGTATTTCTATTAATCCTTCAGTGCAAGCAGACTTTTATATTAAAGGGCATCTATAGTGAATTTTATACATTGCTTCAATCCAGACATTAAAAAGTTTAGTGTATGCTGCCTTATTCCCACCTTCCTCTGTGGCTCTGTGTTTGCACACAATCTGATTTACTGCAGAGCACCCCTCTTCCCCTCCCCTCTCTTGTCATTCCCCTATTCATAGTTCAGCTGTGAATCAAGCCTGTGAAACAAGCCGCTCATGCGCATTAATCCTCCCATACATCACTCTAGCCTTTGTAAACAAAAAAAAACGTAATTATGTAAGCCTGTAGAGTGGAAGTTACTTTGTTGTTCTGGATATACTTGCTACACAAGGAGTGGTGAATTAGGAGAGATCCAAGTCCTGCCTTACCATTGCAGCCCCATCTCCCTTTGACGGGCAATAAATTGGTGAAAGCTGCTTCATTCTCCTTCCCTTTACTTCTGTTTTTAACCCAGTATTTGCCAAGCATTTTTGTGAGCATGAAGGAGTCATTTGGAGACTTGCTGTAAAACTTGTGTAAGCCTACACACTACACCGGCATGCTGTTAGGGGATTTGATTGACAGCTCAACTGACAGGAAACTGAAGAAAATTGAATGACAAGTAATGGAAGAAAATAAAGGTACCCACTATAGATGCCATTTGATAATTTCATTGCCAGCCCTTTCCCAGAGTATTGCCATTAACACTTTTAGTGCCAGCAGAGTATTACCATTATCTCTTCAGTGCCAGCAGACTTTTCTATTAATACTTTTAAGTGCCAGCACTTTCCCAGAGTATTGCCATTAACACTTTAAGTGCCAGCAGAGTACTACCTTTACCCTTTCAGCTACCAGCATTAACACTGATATACAGTATGTACCTGCTTTCCATGCTTCTTCCATTGAATTGTTCACTCCTCACCTACTCTATGTTATAATTGGAGAGTTTGGTGGAAGGAAGAAAGAGGCAGGGAGAGTGATATCATGGCTGCTAGTCACAGGGGACACTGTTATAAATCTGCAGCAGCTTTTACCCGTCATTTTAGAACTGTTCTCCTCAGTACCATTAGCTGAGCTTACCCCCCCTTCCTTCACCTTCAGTTCATTAGCAACATTGTTTCCAAGTAGAATGAGCTGTGTTCTAACAAACCAAGTAAAAGCTGACAGCGATATGTTAGGGAGAACAAAATAAGGATTGCAATGCACTGAGAGTCGCTATCACACCTATTACATAATTCCACAACAGTGATTGCACCAGAGAGGCATAGCTTTTCTCTGTCCTTTGTCATGTTAGAATATTGATGCCCTTATTTATGGATTAAAAACATTGGGAAATGTCTATAGCAGAGGCAAATAGATATTTTCCAGGTTTGTCGTTATTTCTTAAACTGATTGTGAACGACATGAATGGGCACTGATGAAAGTGAGTACTTTAAAAGCTTGAATACACATGTGCAATCTAATACTCATATCTGAAAGACTGACAATTTCTCAATAGGCTTCAGCTGGAGACATTAGACATCAAAACACTAACAGGCTTACTTACCAAGGAGCCACGCAGCACTCTCTCTTGCTCTTAAAGTCACGCTAACCAATTTACGAACCAATTTACAAGCCACGGTTTGTGCCGGGTGTGCAAGTACCGTAAGAGACACTTGCGCAGCTGTTGCAAACCTATTTTCCAGAGTCTGTGTGGCTATTAGAAGCTCTGGTAGGGGGGGAATGAGCCAATAACCCCAACCAATTGAAATACAGCTTTGAGAAGTTTATTTATTAAAAGGCTGATCAGCAGCTAGAAGCAATATAGTATTCGGCTAAAATTTGTCCACAAAACACAGAAAGTGTTATTACTCATTGCCCCCCTACTAGAGCTTCTAATAGTAAATGCAACATTGTCTTTTACTCTGCAAACAAGCAGAGAAGGTGAATGTTAATTTGCTAGGGTTTACACTAAATACCTCCTAGCTGCCACACCAGAGCCTCTATGTCAATGGTAAGTGCAAAACAGTCTTATTACTCAAAAACAGACAAAGTGATCCTGCACACTCATGACTCCAGTCGTTAGGGGCTATAATGCTGCGGGTGCTACAGTATGCTGGCAAGCATGTCACACATCAAACGAAGAAAGCTGTGCACACCAGACTTGATGCAATAGGTGTTTATTGGTTCATTAAAAAACACCACATAATGTTTAGGTGCCCATGCACCTTCATCAGACACATACGTATGCGTCTGATGAAGGTGTATGGGCACCGAAACGTTACGTGGTGTTTTTTGATGAACCAATAAACACCTGTTGCATCAAGTCTGGTGTGCACAGCTTTCTTCGTTTGCAGTCTTATTACTCAGGTACAATGCTGGGGGACTGATTTTAAATAAACTACATTTTTAGATTGCTAATAGGCAGAATAGGACTCGCTTTAAGTGAGGGGCCTTGACGTGGCATGCGAGCTTACATATTTGGGCCAAAGTGTGGTACTAACACCTCATTATTATTTTAAAGGTAAACTGTGCACTGGCAATTTTCCCTTATTTGTGTGTCCAAATAATGGCTTTTTATAATTTCTATCAGCTGGTCAACTCCAGAATGTGGGTTAGACCAAGCGCTGGCATTATGGTGCTTCTAGCAGCTGATCAACACCCCAGTGTGGGTTACACCGAGCGCTGGCAATTTCTTTCTTTGATATGTTTATGTATGTGTGTGTGTATACAGTGGATATAAAATCTTTTCACACCCTATAAAAGAAAACGAGGACAAGAAGTTGAAAAGAAATGAAAAACAGTTATAAAGACATCATATGAAATCCTGGTTCGCTAAGTGTCACATCCCCCAAACTAATAAAATATTTGTTGAAGTACTTTGTAGATTTTTAGTTGGTTTAGATCAGAGTCTATTAGAATGGTAAATCTGGACTTTGCAAGTTTTGTCTACTATTCCTAGAAATATCATGAGAAACGTTAATAAATGTATCAACACTATAAATGAACTAGTTTGGGTGGAGATATCTCAGTGCTTTCATACTCAACACCAAAGTGAAGCACAAGTACCCTTAGGTGGTCAAGACCATCCTCCCTTCTCACCTTTCAGGCAAATATCAAACAAATCTGTAGAAAAACCATTATACATCCTTATGGAGAGCCCAATAAAGAATTTGTATGGAATCCTGAGATCTAAAAGAGGACCCAGACTGTCCCTACCCAAAATAAAAATTTCCAATAATTTTTATTTTTTGAAAGTCCAGTCTGTGCTTTCCTGCCCATCACAACAATGAACCCACAAAGTGCTTGTGCTTGGTCGGGACCGTCTTCCCTTCTCGGAACCTGAAGGGAACCTACCAAGAGGGGATCCATAGGGCCTCCCTTTGCCAGGAGGCTTCGGAAGGCCATCCAAGTCGACCCCCATTTGCCCCAAGTCTCCAGGAAGAGTTCCTGGATGCCAATTCATCCAGGCTAATTAATGTGGTGCACCAATTAAGGCCTAAGCCATAGCCAGCAAAGGCAAAAAAATTAACTAGTCCCAATAGGGGGTAACCAGATTGTGAAGGCAATAAAACCATGTGAACAATAGTGCATAACAGAGGCTTAGGCTTCCATATGTTTTTGGCTTAAGACTTAAACCAAATTGTGTAGCATGCAGAACTGTTCAAATTTTGTGACGTGCCACACCGCATGCTCTATGGACGGGAACACTCTTTCCCTGGCATTGGGAAACACTACACAGGACAGAAAAAGGAAGATAGCAACTTTGAAAGACTAAAGTTAGGGTGTAGGAGGTTCCGAAAACCCCAAAACATGCACTTTACATTTAAAGCCTAAGCTAGCTAGTAATACTAGGTTGAATTTACAGTGTATATACCGTTAATGGATTTCTATGGGGTAGGACTTGGGAGCACAATATACCAGTTAGCTTTATAGCTTAAGGTGAGGTGGGCTTAAAGGGGGAAAAAGCCCTCAATAGAGCGTAAATTGAAATAGATCCTTCTTAAAACAGGAGGTACTTCACAGCCTTATCCTTTTAAATTACCAATAGTCCAAAGAAGGAAAAAACACTCCCAGTATTCAAAGTTTTTCCTTTATGTCCTCAGACACAATTGGGTGTATTACAGGATCTTCCTTACACTTCCTTTCAATGTAACACATGCAGAGGTTTAAGCAGTGACAGAGATGTGACTAGAACTTCCATTTTGACTATAGATACTCAAAGAGACAAATTATCCCCTAAAAAACCTGCACGCTCTAAATCACTGCATTAAAAAATAACAGGGATTAGTCAATAGTGTAAGCATAGCTCAGAAGATTAAAAATAAGTAAAAAAATTCTATATACAAGTTCTCAAAGTGCATCTGTCATATACATCAAACGTAATATCAAGTAAAGAGATATATAATAGAGTTGCATAAAGTGAGTGGTGCCTCCCGTCTAAAGTGAAGAGGGAGTGTAAACTACTTATCTGTTGGAAAAATACAGTCAACAGTCGTCAGCCAGGCAGGTACAAGTAGAAAACAGAGGCCAACCCCAGAGAGGTAATGGCCTTGAATGCAAGATTCCATGACTCCTACAATGTGTCAGACCACTAGGAGTGCCGGAAATGCGCTCGCAGATGATGTAAGCTTCTTTGTGCGGCTGAGTAATAGTGCATCACTGAGTCCTGTTTATTGGTAGAGAAAGGGTCTATACCGAAGTGTGGCAATAAATGGTGCTATGTGAATGAGTCAACAAATTAAATAGCATAAAGTTTGCTATGTTGTATCGAAAAAAACCTAGGGACCTGAATAAATTCGATCTAGCTAAAGATCTTTATCTTCGCAGATTGATGTTGAAAACACACTTCGATAGAAAAGAACATACTGAGACCATTACAGAGGTCGATCCATCTACATCTATTGTACACAGACCTTTAGGTTCTGGTGACCCAGGTAACAAATTAGTCTTTAAACCTAAAAGCTTCTACACACCGGCCTTTTCAGATTCAGCCTCAGTTGGCATTTTCTATAAAGTAATGTTAAATGAAATTGAATCCATGCCAACCATTATGATTGCATACTATAACCTTAGACCCAATGAGAGAAAGTCTCACAAAGAACTCACAGTAAAAAAAGATATAATTATCAAGCGCTCTGACAAATGGGGCAACATAGTGCTTTGGCCCTCGAATATGTATATAGAAGAAGCACAACGCCAACTGAGAAATAAGCATAACTATATCATTCTTTCAACAGATCCCACTGCTACCTATAAAAAACAATAAATAAGAATTTTAGACAAAGCAAGAGAGGAACATGTTATCACAGACATAGACGCCACTTATGGTGCCACATCCATTTATACCGACTTTCTACTAAAAGTACACAAAAGCCTGAAAAAAAAACCCTCCAGGTAGGCCAATAGTGCCTAATTAAAAGTCTACTCAAACCAGCATGTATTGACAAATACTTAGTCACATGTTATCTCCTTAGATTCATATATCCGGGACACATCTGATTTTCTTTTGAGAATTCAGGACTTGCACCTAGACGTTGGTGATTTAATGGTAACTCTAGATGTAGAGTTACCAGTAGAGTCACTTTACACCTGCATTGAACACTCCCTTGGACTTAATGCAGTGAAATACTTCCTACATTTTCTGAGCGAAAGTTCGTCTTAAAGTTCGTCTTAGAACATAATTACTTCATCTTTGACTATACCTACTATCTACAATCCAGAGGGACTGCCATGAGTGCCAAATGTGCTCCGTCTTATGCCAACCTGTTTATTGGGTGGTGGGAGAGGAAAGTCGTCTTCACTTCCCAGGAATCGCACCATGGATGCACAGCCTGGCATCCATGGTGTCCCTCTGGATGAGATACATAGATGATATTGTCTTCATTTGAAAAGGTGGTGTATAGGGATTATTGGGATTCATAAGGAAACTCAATGATAACCCATATAACATTAAACTGACACACAATTATTTCACCCAGGAGATAGAATTTCTAGACAACAAGATAAGGGTAGGAATAAATGGACGTTTAGAAACGTGTCTTTTCAGAAAGGACACAGCTACAAAATGCCTTAATACATTTCACTAGTGGGCACCCAAAAATCTCCTAGATGGTATCCCTAAGAGTCAGTTTCTCCGAGTTAGGAGAAACTGTAGCGAAGAACAAATTTACAAACAAAAGGCTATCAATCTGACTACACATTTTATAGACAGAGGGTACCCAAGACCTCTATTGAAAAAATGTAACCGTATAGCTCAGAATAAAACACAATTAGAGCTTCTGGTACCCAGAAAAAAGATTCAAGATGATAAAATTTGTTTCATCACTACATATGGGAAACAGTGGGATACTTTCAAACTTTTGCTCACACGTCACTGGACTATACTGGACAGTTTTAGCAGCAAATTTATACATTCCTACCCACAGATCACAGCCAGAGGGGGGACTAAAGGTGATATGCTGACAAAAAGTCACTTTACGAGACCTACCTCACGGAGAGGCAGAGGCTACATCCTGAAAGGTTGTTATCCCTGCGGGAAGTGCAAAATGTGTCAGCACATTAATAAAACAGACCTTTATATGGATGCCAGTCAGACAAGAGATTTCAAGATAAAGACCTATTTGAACTGTAATTCTACTAATGTTATATATTTGTATTATATGTATATTATAACCTGCAGCTGTCCAACCTTCTATATTGGAAAAAACTATACAAAAGTTAAACGACTGAGCAAACATATGTCTAATATTCGACTGGCACAGAGACACAAGGACCAAGGACAGACAATTTCTTCAGTTGCAAGACATTTTAAACAACATCATAATTCATCAATGACATCGCTCAAATGCTGTGCTATAGAAAAACTAAAATCCAACATACGAGGAGAGGATACTGACCTTAAACTTTTACAACGGGAGACCTTTTGGATCTATACATTAAAAGCTTTTGGTCCATCTGGGTTCAATGAAGAGTTGGACTTCTCCCCTTTCATCTAATCTATAGGTCTATATTTTCAGAGTCAAGGGGGCCCCCTTGATTTATACAGTCATTTTTCACCCATGATAAATGCAGCCACACAGGTCTGCATGCCTGGCCTGATAAACCTACTATGAAGGCTATACATAATTCAGTTTTCTTGGAATTTGTTCGTTTACCCACTGTATATATTTATAAGGTGGCTGGTATATTTGTTATATTTGATAACTTATTCTGACTTGACTATTGAACTCTAGGTTTACCTATCTGACTATTCTATTCTAGACTTACTTGCGATTTATCTTTGGTTTACTTAGGCATTGTAAGCTGTAAATACATCTTATGTACTCTAGAGTATCCTTTTGCACTTTGTTACACACTACGGATATTTACCTTGTCTATACAGCATACCACATTGTTTTAATATTTAATATATGATTGTTTCAATATATGATCGTTTCCTGTATGACAATAGGCATGTCTTCTCCTACACAGAGTCATGGCTGACTTAGGCATTGTAAGCTACAGATGCAGACTTAACAGAAGTCTGTATATCCTTATACACTTTTTTATGCACCTCCGGGATTTACCTTGTCCCTATAGTGGACTATATTGTTTCCCCGCATAATGTGTTATGTTGATATATGATTGTTCCCTTTATTTGACAATAGACTTGTCCTTTTTCAAATAGATATATTCAGGGAGATTTAATAAAAGTTGTTATTGTTAAAAATGGTGCTAATTTTGCCCCAACCAAAGATGTTAGCTTTCAAATGTTAAATAAAATCTGATTGGTTGGGGCAAAATTAGCACCATTTTTAACAATAACACTTTTATTGAATCTCCCTGAATGTGTCTAGTTTTTCAATACAACATAGCAGACTTTATAATATTTAATTTGCTGAATGTTTGTTAAGAATGCGGGCTACTTATCCACATAGCGCCATCTATTGCCACATATCAGTATAGACCCTTTCTCTACCAATAAATAGGACTCAGTGACACACTACCAGCAATGTAAGTCAATTTATGATCTTTAATTTTAATGAGTACTATACTTTATATGCACATATTTATAGTCATTTAGATGGTAATTGTGCAAAATGCCACATGTACATATACACCTTTCCTATATGTAATATTATAAATCCCCATCACTCGATGCAATCTTCGTAAAAGTATAAATATTCTTATATATATATATTTGTATTGCCCCTTCAACTCAAGACTTTTAGTAACTAGCAGAAACACAATTCTTACATTTGGTTTGCTCAATTAGGATTGTAGCCATGCGAACTGTAGTTAAAGTGGAAACAAATGTGGATTGGAAGAAAAAAAACCATGAAAATAGGGATGAACTACTACTATGCCCCAAAACAGTGGTGAAAAAGTATGGCCAAAGTATGATTTGTGTAATAGTACACCATTGCTATTGCTATTTGAGTCACTATTTTCTTCTTAAACGTATGCAGGGCGATGCACCAACGGGCGCACCGCTCCTGATTTGGAGTTGAAGTCACACTAACTGATGTTATATTGGTTAGCGTGACTTAAACGCCTTCCTTGCGGCGGCTGCATGGCTAATGCAAAAGTTAACAGCGCAGCCCCCGCACGCGTTGCTATATGCCGAAATCTGCATTTTATTGCGGCACTTTCAACACCAGCTAATAGCTGGAATAGAACAGTGCCAGGTAGCGATGTTCTGAGTGCCGCTATCGGCATATAACATCGCCGGGATGTTTGCACCGGTGATGCTTGGTTCATCGCCCTGATGGTGTGGAAACCATAATTTGGAGGCAGAATTTTGATTTGGTGACAAAATTCCAATCCTGAAATTTCAGCTGGTAAATTTTTAACAGCAGAAATTTACCAGAATTGCATGAACCCACTAGTGAAATTGAACCAAGTAGATTTGGACAACTGTAACCATCTGCAAAGGCACAGGCTTCATATTGGATCAGTTTTCTTCACTTCTTACTATTTTACTAGTATACTAGTGTATACTAGTAAAATACTAACAGCCCCATGCACCGAGAGCCGCTATCAGCAACATGGTGCAAACAGCAGGTGATGCTATATGCCAATAGGGGCTCTCGGGGCACCACTAACTGCCTTTATCTATTTCGGCACTTAAAAATGACAGCTATTAGCTGGCGTTTAAAGCATCTCAATAGAATGCCGCTTTCAGCATATAACATCGCTTGCAGCAGCTGAGTGGTTAATTTCCGCGTTAGCCACGCAGCCGCCATAATGAACGATTTTAAGTCATGCTAACTGATATTACATTGGTTAGTGTGACTTAAATGCCATAACAAGTTGCTGGTCTGTCTTTCCCTGAAGGGTTATATATTGTGTATTGGTTTGATTGCTCTGCATAGTTTATTGTCATTTCTTCCAGCACCCACTCTTGGTAATAAGTGCTTGTTAACTCTGTTTTGACTGAAAAGGGCAGAAAGGGTTTTCGGATGTAAGATTGTCCTAGTTGAATAGAATGTCCTGTTAGAAAAAAATCAATGTAGCCAAGGAAGACAAGGAACTGTAAATGAAACAAAAGAAAAAACACAGAGGATATCGATCATACAAAAGGTTACAGGAATAACATATAAGAATATTGTTCCAACCTTTTCTCATTACTGTACATTTTCCAATTAAAAATCTTTCCTAAAGGATTTTGTGACTCTTGTTTGCCTTTCTACTTTACATGAAGCTGCATTGCACAATCATTTGTAAATTTGCAAGCAATTTTACAGCCTGGTTAATTTTAGTAACAAAACGGCATTGGTGGTCTCCCTGGCAATGGAAAGGGGTATAAAAGTGGCCAAAAGTACCCAGTCTTGGGAAAATTACAACAGTAAATGAATTATTTTTAGGGACTGTTAATGGGTTCTCTGCTTGGATGGGTTTCCTATTGCCACCCCCCATTCATGAAGACAAACTGAAATGTTGTGTGTAAGATAAAGTGCTCAAAGTTTTGATGTGAATTGAACAAAATGTGAATGGGAGAAAAAGTGCTGCATAATATGTAATTCTGTATAAGAAATAAAATACATAAATACTGTACACCTAAATAGTGGGAAAATGTCAGTACATAGACACCACCCGTGTCCACTTTCACAATTCCGTGCGTGCGGAAACGTGACCAATAGGATCTCATGGTGTAACGCGCATAGTGATATCACTCCGGTCATGCGGATTTCAGCATTTTGGCCTGCTATAAAAAGTGCGCATTTGGGGGCACAAGGCAGCAAGGTTGAGAAAGCTCCCGGCACTCGGTAAGGAGTGAAATGCATACACTACGCTGACTTCTAAAGGGCAGTACTGATATAATAGGGATGGGGGACTGAGATACCCATATACCCTCTGTATACTCACTGTGTATATATACAATATTGTTTGCACTGCTTTGCACTTTTTGAGGTGGCTACCCTGGATGTTTTTAAATGTTTTTATTGGCATCCCTTCCAAGCAATAAAAGATTTTTAGTTAAATACTATTTAGAAAGTGTTGCAGCCTGTATTCTTTTTTGTTCTTTTGTTCGTGTATACAGGTTATTTAAATCAGGCTTTGCATCTCTTCTCCACTGGAGGTACATACATTTTTTGCCTAGTTTTCTGTCATTCTATTGTATTCTTAAACAGTGGGGAAAATCAATATTGTTCAAATTCTCTATCTATATTTCTCATACCAATATATTCATACACATTGTCCTCATTTAAAAAAAAATGAATTGATTTGTTATGCTTTGCTGTTGTCAGTAGTGAGCTGAAATTTAAGTTCCTGCAATGGTCCATCTTTTTCCCAGCATGCCCATTTCCTTGCAATGCTCCTTAAAGTATTTTTTACTTCATTGACTGTAGGATGGGTCAAACATTCTCAACTGAGAAACTGAATCAACCCAGTCACTGAGGTTCAGGACCATAACAGACAAGATTAGGGGTCCTGCAAACAGGATGTCAGCATTTATTTTGCAGTAGGGAATTCCCAAAATGGAGTATGGTTATAGAAATGGAAAAAATTATCTTACTTTGTTCTCGAATGCATGTTTTTTTTTTTTTTTTTGCTGAACTTCCTCCTTAAAGTGTCGAAATGTCCTGGTTATGTAAAAATAATTCATAAATTGTTTATTGCAAACAAATACACGGACAAACACACACCATTCTAGGGGTCCTTCCCCTTCCTCAGGTGTAATTAAACTACACATTGCAGCACAATAAAAAATAAAACCATGCTCACAATTGAGGCTGAATAAACACAGAACTTCCCTGGGCAATAAAGGCGCACCATTAATTAGTAAGTATAGTGATAAAATAGTAAGTAGCACCACCCACCTCAATCTAAAATATTTAATCTACAGGGCACAGGGGTGGAAAAAGGGCAACTCTCTTTTTTTAAAACTCACATATTAATATATATCAAATTCATTAAGGACACATACAAAAAAAAATTAAAATCAACAACAGGCCAATGCTATATTGGCCATTTTGAATGTAGGTGTATTGAGCCGATGCAGAAAAGAAAAGTTACGTGACTGGGATCCCGTGATGCTGTAAGTCTCTCAAGGCAGTTTAAAGTACTGCAGGATTGTCGTCAGGTAAGACGTAACATTTATTTACTTCATCGTCCCGTGAATCTCCAAATACCCCACTCAGATAATATAACGGTATATTATAGTTATTTAACTGCATATATATATCATTTAATATTCAGTACATAGTCAACGCCTGGGAGCCTATGTCAACAAATATGTGACTGTAGTTTTGATACTAAACTAACTTTGAACTAAATTACTCTGGCAGAACCAGTACTTTCGTATTATCTCAAAACTAAATTACCATAGGGAGATACTTCCAGAACCGCAAACTGCTCTGGGCAAATCTCCCATACGGGATTTACCAGAGGCTGCGTGGCTCTGGGTGAACCTTACCCTGACATAAGTATTTAACACCAGCTATTAGTGGCGTTAAATATTTACATCTTAAGAGCCGCACAGCCTCTGGTAAATAGATTTGCGACGGCTGCGCAAGTTCCTGTTCCAGATCTCGCACACCCACTGCAAAGCAAGCCTTAATGTTGCACTAACTGAGGGGCAGGAGCGCTGCGCGCCGGCAGTGATCCTGGGTAAATTGCCCCACCAAAGTCTAAACTCCAGTACATTCCTATTACTGACATATGATCATTGTTTTTTTCTCAAGGGTCTAATTATCTCATATACAGTAGTGGACTCCACCCTACTATTTATTATATGACTTCTTCCACTGCTGCATGTAATCGTATATTATTTATATATACTTGACACTCTTTTTTTCCTTCTTGACCTAACGTCTCAACAATTGTTTTTTGCTAAAACTATACAGTAATTGAGCTAGATGACCAAAAGTTAAACTTAATTACCAATATAAATGGAACTGGTTGCTTTCTAGCTCCATCCACAGTATTATGTAAAAGAAGAGAAGGGAGACTTGGGGAGATGCTAGAAAGTTGTCAGTTACTGCATACTATAGTGCCCCTTTTATTCACAAAGATACATTTTTGTTCAACATGAGAAGAGATGGGCGAACTTCCAAAAATCCATTTAGATTTAGAATTTTCAAACCTCTGAAAAAGATTGAAAATTAGAAACCGACCCATTAGTCAATGGGGACAAATAGTTTGAAAAGTTTGGATAAAATAAGGGTAAATAGCAAAGGTAACTTACTGTACATAGATCTAGGACCTGGAAAACTGTCCGGGCAACACGTAGAAATATCCAGAACTTCAAATAAAGCAACTTCCTTCGCACACGCTTCTTTTGCGCTTCCACATTTGTCATTCAATAATTTTCCCAATAAGTTAATTTTTTTGAAAAAACGATTTTTTATTTTCTAGAATCTTTCCCTTCATCTTTCCCTTTAATCTTTTAAAAAGCGATGCTCATTATTAAACAAGAGGAATCCTGCCTAACATATGGTGGCAAAGCTTCCTTGTTGCATACCTCAACAAAAAGGGGTAAAAACAAAAAAAAATCTTTAAAGGAAAAGTTCAGAAGAAAAATAATTTATTTATATTCTTTATTTATATTATGCATACCTAGTTATTTTACATATTCTCTTCCATTTTGAGAAATTAGTTGAATTTATACCCCTTGCTGTTGACATTAGTGAGCTGATAATTCAGGTTCTGTAAAGGCTCTTCTTCTTCTTCCTTGTATGCACACTGACTTGGAATGTTGCATGTGTAAAGTTGGCTATAAACATGCAATCCCTATTGCATTGTAACATTAGATAACATTGGTATCTGTCAGCATACATGCGGCATGTACCATACACATGGACCTAACCAAATCGCCCATACATGATATAGGGAAAATTTGGTCTGAACCAGAATTCCAACCTGAAATTGGGACATTCCGACTTTAAAACATAGTGACGATTGAAATTATGGCAGTTCAGCAAAGAACTTTTGTTGGTAGCAAAAATTCTGCAACTGGTAGTTTCGGTTCCAAATCACATTCAAGCCACAAAACCACTACATCACACCTGGTAAGCTACACAGCTAAATGTAAACATGCTGATATTTTATTGAAATGTGTAGAAGCAGCCAGCATACCGGTATACTCAAAAGTGTATAATTCACTGTTTCAGTGCTCATCTATTTGTTTATTATGTAAAAACAAAACAGAAAAATCCCTAGATTGCATCACTGTGTGTCAAACGTGGGCATAAATAAGCATTTTCATTAATAACAGTGTGCCTAGCACTTGAATGATATCTTGTCTTTTCTGTCTTCACTTGACTTGCTGAGTTATGTAGCATATGCATCAATAACCATGACAGATTGTTTCTTTTGTTTACAATGACTAAGATCTTTTTGTAATTTCAGTTTTCATAATTTCACACCATTAAAGTCCTCACAATTCTAGAAACAAAATCTTGAGAATATAGAAACTAGAAACCTTGTCTGAGAGTATAATTTAAGGTACACACACCTCTGGCTCATTGTCATTGCTATGCCAAAGAACAAACCATTTCACATAAATAGATTGATGAAGTTCTACACCAGCTTTGTTTTTGTGTCTGTTTAGAATTAATATTTTATTATTATTTTATTATTATTATTTTATTATTATTACGGATTTATATATCTGCAACATCTTCCGTGGCACATTACAATTACAAACATTACATACAGGTTAATACATTTTATACAAAGTCATACATATTACATACACAGGTAATACATAATATAAATACACAGAGTGATAAGTTACTTACAGCAATACTGTAATACAAAAGTAAAGAGGACCCTGCCCAATCTACAGTAGAGGAAATGGGGAGCTTGGGGTGAGACATAAGGTGACGGGAATCGATAGGCTGTAAATAGATTGGCAGTGGAGTGGAAAAAGTGGTTTGGATCAGGTTGGATCAGTGAGAGCAGTAATGTCTAGGCCACGTTATATGCTTGCTTGAAGAGGTGAGTTTTAAGGTTACATTTGAAGGTATTAAGGGAAGGTAAATGGCAGACAAATGGAGGAAGGGAGTTCCAGAGCAGAGGGGTAGCACAAGCAAAGTCCTGAATGCGGGCAGGGGAAGGGGTGACAAGGGTGATAGGGGTATAGATGGAGGGGGTGAACAATGAAGGGAGGTTAGGTGGTGCAGTGGTAGTGGTTGAAAGCTGTAGGGAGGAGCTAGGGTGCGCAGGATCTGATGTTTTTGATCATAAAATCGATCTGAGGTTTTTTCTGTAAAATGTGAGGCTATTTCATCAGCACAAGGACTTATCCAAAACTTACAGTATGAAATCTGCAAATTATATCACAAATATATTTTCTGTTTCAGTTGATTATTCCTGTTATGAATATTCACAGTTTTTCCTTTTTTGTATACTTCCCAAGATTTGGTCCAAGCTGACTGGGTCATGGGTGGGCTTAAACATGCCATACTTTGATCTACAGTTTGCTTCTATTACAGTACCAATGCACACTCCACTGTATGGGTGCTAGGAGACCTTACCCCAAATATTTAAGATATAATATAATATAAAAATGTAGAATATGTGTAACAATGTATTATTATTTAATATTACCACTTAAAGACAATGTTTTGGTGGTGCCATCATCACCAGATGAAGGGGGATTGACCCCCCCTCCAAAACCCCCCATTATGTTTGATGAGTGGTTTCTAAAAATTACACTTATACCAGTGTGCTGCTCTTGTTTATTTATATTATAAGTGACCTAACCTTGAACTACTCTCTGTCCTGCATCCACATTGCCTTCCCCCAGACCACCCAATCCTTACAACTTTGGGACAAGGGTTGGCAATCTTGCATTGCAGGGCAACCCCCTAAAATATGTCTGTCCTGTGGAAATCATGGCAGTTAGGAGGGATGCTTTTCGGCAGCACAGGTCTTAATTTTTTCCCATATTTTAACTGAATGGGCATTATAACTTATTTTCAGGCTTATTTGTTTTTTAAGATACAACCATTTTACCAGTTTACTTATTTGTTGTGCAATTTTCTGTTAATTTTGTTTCTTAACCAACATTTACATCTTTAATCAACACCCTTTGACAAATACGAATGAATACAAAGCTACAAAGATCAGTTAGCTTGTTTTTCTCGCCTTAATTGAAAAGTCCCATTGATGGTGCAAATTAAGCATTAGGTAGCGAACATTTCAAGTAATTACACTTTCTTGTTTTAATGGTTTTCCTTTTGTTTAAAAAAGCTTTTAGGTATTTGAAACATTTAAAAAAATATCAGGGTTATTCAATAAAGTTCTTGTCATTAAAAAAGCGTTAAAGTGGCGCTAATTTTACCAGTTGGCTTTCAAATGTTAAAGACTATTTGATTGGTTGGGGCAAAATTAGCACCATTTTTAACGATTAGAACTTTCATTGAATCTCCCTGTATATGTTTAAATGCATAAGTTAGGATTCAAAAATTAGGATTTAAGGTTTCCGCCCTCACTGCACTACTCAGTGCTTCTAGACTCAAATTAAAAATTCCTAAATGATATAAGGGAATGAATATTTGTTTACAAATTTCATTGCACACTTAACCACAGAACTCAGAGGTGACTTCTAATATCCATAGAATTTTCTCTAGAGGGAACATTATCCATTCTAATTCACCCCTTTTCTCCAGCATTTCAACATCACCTATTTTATATACGTGCCTCCCACTGCTCTACCCCCCCACACACCCCTCCATTGCTTTAACCCCCCCACTACCCCCCCTCCGTTGCTCTAACCCCCCCTCACTCCAGCCAACAATAACCCCTTTCCTGGTCCTGGTCCCATTCATCTTATGTCAGTTATTTTTAAAAAAAATGTGGGCACTAAATATTTAGCCACAGATGCTGCACGCTTTATTTCCTGGTTGTCTTTTATTCAGCACCCAACTCCCGGACCATGCCATAATTAGCCACCTGTGACTTTTAACTTGTCGGCTCTGCATGATCCACCCCTCTGCTTAGCGTTGAAATCAAGTCATTCTTTTTTCTTTCATCTTGTAACAGGGCCATAATGCTAGTCTCTCACTCTCTAGAATAGGAGGGCACCGAGTGCTTGGGCTATCTGTTCTAGAATCAAGGCTAGTAGGGTGGAGAGATTGCTCCCACCCTCCTGAGGGATAAATAGGTCTTTCTGCCTTTTTCCCTATCTAACTATTTGTTCACATTGCCTGCTCTGATGGGTTTTTTAATATGTACATATGGTTTTTAATGCATATTTATTAAAAGTTAAGTTTTAATTACCCCTAATTTTCTGGTTGCACTTTGCACTTATTTGCTGTTTGCACAATAAGGGGGTATCTCTCTTCTTGTTTATATATAACTGTGTATCCTAATCCCCAGCACACAGCTGAATCAACAATTTAACTATACCCATTCATCTTATGTCAGTTATTTAAAAAAAATGTGGGCACTAAATTTTCAGCCACAGATTCTGTACGCTTCATTTCTTGGTTATAATTGGCCTGCGACTAGGTAGTAGCATCCGAATTATAAGGAATAATTTACAGATGGATCCCATAAGCAGGAGGGGTGGATTACTCCTAGAGTAACAAGAATAAAAAAAAGGTTGTATGGGATGAGCCCTGTTTCTTTGGAGGGTGATTGTGTAGAGCAGCAAAGACGTGTCAGAAATGTGTCAAATGTGAAGGGGTTCTGCTACTTTCCTTGCACTGTATGGACTGCATGCTATATATTGAGTAATGCTAAGTATATATGTGATTTAAAATTTTAGCTTCAGAAACCAGGATTAGAATTGTTTAATTTTACTACAGTATAAGAAGAAAGAGGTTTGATTTTTAGGTGCAAAAAGGTTCTTGTAGACAATTTTTACTGGTAGATTCATTTATGTGTTTCAAGAGATAGCTTGAGGACTTTTTAGAATCAAAGTAATTCAGCATTACTACCACATAAGAAGTATGGGTATTTCGAAATATTCACAAGCAGTGTTTGGATTTCCTGGGTGCGATTATCATGAATTTAATTTACAGGTGAAGTTCACCATAAAACACATTTTTCCTTACTTACAGGTCAAATACTGCTGATTTAAATGTATCATTATCTTTCTCTGTAATCCCTAATCAGAGGTAAAGTACAGAGAGCCATGTAGCTACTGCCCTCTCCCCTAGTTTGTTGTGCTCATGCAAGCTCAGTGGGATTTAAACAGAAAAAGAGAACAGAATTCTCCAATCACTTACATTTAGCATTTTCCTGTGCTAAAGGAAGGGGAGTATATATAGATTAAATGGTACGTGAAAGGTTTTATTTAATTCAATCAGGTAGGACTTTAGTTAGGTATGAAACATTTCTAATTCTGTGCTGCACACATATTGACCACTGTTATCTTCCCATTTATGACATGCCATGTAAATAGGCATTTTCAGAGGGAGTTACACAGACAGAGAGAAATAAATTCTTCAATCAGTTAGCTCTTACATCATGTCGTAAGGTTCAAGCACTTGTATACTAATTATTAATTCTATTTTATAAAATAAGTTATATTGCATATTTATAATAATTATTCATGTGCACAATTATTTGTTATCATTTCTATTATGTTCTCCCTTGTACTTAATAATCACATACATACATCCCCGACAAACAATGTATTATTTTAATCTGCAGTTTCTAATCTTAGAGTCAGGGGATTTTTCTTTTAAATCCAAGTTCGCAAAGTTCAGCAAATGACAGTTGTTATTTTAACCAATTCTGTGCCAAGTATGCACATACACAGCTGTGTGGTCTGTAAAGTTGGCAGAAATGCCACTCCCTGTCCTGAGGTCCTCAAATCTAGTCTCCACTGCCTAGATGTTCTATATTAAAAATCATGCAATAAGAAGCTTAAAGAGAAACGTGTTCACCTGTAAAACAAAAAACTGTACATATGTCAGTTTACTGCCCCAAACTCCAAATGATAGATTCAGCACATTACTGCCAGAATTATTAACCAGATATTGGAAGGCATATTGTAAATGGTTATTTATTTATTTATTTTTTTACTAGTTGTGGGTTTGGGCAAGATTTCTATCTTAAGTCTTTTTCTTTTATAGCATAAAAGGCATGAAATTCTACAAAGAATGTTTCTAGAATTTTGCATGTATGTTTGAAAGGATGTCACTGTTGCGTAGCTGTAGGTTCTAAAAATATATAGTTTATGGAGTATGTCCAAGCTTGAGGAGCGAAGAAATTTAAAAACTAGAAGCTGTTTAAAATGCAGAGATGGCGTGTTTGCAAAATGCTGGTTAGCATTTCGGTGATAAAACATTGTAATCGAAATTCTGCCTCAGAATTTTAGTTTCGACAACTTTGTTCGTTTTGGGGCTGGAAATTTTGCAAATATCAGAACTAAAGTTTCAATGGTGAAACTTTATCAACTAACCAGTTTCGGGAAGAAATTACAGCCCATGTATACTCTGTTTATACCTTCTTTTTTTTTTTTAGAAAACTCTTATAAAAGCCTGAAGTTCTATGAAAAACTGCATCAAGATTTCCGCATGTATTTCAAAATTACATAGGAAAAGTTCCAAAATAGAGAGTTTGTGGGAGCATTTCCAAAACTGAAGTATGTTAAGTTTGAAAAACTTGAAGCCTTATAAAATACAGAGCTGGCTAAATTGTTCTACTGTAATTGCGCTTATGCATTAGTCCACTTTAAAGTTTGTTGCTGGCAATGTTATGGTTTTATATTTAAGTTGGTTTTTGTACAGTCTTTTCTGCAAAAATCACCTTTTACTTTGTGTTTCATTTAATATTTTGGGGGGGAGATAAGAAAAAAATTCAGATTTGGTTAACAGCTGTGTTTGAATATCTGTGCTTTGATCAAAACCAATGGAACTTAAAAAGCCTGTGGGTAGGTAATAACTAAAAATCGCTTGTTGGTATATTTGAATTTTTTTGTGATTCATTTGTTATATCATCAGTCAAAAATCAGTAAAGATTGTCTGACATGGGAAATATGAGGTACCTACCTATGACTGGTATGGTTGTACTTGAGTATTAAAGCTTTAAGAAACATTCAGGGAGATTCAATAAAAGTTCTTATCGTTAAAAGTTGTGCTAATTTTGCCCCAACCAATCAGATTTATTGAATCTCCCTTATTGTGATTACTGACCTGATCTCATTTAGACTCTTCTGATATGCAAGCTTTTAATGTGCAATAATAAAAGATGGTTTTAACTAGAGATGTAATGTGGGTTCGAATAGAACCTAGTTTCAAATCGAATCGGAGGGTTTCGAAGTCCAGACGAAACTCCCGAATTTCACGAAACCCGGATTTTTCGAATTTTGGATTTTTATCGAAAATCGAAAGTAGATGATTATCGAAAATTGAAAGTAGACAATTTTTGAAAATCAGAAACGGAACGAAACTCAACAGTTTCAAACATCTCTAGTTTTAACACACTCTTGGGTTGGACTGTACTCAGGACATCAGAGGGTCTGGTGCGCGATCCATTATAGATTTGGTGCAGATTTGAAAACAAATGCATGTTAAAATACAGTTTGTGCTTAAAAAACCCAATATATATATTTATATTGAGGTTTTTTTAGTCAATATATAGAAATTTGTTTATACATAAATCTTACTAAAAGCTTATGATTTTAGCAAAGTTTAAAGTTTGTCATTGTTTTTTTTTTCTTTTTACTAAGCTTTCCCTTCCCTTAGATCAGGAAAAGCAGTTGCAAGCATATGCAGAAAACAATGCAAGTAATACCAAAAAGGCAAAATTTAGGGAAGACAACTGACAAATATAAAACCAACCTATGGGATCATTAACTCTGTTGTGGAAGGGGCAGTGCTCACATGACACTCCATATTCTAAGGCTGTCCCTGCTCTAAAAGTGTAACCACTTCACGAAACGCGTCAGGCGTAGATGGGCTTTTTAAGATGTACTAATAAACCTTTTTGTTTTATGGGAATCGCTGTAGTGTGTTCTCGGGTGCCCATCTTCGTTTGGTGATTATATTGTGCGTGTAAAAAAAAGAAATGAATGTATAATGATAGTGTTAGATTTATCCAAGCATGAAAGACTAAAAAGCTTTGTGAAAAAGTGTTTGTATGTTTAAGTGTTTTCTGCCTGGAAAGCTCCTTCACCTTTCAACTCTCCTTGTTTTTACTTCGTTATTAATCTCAAATATTTGCCATCGAGTTAGAGTGGGAAAACATTCACCTTTAAGGCTCAACAGAACTTTGCCCTCTAATGAAAACAGTCATCAAGGACATTTATAAAGCAATATTTAGTGACTTGAGACTTTTAATGAAATATTAAAGCAAATCCCACATGGTGGTTTCACCTATAGCCTATAACCAGCTCATTATTTTCACTTTGTTGTGATAAGGGATTTGTATTTAAAACTAAAATGAATCAATAGTTGACATGTCTTGACTTTCTCTGGCTGCCCTTCACATGACAAAAAAATGAAACTTGTAACTTGTAACACCAATTAGCAAAGTAAAGTGTCACCGCTACAACACAACTGCAGTTTTCCCAAGGCAAGGCATTGTTGCAACAGCTGCACAATTGAAAATAATTATAGTTCGATTTTATTTTTTGTTTTCCATATTATCTTGTGATACAAAACAAATATCTGTTAACTATGCTGAACACACACATTTTTGGTAACTTAATAAAAACATGTACAAAAGCTAACTGAAAATTGTATTTTTTTTTAAATTGAGAAAGATTGATAATACCATTTGGATTAGCAAAAAATATTCTAGAATTAAAATTGATCTAACTGAATACCACAGATATACATTATGACTAGAGACAGAGGCATAGAACTCTAATTGTCCATCTCTAATTAGACGCTTCTTCATCCTGAGAATAAGACCAGAGTCACATTTAAGGTAGATTGTCCCTTCTGATAGAAATGCTCTTTCTTTCCATCTTGTTTATAAGGTTCAAACTATCACTGTCTACCTGACTACCTTCTGCGATTAGTGATGGACTCAAACCTGAGTTCGGTTTTGAGTTTGGATAAACTCCAATTATTTCGAATTAGTTCAGGTTCGAAAAAGTTCGGTTTTCCGAACTCAGGGCTGTAATGTTCATTTTTGCTAACTCTTGAATGTATCGTTCGGTAACCTTCCAATGTATCGTTCGGTAACCCTCGAATGTAATGTTCATTTTCGCTAACCCTCAAATGTAATGTTTGTTTTCACTAACCCTCGAATGTAGCCTTCGCCTTTGCATAACCCTCAAATGTAATGTTCCTTTTCGCTGACCTTTGAATGTAGCCTTTGACTTTTGGTAACCATTGAATGTATCATTCGATTTTGATAACCCTTGAATGTATAGTTCTATTTTTGGTAACCCTCGAATGTAGCTTTCGGTAACCCTTAAATTGCCTGTAACTTGTGCAAACCTAACAAATTGCAGGGAAAGAAGTGTTTAAACAGGTTGTGATGACAGGTGCATGTTCCCCAGACCATTTCTCAGGTGCCACAGCCATTTACATTGTTAGCTTATACGTTATTGATCCAAACTTTTTAAACTATTACCTCCCATTGACTTTAATGGGTTAGTTTCTGAACTTCTAAACTTTTACTGAAATTTGGAAGTAGGAAAGAAACTGAACTTCAGTAAGTTTTTATATAGAAAGTAGTCACCAACAATGGGCTGATCGGCGCACCCCATGAAAACTCCACAGGAAGCTTAAAATCAGGAATCTTTATTTAACAATATGCTCACATACATTGGCTCCGGCCTTACACGTTTCGGGCCCCACGTGGCCCTTACTCATAGGCTCATATTTTTTATATCCCTTAAAAATGATCAATTCTCCCTCACATTAAAGTACCAAAGACCCTTGGATCTTACCTAATTCAGAAGACTGAGCCTTGCAAAGTTGGTTTTGTGAAGCTGCCTTCCCTTCTCTCTTGTCATAGTCTCAAAATACAGGACTGACCAATGGCAATCCACACTTCTTGCAAACTGTGACTTCCTGTTGATTGGGTTGGGGTGGGGCCATTTGTTCTATCAAATTAGGTAAGATGCATGGTACAGCACGCAAAGCTATGACTGTGGTACTTTGCAGGTTTGCAGCATGTAGATTTACAGGGAGACTTGTGGCCAAAACAAATATAATATTTGATATATTATTTAAATGCTTGTTTTGGCCACCAATACTTTATAAAGCATATATGTCAATATATCCTTTAAAGTGGGTCACTTATAAAATTAGTATAATGTGGAGCTTTTAGTAACAATGTAATTGAGGTTGAATAAAGACATCCATCCATCAAGTCCAGCCTCTTCACCCTCTTTTCTAACCCTAACAGTAGATCCAGAGGAAGGCAAAATACTCTCAGCTAAAAAAAAAGGGGGGGGGTTTGCTTCCTGACTACAAATGGCAATTGGAAAGTATCCCTGGATCAAACAGAACTACAGTATATGTATTAATACCAGTAATTATCAATATTTTTTAGAAACTTATCTAGCCTACATTTAAAGCTATTCAATGAACTTGCCAGTACCACATCTGCTTGAAGACAGTTCTGCCATTCTCACTAACCTGAAGAGGAAACTTTTTTTCTTCTAATCTTAAAGGATGTCACAAGTCCCCTGATATGACCTATTAGTGAACAATGCACCAGAGTGTTTATTGTATGGTCCATTATACAGATTCTTGTACAAGTCATTCTGAATTGAGAAAGCCAGTCGGATGACTAGCGAAACGTCTTCAAGAACTAAACTTCAAGTCCAGTTGATCTAATTGAATACAACAGATATTGGTCCATTATACAGTATATATCCCCACGGAAACGTCACTTCTCTAATGTAAACAGCCTTAACTTTTCTAATCTGCCTGCATAGTCAAGACCCTCCAATCCCTTTTATTAATTTTGCCCTTCTCTGAACTCCTTCCATTTCCAAGATGTCCCTTTTGTATATGGGATTCCAAAACTCTTTATACAAGACAATATCTTGCTAGCTCTAGCCATTGCTGTCTGGCATTGTTTGTCACATCTAAGTATGTTATCTAATCGGAACCCCCCTTGCCACAGGTACTAAGCATGCCCATTTGCATCCTACAGCTGTAACTCTCTTAAAATAATAAAACTTTTTTTTTACATACATTGTGTGTACTGTTAAAATTCAACATAAATTACGTAAATGGTATGAAGGGTCTTGGGATCTATTCTTCATAGCCAAAGTGCAGCCTTTTAAAAATCAACCCTAAATCTTTGTTGCCTTTGTGCACCCAGTGGTAAGCTCCACCCAAGGAACTTTTTTTTATTTTATTTAAACCATACTCAACTTTACAATTATTTAAAGGTTATTTAACTTATTTGTGTGTATAGTCGTGTTCAGCTATTGCGGACAGATTATTCTTGATGTTTAAAGGGGTTACTCAGAATTTCAAAAATCTAATTGCTGTGCAAGTATATAATTAGAGGCAGAGAGGCAGGCAATTTATATTCCAATCCATTCCTGTTACTCTGAACACTCTCAAACATTCATAAATACACATCCTTAACCGGAAACCTTTAACTGTCTCTTAACCAAAAGTAAGTGTCACCTGAAAACCTGGGAGTTGGGCTGGAATAGGTATCCACATACCTACCTCTAAGACCTGCTTATTGGGCCTGTCTGCCAGACAGTGAATCTTCTATTAGATGTCTACCACAAATGAGGGTTGTTGGAATGTTTGTTACATTTAGTATTGTGTAACCTGGGATGCCATGTTGGGTACATTGAAGAGAGAAGAGTAATACAACATGCAGGGAGCAAGGTTATAGGTATGGTTTTTCATATCTAGAGAGGATTATCAGAAGCTGCTTAATAGAGATGTCCCATCATTTTGCCAGTACACATTTCAATGAAAATACTTCCCCACTGAAACCTTCAAGTGAAACTTGAAAAAAAATGTTTTTGTTCCTTACATACATAAAATTAAGAAAATGTAACAATTAAATTATTTTCAGTGTTTTGATAATGAACAAAATTAACAAGATCATTCCCGTAGCTGTAGTGTAGGATTTTGCAGGTGGATCACATGGGAAACACCGTAAGAGAGCTTTGGGGAGACATATCCAACCTAGACCATTTTTTGAGACTAATATTGAATCTATAATATGTCTCCTGCAGCATCAGTAGGTATGTCTGGATTGGGCTGAAGTTAATATCCATTTTACATTTTTTCATGGGACATGAAACTTTTTTAAATTGTGGGGTTACATTACATACATTGTACATTGTGCTTCTGAAATCTATCAATATTTTACGAACCTGCTAGGGGAATGGCCACTAATAAAAAAATGCTATTTAAATAAGTAATGTACAAAACATTACTAATTTCAGCAACTTATTTTATTAGTGGTCATTTATGGTTGATGGGGGTTTACTGTGTTATACAACTTTCTTAATTATAAAAAGTAGAATCTTATACATTTTGAAGAACAATTAATTAAAAACATAGATCTTCGCAATCTAACCAATTGGCAAGTACAAGTTGCTTTGAGGTGAAATTTAATTACGAGCATGAAGAGAATGCATAAACAGAAGTGTGGTTTCATCAGGGAAACAATGTAATTTTGCACTAACTATTGCAATCTAAGACCTAATGAGAAAAAATGCATTATTATATAATTTGTCAGAGTATTAGACTACAAATTATAGTGTAACTCTAAATAGCTACACAATAGAGCACCATAATTAGTATCTGCTAATGTGGGATGGTGCCAGCACAACTAATTTCAGGCTGCTTGACGGCACACATTATTAAATACCATATTTAGTTAAAACATGCAAATCCTAGTGAAATCTCAAACAATCTATTAACAAATGAACCGTCTTAGCAATCTCCATGAAATTAATGTTTTAAAAAGGTTTACTGTGCCCTGAAAGGCATAATCCTCACAGTGGGAACTTAACATAATTGTCTTGTTTTCAGTAGGTTTGTAGTTTACTTACAATTAATCATTATTTAGTAAGTAAGTAATTAAAATGCATTCATTCTATTTGTGCATTAATATTTAATATGGATTTCACTTGAACATACATCTGACATTATTGGTATTAAGATGCAATTACAAAAAGGGATGGTGCTTTCCTGGAGCACAACATTGCATGGCACAGTATTGCTCATCAGACACTAGTCACCAGACATATACTGTATTTAATAGAATATATACAGTGTGCATATCGACCTTCATGTTTGCTCTGCACCATATTCTTTAGGTTTAAAACCAATTTGTGAGGGCACAACTTTTTAATTAATTCCCCCTTTTGGCATATTCTGGCAGAAGGACAATACCAGCCATTATATTGTTTATATTTGCATATTGTAGTTGAACATTAATAGGCAAGATCGGTGACAAAACTTCTGTCTATTTCAGGTGTCCCCTGAGCCCTGAACTATTCTATATTTACAGCATGGTAGAATTACTCCATTTAATTGCTTCTTTGTTTTGGAGTTAAAGCCAGCAATCGATGGATGGGAGATTTGGAGGAAGTGTATATATTGCAGTGTTTTTTTCTACCCAAAAGAAATATCTTTTGAATGCATTCACATATACATTCTTGGATATTAAAGGGACAGTTCAGTGGAAATTATCAATATTTGTTAAATTGTTAGTTTGTGTAATGCCTTCTTAGTTATTCTACATATTCTCTCCCATTTTGAAAAATCAGTTGATTTCATACCCTTTGCTGTTCCCTGCTGTTGACATTAGTGAGCTGACATTTCAGGTTCTAATGGTCCTTCTTCCCAGGATGCACCATATTCTAGGAATGTTCCTAACAGTAATTTCTACTGATTGGCTGTTAGATGGGTCAAAGATGCTCAGATCTCTACTGAGCAACTTAATTAACCCAGGCGCTGGGTCAAGGGTAAGACCATAACGGTCTCTACTAGGGGTCCTGCAAACAGGAAGTCAGTATTTCAGTTGCATTTATTTATACAAAGACACAATCCTGAATGGGCAGATTAAGGTCATTGGGATGAAAAAATACTGCTCTTTTTTCTGAAAAGCATATGTATTTGCACCGAACGTCCCCTTTAAGACAATGGCTTGGTCACACTTCTTCTTCTTTATTGGTTTTAAAGCTATCCACAAACCTTAAAAGAAAAAATATGTATTCCTACACTATAATAACCGAAGAAATATTTTACAATATAAACATCAAAATACTAATAGGATATAGAGGTGGCGGCAGAGGAATCAGAATAAAAGGTTAAACCACGAGCCTAGGGGGTCCACTGGTGCATCCTACAAAAGGTAAGGAATAGTTAAAGCATCCTGATCGCCAGATGCATTTTGCCTGGTTTCCCTAACTTTATAATAGTTCCTGCCTTGACTCACAGAGCCTGGTTTGCAGATTTGATTCAGCTATCTATCAAACCACCTTGGAATCTTCCTTGTCCTTTGAACCTATTATTCCAGGGACAAGTACTCCATCCCAATCCTTTAAGCCTAAATCTAACAGCCTGGAATCTGCATAAGATATAAGGTTTAAGATGGGTATTTCTTTAGCAGCTGTTGATACTCTTCTTTAGTGTAGGAAAACTTTAACGTCATCTATATACCTCAGGGCCTGGGGGAATTTTTGAAATCGGTGCAACTTTTAAGGGAATCCAAGCTCCTTTCCCCGATATCCTGTCTATTCTATATTTCTTTATTGTAGGTATACATATGGACCTTGCTAAAAAACACGAAGGTTCAAGTTTTGGCCTTAGATGCTTTCTTAAATACAAGTCTAGCAGATAATATTCTTATAAAGAGATTTTTCAAAGCTGCAATAAATCAGGACTTGTCATCCTTTTCCCAAGTGGGACCTCAAACTAGTACTTAACAGGTTAAGTCAAGTTCCTTTTGATCCCACTGAAGAAATCCCTATCAATTTTTTGATGAGGAAAACTGCTATGCTTATTGCTCTTTGCTCAGTGAGAAGAATAAGTGAGATCCAGGCTAAGCTGCACACCTCCCTATATGGAAACACTAGGTTTATGCTTACATCTAGGGGCCTTTTCTTTACCTCTATGAGCTCATTTTCAGTTCTGTTTGTTCCCCATATCTGAAGCTGACATTTTCCCTTGCCTGCCAGTACTTTTGCCTTGATTACATTTTCAGCACCTGTGTGATTTCCACTCCCACCTCTTAACCCCAATGATGTAGGAATATATTAAATCATCAATATTCAAATTGGTGGTGCAGCTGATTAACCCTTTCCTAGTAGCAGTGTTGTAGTGTCATGTATATAGGTCTGGGTATCTAGGGTGTCTGGATCTGAATTATGTATGTCTCATCTACGTCTTTCACTCCACCAAATCCGATGTATAAACAATAAATTGCAGGTGAAACACACAGACACATGTCTGTAGCTGTGACTAGTGCAGGTTTATTGCAAAACATGCGTGATACATGTTGAAGAAGGACAAGTGGGTCAGAAACATGTAGCACGCATGTTTTGTACTAAACTTGCACTATTCACAGTTACAGACCTGTGTCTTTGTATGTTTTACCTGCAATGTATTGTTTAAGTGTTGGAGGGCCATATTTAAAAACTTGCAATACCATGGGTTTTCGTTACTGTACGACCGGGGCATTAGTACACCATGCTGTAAACTACCATAATGATATTTTATGGGCAGTCATAGATTAACGTTGGCTATCGTACATTTACAAGATTTCCGATAGCGATCATAAATTAACGATCGACATAACGATTGCTAAAGAAGGCGATACCACACCTTTATAAATATGGCCCTCTCCCTGTCAGCTGCAGCAATATTAGTGGAAAGTGTAGCTTCTTAAAGGGGAATGTTGGAGGGTAGGTAGTGTTTTATAGAAACCACATGGTGCAGAACTGCAGGGGGAGGATAGTGAAGTGAACCTAATCTTAGCACAGCTCTGTGTAATGCTTTTCTCATTAGTCTACCTTATTACAGTTATTGTTGGAGGGTAGTAAGAGTTTTTAACTTAGCTGTCTGTATAAAAACAACAAACTGTAGTACAGAGCTAAGCTAAGCAATGCATTACACAGAGAAATGCATTGCACAGAGCTGTGCTAAGATCAAGATCAATATATTATCCTCCACTTGCAGCACTGCACCATGTTCAATAAGTGTACGTATTAAAGGGGAATGTTGGAGGTTATGCCACTTGCAGCTCTGCACCATGTTGTTTCAAAGATCAAGATCAATATATTATCCTCCACTTGCAGCACTGCACCATGTTCAATAAGTGTACGTATTAAAGGGGAATGTTGGAGGTTATGCCACTTGCAGCTCTGCACCATGTTGTTTCTATAAATGTACATATTAATAGGAATTATTGGAGGGAATGCCAATTAAAGGGGTACTGTAAGAGGGATGCAAACATGTTATATAAAATTAATTCAGCAGGTGGGCTGCCTGTGGGAAGTTTTGCATAAACAAAAACCCTCTTCAACTAGGGTTCCCACCTTTGCCTTTAAGACCCAAATACATGTCTATGTATTAAAAGTCCTTATCATTAAAAATGGTGCAAATTTTGCCCCAACCAATCAGATTTTAAGAACTTTTATTACATAGGCCTGATAATATTTATACAACAAAAGGTTGTTTGTATTTTCTTTAGAAGCATGATGCAGGCTGATACAGTTTGTATTTAATGCAATGGTACTTAGCACTACAACATGTATATTTAATACATGTTTGGGTCTTAAAGGCAAAGGTGTCCTATAAAATGCATTGCACAGAGCTGTGCTGAGACCATGTATAAGTCAATATGCTGCACCTGCAGCTCTGAGCTGGAATGTTTTTATAAGTGTCCCTTTTAAAGTGGTCAGTTCACTTCTACTGGGGTTGCCACCTTTCCCTTTAAGACTCAAACTCTTAGGGCTACTCCCTCTAGCGCGTTTTGGATTGCGGTTTGTGATCCGACTTTGCTAGTGGGAGTGCAGGCATGTAATAGTCTATGGGACTGGCCCCACTACATGCAATGCATTTCAGTGTGCTATTGGTGTGCATGCGATCACCATTTTTGGTCTGTATTGCATGCACTCTGCTAGGGTCCAATTGTGGAAGTGCAACACCCATGCACGGAAGCGAGCATGATCACGCATTATTGAGAACATGCGTCCTCCCTATCGCTGTGGGTAAATGCCCTGTTCGCATTCAACATTACGTTTGCGAATCCTGGTCAGGGATTTACCCACTGTGGGATTTTAACGCCAGCTATTTGCTGGCGTTCAAATCCTGCACTAAAACTAGCACAATCGCGATATTGAATTGTGAGCGTCGGATGCACAGGTGATTTTTGCATAACCCCTGCATCCAACGCTAGTATGGAGTTAAAGTCACGCTAACCGAAGTTATATGGCGTTAAAGTCGCACTAAAGTTGTTCTAGCAAACTGGCTAGCATGACTTTAACTCCATTTATCTGCCCAGTGAGTCTGGGTATATGAGCCTGACGGTCTCTTGCAGAGAGTTGCTTCCTAAATACATATGAAAAGGGTTAACACCTGAGGTACCTATTTTTACCTGAAAAAAGGAGTAAAAGTTATTGACTCCAGTATAAACCGAGGGTAGAAGGGTATACAGTAAAAGCCAAATCCAGTATGGCTATTACTGTATGGGACTACTGTATGAAAAACAATACAGAATCAGAAGGCAATCATTTTAACAATAGATGCCATCCTACTGATTCTGTATTGCTTGAGGCATTAGTTGCCCTTTAAATGGACAGTAATCCCATAAAGTAACCCCCATTGCTTGGCACTCTAGATGTTTGGAAACTACAACTCCCAACATGCTTTAGTTGCTGGTAGTAGAGATGGACTAGAACTCGAACCGCTTTCTCTGCTTTGCCATGTGCTCCACTTCCTCTGCTGGCTGACATCACTACTCTGCGCCTGCCTCACTTTCTGGCACTGACTAGTGACGTCAGCTAGCAGAGGATGCGGAGTGAGCGGCTGCCAGAACAGGTAAGCGAATGACTCGATTAAAACCGATTTTGGTCTGAAACCTCTGTCTATACTTGAGTATATACGGTAGCAATCTCGACAACTTATGAAGCCGCCAACATTCCTGTTCCCCTTCTTATTAATGCTCCCTCCACTAGAACAATGTCAACTTCTTGGGCTGCCAGGGCAGGGGTCCCTCCAGACCAAATCTGTCATCCTGCAATCTATGCCTCATCTAATACCTTTATGAGGCATTACATGCACAATATTCTTCATGAAAGGGAAGTGACTTTTGGTAGTAGTGTCCTCAGAGTTATAAGTTGTCATGTTTCCCTCCCTTATTATCTTCACTGCTTGGTAAAATCTCATGCTCATGGCTGCCTTTAGAGTGATAAGGAAATCTTAAGTTTATACTGTATTATTATACTGTAAATTCCTTTTCCAATTTAACTTTATTTTCCTTGAATTTTTTTTCTTAACTACTAGGTAGACTTTCACCGAGGGATGTGGTTTATGGAGGGGTGCTTACATATCTCATAGTTAAGGCTGCCTTCGAGATTCAAAGAAAAGGAATTTACCTAAGTATAAATTGAAGCTTTTTTCCTATTTTTTTACCTTGTTAACAATAAACAGTAAACATCCAGATTAATGCACATAAACCAAATTTATATATAAAATATAACAATATTTGCCTTCTGTGAGAAGTAATACAAAGACATAAGAATGTCAAGGTCTGGTTAAAACATATTTTTATTTGCTTAGAACCTTTACCATTTGCAACAGATATATCAAATTGCTGGTATAAAGCTCCCACACAGGACCTTCAAGTTGCTCAAACTGTTAGTTTTACTACCTTGTCCCTTGATTATGGATTCTGTCCACAGGTCTTAAAGACAATTTCTTAGTGTAATAAATGTAAAAATCTCTGTAGTTTCAAGTTAGTGCAACACTAGACAGAGACAGTATGTTCTACCATCAGTGCTGGCTCTACAGGAGATTTACTGGTGACTCTGGATCATGTGTGTAAAGATTTTAGCTGATTTAAGGCCAAGGAGAGGACAAGTCCAAGGCATCAAATCCAAAAGGGCAAAATCAGAATAACAGATAGAGGTCAGGGCAGGTGGCAGATAGCAAAATCTAGGAACAGACATGGGATCATGGCAGGCAGCAAGAAGTAGAGTCCAGTAAACAATCCAGGGGTATACAGCCAGGAATAAAATATTAGAAAATCCTTAGAATAGCAATTCCTCTTGGGTAACTAATAAACATTTACTGTTCACTGTTTTGTTTTTTCACTCTCTGAGTCTTTATGAAGATTATGGTGGTGGTGGTGGCTGCTCACCTCTGGCTTCAGGGAGCGGTGGGATGAATAGCTCCCTGAGGCATCACTGGAGGAAGCATTAAAGGATAAGCCCAGCCCTCAAATGAAAACTTATACTATATACTGTATACAGATAAACCCCTAAATGGTTATAGTCTGAAATATATAAGTCTAACCTGAAATCCTGCACAATATCCTGTTGTCCCTATTTCTGCTTCCTAAAAAACAAAAAAACTGTGCACACCAGACTTGATGCAAAACTGGCGTTTATTGAAGCATCGATAAACCCAGCATAACGTTTCGGTGCCCCTGCATCTTCGTCAGACACATACGTGTCTGGCGAAGGTGCAGGGGCACCGAAACTTTACTTTTTTCTTGTCTGTTTTTGCTTCCTGGTTCTTCTAGTTAGCAACTGTGAGTTATGGATTTGACAGTTGACATCACAGCCAATGACTGAATGATAATCCCCTAGCTGCCTCTTCTGAGCATGCTCAGGCTCAGTACAGGTCACTAAATTGCTCAGTTTACATGAAGCTTAGCAGGCATACAGTAATGAATTCAGAGGACAAAGTAGGGTATATCAACATATTTTAAAGAGGCCATTCTTTCTAAAAGATGTTATTATGAGGGTGGAGTTGTCCTTTAAGTAAATTGTTTTCAGATTTTGCAAGATCTAAGCTGGATCACAAATGGGAAAAGATTTTAGCTTAGGTCTCTCTTAAAATTGGTCATAATTATGCAAATATAATATACAGTATGTCACAAAAACCATAGCTCTATATTTCTTGTTGGTAAAGGGTAACTGTGGTCCATAAATGGCTTTAGGTAAATTGACAGGAATTGCCTTTCTGAATATTTTTGCAATTTACTTTCATTATTTTTTTTACATAGTTTTGAAGATCTTTACATTTTTATGTGTGATATGGTAGCAGCATCACCAGATCCCCTGCACTTCCTGCTTCCTGTTCTGAAACCATGCAACAGTTCTGCTTCCCTGTGTCTCCTCTTCCTTGTGGGCCCACATATCCCCTCCCCTTGAAACCCCCTATGGCCCCTTCACTGTAACTCAATCTCTTCCTGGTTTCTTCTGCTTTCTCCTGGACTGAGCATGTGCCAACCACAGATTAGAAGGAACTATTATTGTGACCGCAGATTTAGAACCTGCCGCACACCCCCTAACCTTTTTTGTATCTTGGGATGTGCGACACGTAGAGAGGTGGTTGATGGCTTGTTTGGAGACCACCGTTCAACTTTAAGAGGAAGGAGTCCAATCAGCAACATGCAGTATGAGAGAGATGAAATTTTTTTTGGGACTTTAAAAATAATTTTTTCTTAGGATCCTGTTTGAAGTCCTTAGAATGTATGAGCATCTATGTCCTACTGAATTTAAAAAGAAGTTTAAAATTAATACTGTATTCTTGAATTCTAAATGACTTGTCCACCAAATGAATTCACAGTATGAGAAGATAGGTTACAAAAACCTATTTATAACTCCTTGCAGTCATGATTTAGTGCTTTGAAAACCATTTGTGAGAATTTTCAGAAAACTGTACCTTACCATTTCAAAGCTGACATTTCCTTTGGAGTTGATTAACATAATGATGTAGCAACCAAAATAATACTTCTTACCAACTCCCACCTAATTTTCATTATGAAAGAACAAAATTATACCCTTAAACGATGGACATTTAAAGCAAAACATTATGCTTAGGAAAGGACTTTCTAAATGGACGACAAATAGCATGGAAATATAGGCAAAGACAGTGTACGGTGAATTGTTACATTTTGACAAAATGTGTGTATTGAAACACATGTTTATATAAACATGTAATAAATCTTCCAGTCTCACAATGCTTTTCTGAGAGGAATATGATAAGCAATGTATCTACTCTTGCAGTCACAGGTTGCAAACAAAAGAATGACATTAAAAGCAATTCAACTTTTCTCATCTTATGCTGTTTATACCAACCAACCACAGCTTTTCTAATTGAGTTCATAATGAAATAAAGCATCCAATTAGTTTGCCTCTGTGAATAGCACCTTAGTATAAAAAAATAGCTCTATATTTAGGCAATAACTTCATTTAGGATGTAGAGACAGAACTCAGTTTTAGACCATAAGAAAGAAAAGGAAGCAGTAAAGCAGTATGTGCACTGTATATGCCTGACTAACAGTACGGTACTGTAAGGGCTAGGAAACAATGATGTGATTCGAATCACGATTCAAGGTCCATTCCGTTATTGTAGCCCATGCAATCACCATTTTAGATAAGAATTGCATGCATTATGGTTAGGGGATATTGTCAAATTTGCTTGAGCAACACTCACACAAAAAATGCATTGCCATAGTGGATCGCATGCATTACGATTGGGGAGTATTGGCAACACGCACAGAAACTCATTGACTTTTGTCTTAACGCTGTGCTAACAAGTAGAGAAATGTATGTTGAATGTCGCTCTAGGTTTTTACGTATCCATACTTTTTCTGTTGAATAGGTTCTTGTTCTAGATACTTAACAAAGGGGCGATGCTTTATTAGCTGCTAACAGACAAAATTAAATCTCACACTACCCAATGTATTCTTGGGTTAGGATAAGTTTTAGACTTATTTTGCGTGGGCTGCACTATTTTCAAAACTTTTTGAATAAGGAACAAAGACTTCTGGGTAATTTCCATGTTTCCATGGCAGCTCTCAGGAAAACTATTCCTTTTAAAAGGTTTTTACAGCATTTCACAAGCATAATGCAAAACCAGAGCGCCAACTACAGATCAGTATTGGCTTTATTGCACCATCATCAGTGTAGTGCAGGCCTCTGGTTTTGCAGTGTGAAGTGCTTATCAACATTTAGCTTGTGGAATGCTGTAAAAACCTTTTATAAGGTATAGCTTTCCTGAGAGCTGTCATGGAAACATGGAAATTACCCAAGTCTCTGTTCCTTATTTGCATATACTGAAGGGGAGCTGCAAAACCTTTTTCTCTCCCTATCTTATTTGATTTATTAGTGACGTCAAAACTTTTTAAGAAATATTAAGTTAAATAGCGCAAAAGGTAATACAAGATGTGCAAAGTGGTGCTTTGTATTTGAACGCAATGCAATAAATCTTGCAAAGGAATTTACTTTATCATGGGATCTCATGACCATAAGTAACACTGATTTTCTTACTGCATTGGCCCCAAAGTACTTACTGGGCAAAACTCCATGGTGAGGCACACTTTTGTCTTCATTAGGTAAGCGTTTGACATTTTCAGCATGTAAAAACAATACAAAACAAAAGGCAGAAAATATAAATTTGAAAACATATTAATCACTTCAGGCTTGGCAGCTGTACACAGTGCAGTTTGGTTTTGCAGGTAAAAAAGTAAACTTTTTTGACTTTTATCATTCCATATCTTGTTCATTAAATAATGCTCCTCAGAGACTGATTGTATGTATGGTAAGAAATTATTATGTAATATTTTGTACTATAGTAATTGATTTCAGATACAGTGATATTTATTTCTGTGATGCAGTTAAGCCAGTTGGCCATACATTGCCTGCTGAATTGTAATATGGATTGTAATAACAATCACTAAAATGATCTGGCCAGGAAACATCATAGGAACATAGGCAAGTAAAACTGCTGCTCAACTTGACATTAAAGTCAAAGCTTTACGCTCAGTTTGTAAGACATGTCAGTGGAAAAGCTACAAACAAAAAGAACCCTGATGCAGAATTTGGACTTTCCCCACTCACAACCCACTTGTCAGTCAAGACACAGGCGCACCTCTACAACCCCTCACTAACACGGTATAGACCTGGTAACATCCTCAACAACCCTGCCCACCGTGTCAGGGTCCAGGCTTAGGAGTACCAACACCACTCAGCCAAAATTCCAAAAGAATCAAACAAAAAAATAACAGTTATCAGGGGAATAACTAGAAAAAATGGGCGCCAATTAATGTGTGGTTTACATTGGCTGCTGAGTTTGGGTATTAATTGCATCCTCTCCAACCCTTGGCCCTGATGGCTGTACAGGCTGATCCCCTTGTAGCTATGCCCCTGGACCTGGTCATTTATTGGTAAAATCCTCCTAAATTTTAATTACTTTGTACATTAATTGTGCTGTGCAGACAGATATTATACAAATATCACCGTGCTACTACTTCTTAAAGCCATGACAGGCCCCTAAAACAGAGGTGCACACGTTAGAGCTGCTTTTGATCTACGTTTGTTTAGCCAGAATTGCTTGCACATATATCATATTTTTTTTTTTTTTAAATAATCAGAACCTACTGCAATTTATTATTTGATTCATTTTACTACACCTATATTTTTAGGAAGGAAACAATAAATACACATTTAAATCAGAAATATTCAAAAGCAAAAATGAAATGATATACATTCAGTAAAGGGGAGGTACATATTATTTAGGGCTTATAATTCAATATGAGGGAGTATACTTTTTAATGTCCTTGGCTGACTTAATACTGTATAAATGACAAAAGCAATTTTTTGTTAAAGAGGATAATATACAGTATATATTTGTGCATTTATAACAGGAGTGCAATTAATGAATGGTGTACACCAGCCTTGCACGGTGCCCCTGTTTAATAAATGATTTATTAAGATTCAAAATCTAAAATATTGCATAAAACTAGATGGCTTTCTTGGCTGCCTATGGTAACATTGATCTGCCAGTGGATTTTTTTTTTTGTGCTGTTTTCCAGCAAACAACAATTTTATTGTGTTGGCCAAAAAATTTAAACAATTGTGCTCTCCTGTAATAAAGGAAATTAATGTAGTGATTCTACTGCTAAAAAAACCATTATGGATTTTCACCATGGGCTGTACCATTTTAAAATTGAATAAAATTATGTACAGTATTTGTGTTTGTGCATTGGCCTTTTAGCATATGTGAAATGCAAAAAAAAAATATATATATATATATTTACATATTGTTGATAGAAATCACTACTTATTTTCCTCTACCCATAACAGACATGGATTTCAGATTATTCTGAACATAGTTTTCAGATGATGCAGAAATCAGACTGAGGGTGCAGGAACCTGCCCCGGTCCATTCTGCCAACAAGTAAGCAAAATAAACCAAAGTTTAGACACATTACCAGGTGTGGTCTAGAGATGTCCGAACTTCGAAAAATCCGGTCCGCGCGAGGATCCGCGGATTTTCGAAAAAATCCGTAAATTCGATAATCCGCGAGCGGACCCGTTAAAACGTATTAAAATGAAAGTTCGGCAAAATCCGCATTAAAAGGGGTCTAAATAGCCTTGGTAATGTACACTTAATCACTCAGGGACCTGGGTAATGTCCTTAGAAACACGTATCAATGCCTACAATACCTAAAAAGTACAGTCCACTAGCGAGAACGGTATTTTTCGAAAATACGAGGATTTCCGTAAAAACGAGGATTTCCGTAAAAATGAGGACCTCCGTAAACCCGCGGATCTCCGAAAAACGAGGATTCCCGTAAAAACGTGTAATCATGTTAGCTGCCATTGGCTAATTTGGGTCATGTGGCTTGCTCCATCTTGAAAATAATCCCCAAAAATTCGAATTTACAGAGGATCTTCGGTTTTTCCTGGTCCCGGAAGATCGCAGATTCTTGTAATTGCGGAGATACTCGTATTTTCGTAAAAAAAAAAAAAATCCGCGGTTCGGAAGTTCGGAAGGCGGAAAATCCGGAATAATCTGCCGTTCGGCCATCTCTAGTGTGATCCGAAACTCAGGTACATCCTTAATGCAGACTTGAATTTTATATGATTCAGAACAGACTTGAATATCAGACAATTATTTTTTCAGTTACAGTAATTCAAAACAAAGACATGTAGGAAGTTTGTTTTGATAATGTTTTGATACTGGGAGTTCCATATCCCCCTGTCTTATGGATGATCTATGTTGAGAAGTTGTGATCCTAATGTTTTGCCCTTCCTGTATGAACAAATTCTGAGGTTCTTTGAAGTCATACAAATTTAGGTACTCATTGCATACTATGTGCCAATGATTAGTTTTTTAAACACTTAAAAAGCCTGCCATTGAATTTAAAGCAATTAGTTCAATAACTAGGCCAAATTATTTTAAGCCCAGCCACCACGTCACGGTTTGCTTTATTCTGCTGGGTCCTAGCCTTTAATCTTAGTAAATTTTACCTTCGTAAGAGACGTAATTCTCAAACTTTCTTAGTAACAGTACCTGCCTTTAATGCATTGAAATCCCTGTCGCTCGTTCGCTTACTGTCTAGGGACTAACTCTCCAGCTTTAAGTACTTGAACACATGGGCCACTGTAGGTGGAGCACATTGGAGGTTGGTCAAACCTCCAATGCAACAAGCAAAATACATACAAAAGTTGGGATAGTATACATCCACACAGAGTGCAACTAGAGACCAAATCAATTTAATATATACAAAAAATAGAAGCCTAGTGCACAACTAATTTGCTGAAATTTAACGTTATCAGTGAATTGCGACTTAAAAAGCCTGCCAGTGAATTTAAAGCAATTAGTTCAATAACTTGGCCAAATTATTTTAAGCCCAGCAACCATGCTTTATTCTGCTGGGTGCAACAAACAAAATGTATTTTGGTTGTATTTTGCTTGTTGCATTGGAGATTTGACCAAGCCTCTGGAAAATGTGTGCTCCACCCACAGTGGCTCATGTGTTCAAGTTCTGGAGAGTCTCATTAAAGTAGATTTGGACCCGCCAGTCAGAAGTTAAAGAATGTCATTCTGAGACACTGGTCAATCCTTCAAAAAGACACACAATTTGGAAAGTTGTTTACAGAGCCGCACTCTTCTCTTACAAGAGAGGAAAAAACGTTGCGGATGGGATTGTACATGCTGGCTTAACAAAGTTTGAGAATTACGTCTCTTACGAAGGTAAAATTTACTAAGATTAAAGGTTAGGACCCAGCAGAATAAAGCAACGGGACGTGGTGGCTGGGCTTAAAATAATTTGGCCGAGTTATTGAACTAATTGCTTTAAATTCACTGGCAGGCTTTTTAAGTCGCAATTCACTGATAACGTTAAATGTAAGCAAATTAGTTGTATGTGTACTAGACTTCTATTGTTTGTATATATTTTTTAAACACTGCCAACCCCACAATTTGTAATAAAGGGTATACGTTTACTCTTTGGCCTTCTCATGCAGTAGTTCTTTGTATACTTTTTTCTCTACATTTATTCTGAGATTGGTTAACTATCTGTTGGGGACAGCCTCTTTGCAAGAATTTACTGGCAATATGTTGGTATATGCGATCGTTATTTTTCTTTTTAGACACAATTCTCTCTACCCACTTGAACTGGCTGTACAGAATCAATTTTTTGATGTGGGTGGGGAGCTCTGGTACATTAAAAATTTGGTTCCGATCAGTTGTTTTGGAAGATAATTGTGTATATGTGCTATCCTTATCTAGTCCCACCCATACATCCAAAAAAGCTATAGCTTTAGAATCACAATTCAGGGTATATTTGATCCTCTTATGGAAATCATTGAGTTCAATATGCAATTTCTCCAGGGTGCCTCCCGCCATACGAGGAAGACATTGTCTAAAAACCTCCATTAATCCACAGAATATCTGGTATACTATATTTAAAGTATGTTAAAAACATACAGAAATAGAGGCTTAAACACACCACAAGCAGCAACATGGTGCATGGTCCGGAGATGGGTGCATGGTCCAGAGATGGGTGCATGGTCCGGGGATGGTTGCATGGTCCGGAGATGGGTGCATGGTCCAGAGATGGGTGCATGGTCCGGAGATGGGTGCATGGTCCAGAGATGGGTGCATGGTCCGGGGATGGGTGCATGGTCCAGAGATGGGTGCATGGTCCGGGGATGGTTGCATGGTCCGGAGATGGGTGCATGGTCCAGAGATGGGTGCATGGTCCAGAGATGGGTGCATGGTCAGGGGATGGGTGCATGGTCCAGAGATGGGTGCATGGTCCGGAGATGGTTGCATGGTCCGGAGATGGGTGCATGGTCCGGAGATGGGTGCATGGTCCGGAGATGGGTGCATGGTCCAGAGATGGGTGCATGGTTCGGTGGGTTGAAATATATATTGAAAAAAGAAAAAACAAGACCCCGGATTAAACTTGGGGCTCAAAGCCTGCAAGGCACTCCCGCTGCATAAATGGCACAAATGAACAAATGAGAATAGGCAAAATAACACCTAATAGGTCGAAAAACCAGTGGACAGGTGGTGGACACCTAATAAAAGGTTAAAACATACATTTTATTAGATATCACTAAAATATATATATATATATATATATATATATATATATATATATATGTGTGTGTGTGTGTATACACATAAAACTAAAAACACCCTAACTGCACAGTGTCAGCCTAAATATAAACAAACACATAAATAAATAATCTGCAGCCATTAAAGTGTATCCATAGCGTAGGAGGCCATGTGCATAACACTGCGCAGTGAAGCTCTTTTTATCTTTTATGTATATATATATATATATGGTATCTGTCCACTGTACTGAAAGGTTGTTATCCCTATTCCCACAGTGAAATCGATTCAGCCAGGCTCTGCAATCCAGCGACAGGGTTTCACCACAACCCCTAACAAACTGGAGAGAGCCACACGTGGTATTCATCCAACAGTGAAACAAAATGTATATTATAATATATATATAATATATAATTATATATATATATATATATATATAACCTAGAGAGAAACAGAGGCACCCGCAGGGCTTCACAAACAGCATACGTGTTTATTTGGGCATGGTGGTTGATATGTTTCCGCCCCGTCAATGGGGCCGTCTTCAGAAGACGGTTCTGAGACGGCCCCATTGACGGGGCGGAAACATGTCAACCACCATGTCCAAATAAACACGTATTTGTTGTGAAGCCCTGCGTGGCCTCTGTTTCTCCCAGGCTGCTGACTGTATGAATGCCCGCTACCACCAATTTCTATATATATATATATATAGAAACCAGGAACCATTAAAGGGATTCCTAAAGGACAACTACTCAGAGCATGTAGATTCACATCCACTGATGAAAAATTCAGCTGTGCATCTCACAAAATGATCCTAAAGTTTGTTAAAAGGGGGTAAAAAAAGACTCACTTGAAAAAACTAGGAAAGAGGTAGCTATGGTTAAAAGAAGTAGATTGCTTTGCCCTAAAGAATGGAATGACCAGATGAAAAGGATCCCATTTGTAAGTAGATTTGGACCCGCCAGTCAGAAGCTAAAGAATGTCATTCTGAGACACTGGTCAATCCTTCAAAAAGACACACAATTTGGAAAGTTGTTTACAGAGCCGCACTCTTCTCTTACAAGAGAGGAAAAAACGTTGCGGATGGGATTGTACATGCTGACTTAAAAAATCCCAGTAAAAAAAAGACCATGGGGGTTATTCAATAAAAGTTCTTATAGTTTAAAATGGTGCTAATTTTGCCCCAACCAATCAGATGTTAGCTTTCAAATGTTACATAAGTTCTGATTGGTTGGGGCAAAATTAGCACCATTTTAAATAAGAACTTTTATTGAATCTCCCTGCTTATTCTTTGGTACACCTAAAATGGGGACATTTGCGTGTCTTAACTCCACCTGTTGTCATTCCATTATCAAAGGGGAACATGCCACCCATCCACTGAAGGGACACAATATTACCATTAAGGGCTTCTTTACATGTGAAGCTGATTTTGTTGTATATTGACTTATATGCCCTTGTGGTAAAATGTATGTGGGCCAGACGTCAAGGCAGGTAAAAGTCCAGATAGTGGAACAAAAACGATCAATAAGGAATTACGATCCTGATGTAAAAAAGACACATACACCTGTTGGTAATCACTTCTTTATTCACAAACAGACGGTAGCAAGTCTCAAATGGTAAGTGCTTGAAAAAGTACACCTAACACAAAGAGGTAGTGATAGAAAGAATTTGCTACTACAGAGAGAACTTAGATGGATAGATACCCTAGGTACTATGGAACCCCAAGGTCTGAATGACATGCATAATAAAAATTGCTTCCTATAATATTGTGGTGTACCTATTCCATTTTGGTTTCCCAACTCTAGTGTGTTCTTACTTCTGCTCCATACAGGATTTGAAAAATTCATCTGGATATGGAATTTATATATTCCTATGAAATGGTGAGGGTGAGTGCCTTGCCCTGTTTTCCTGTATTGTTTTATACTTTGTTTTTTGAAATAGACACTATGTTGTATTGTTTCATACTGTTTTTTCTACTGTTACACCTGGCCACTAGACGGAGCTGGTGTTTTGGTATGTTTCCACTGTATACATATATACATATATATATATGTTAAATATATATATATATGTTAAAAAGTGCGTGATCTCTCCAATAAATTTTGTTTCACTGTTGGATGAATACCTCGTGTGACTCTTTCACATTTTGTATCTGTCCACTGTTTTTTCAACCCATTAGGTGTTATTTTGCCTATTCTCAATTGTTCAGAGAATATCTGGTAGCACATGCGCGCTATAGTGGATTAGAACCAGGAAGTGTTCGGAGATTTTCATCTCTACAGCAATGGATCACATACAAGGTAAATATACTTACTTTCATCCCTGGCTCCTGCTCAATTGATTGAAGAATGGGAGGTAAGGCATAGTACCTTAACTTCCCAGGCTTCAATCAATACATTAAAGGAATCGTTCACTTTTTGAGTGAACTAATTCTTTAACACCACTGCACTATACCATTAAGCTTTATTGTATCTGGACAGGTGCACTAGCTACAGGCTATCAATGAGAATTGTCATGTTCCCGCCCATTTCTCTAGATAGACACTATGTTGTATTGTTTCATACTGTTTTTTCTACTGTTACACCTGGCCACTAGATGGAGCTGGTGTTTTGGTATGTTTCCACTGTATATATATATACAGTGGTGTGAAAAACTATTTGCCCCCTTCCTGATTTCTTATTCTTTTGCATGTTTGTCAAACTGAAATGTTTCTGCTCATCAAAAACTGTTAACTATTAGTCAGTTTTAAATGATGGTTTTTATTATTTAGTGGTAAATACTAATTAGTATGAACATAGCATGCTAATCTGGATCCTGTTTTGATTCTCAGGTCACCCAATGGTGCTGTTTAGTTTGAACCACACATTGAGGCAGCATTACCTGGGCCCTGATCTCAGACCTGCTAGTTTATCCTATTTGTTTCCCCTGAATGCTAATGACTGTTTGAGTAACAGTTAAAAATATCCATGTGTAAAGATTTAATATCCACTGTATCTACACCTAGCAAAACATACACACATCTTTCACTGGGCAACAGGCAACAGGTACACTTTTGCTAGTTTGATATATATTTATTTATATGAATTAAGCAGAGGAAGTTACATGATCAGACACCTGTTACCTGAATACATACATACTGAAATCTGTATAAATCAACTAATCCATAGTGTTGATATACAAACTAACATGTATATACATAGTAATACTATGTTTCCTTATTGGACATAAACCCATACATAGACCACAAACTTCATCTCACATATATAGTATCCCTTAATTTCGAATTCCGGGGGGGTAACAGGATGGTGGAAAATAGGTCAACACATTGACAACAACAACTAAACATCTCACACCTTCTTAGTCCTAGGAATATCTTGCTCCTAACCCTCTATGTCCTATAGATAGGCAATTATGTGCCCTGTAAAATCCCAATTAGCATATCACAGCCAAGTGTTAAGGGCGTGATTGGATAGTGGCTAAGCGGTGTTATAGGAATGCCCAGAGTAAGGTGTCAAAATAGCATTGTACACCCTTAACACTTGGCTGTGATATGCTAATTGGGGTTTTCCAGGGTACATAATTGCCACAGATTGTTGTACAAGTCATTCTGAATTGAGAAAGCCAGTCGGATGACTAGCGAAACGTCTTCAAGAACTAAACTTCAAGTCCAGTTGATCTAATTGAATACAACAGATATACCATGACCTGGATGAATGAGAACCTTCACAAGTAAATTATGGGCTATTTTCAAAAGGCCATCTATACGCTTATTGATGCCCCAAATGGGGTCCTCTGGTACCTCTCTGTACACAACCTCATCAGCAAGCTGCATCATAATCTCACCATTATAGTGTTTAGTCTCTAAGACTACTATAGAGCCCCCATTATCGGAGGGCTTAATGATGATATCCTTTCTACATTTAAGATTATTTAAAGCAAGGAACTCTTCATGAGACAAATTGTAATGTACATTACAAGACAAAAAATTATTTAATTCTTTATTCACATGGTGATGGACTTAAGTGTGGTGAGCGAATTGGACAACTAGTTTTCAAAAACTGCCATATCATTAAGGGAACATAACCGCAGATAGAAGAGTTTTTAGAGTCTCCATTGGTTTCCTATGGGAGGGAACAGTCCTTGGGAAGCCAATTAGGGAGATCCACGTATAGGACAAAGAGGGTTTGGGGCAAGATGTTCCTAGGACTAAGACAGCATGGGAATGTTTAGTTATTTTCATTGCCCACAATTTTACTATGATAGACCTATTTTCCGCCATCCTGTTACCTCCCAGGAATTTGAAACTGAGGGGTACTATACATGTGAGACAAAGTTTGTAGTGTATGCATTATGGTGTCCCTGTAAGCTCCTCTATGTGGGTGAGACCGCCCAATGTATGAAGTCACTTCTCACAACATGGGTCCAGTATAAGATTAAAGGATATTAAGTTGCCAGTGTCAAAGCACTTTGTGTGTGCTAGCCTTAATGATAAGAAAATACGATTTCTGGTGTTGAAAATTGTTGCTCACCCACATTGAGGTGAGGATAGGGCATTTAAATTGAAACAAAGGGAGGTGTGATTGGTAAAGAAACTAAATTCCCTCACCACTCATGTTCTTAATAGAGACCTCTACTTGTTTTTATAAGTCTGTTTTTTACTAGGCTGGGATTGTCCCTTATCCTTGGGGAAATGGGAACTTTTCCGCCGTATATACTCACATAATATTGGAAAACATAGTATTGCAATGTATATATGTTAGTTTGTATACCAACACTATGGATCAGCTGATTTATACAGATTTCAGTATGTATGAGGTTAAGGTAATTATGTAACAGGTGTCTGATGATGTAACTTCCTGTGACATGGTATAAATACTTGTGTTGATTGTAACCAGTTGATGACTTTTTGTAAGCCTGATAAAGGGGGCTGCTTCCCCCTTAAACATTGCTGAACAAATATATTTATGAGCATTATTTATGTGTACTGCCTCGCAAATTATATATATATATATATATATATATATATATATATATATATTTATATATATATATATATAGGAAGAATGAACTGAGGAGCACTCGTAGTACCTTTAACAAACTTAAAAACTTTATTCCACAAACATCAACATGTTTCGGCTGACTGCAGCAGCCGTCCTCACATCCTGATAATCACCATGATGCTGCGAGTCCACAGCTAGTCACAGTACCCATATGTTTTCAGGTCCCCATGCCTGCCCAGCACAGTGCCATGATTTCGTGCAGTTACAAAAGTCCCGAGATGAACACTGTGATGCTCATGTCCAGTCTCTACCCCTTGTGTAGTATAGTAGAGAACGATGCCCTTATTCTATCCATTGGCGAGCTGACTTCATGCATCTTTTACTAACAGAGCGCCACTATTTATATGATGTATATTTATTAGTCAGTAGTTACCCTTGTTTGTTGTATAGTTTTATACTATTTATTGTTTTTATGTGTGTCATATATTGATGTTTTATCTTGTACTAGCACGGAGCACTTTTATGCACTTTGACACTTTAGGTTCATGTGGTCTGACTTTGCCTTTGTTGATTCCTATGGCAACATTAGTCTTCATTGGGTTGATTAGACACTCCTCTAGGTCTCAGGAGAGTGTCCATCACTGGGGTAGATTTCTTGATTGGTGCGCTTTGTACCATGTGACACACCCCCGGGTATACCTACGCACCTCACACACCTTGTTTTTTATTGGCGGTCTCCACACTGACGACACAGTTACACGCCCCTTCACTCGGGTGATTGGAGGAACACGGTCTTTTAAACTTTACGAGCACAATCTTCGAATGTTCTGAAGACGGCCCCGCTCTAGGGGTGGAAACATGTAAACCTATTCTGTTGAAATAAACACTTGGCTGTTTTTTAAGACCTGCGAGTGCCTCCGTTTTTGCAGACTTTGTATACCTTTGGATCGTGCACCCAGGCATGCAAGGATTAGGAGTGCCCACTGTCTATCTTATTGCTATATATATGTGTCCTGCAACACAGTCCTGCAATAGAGTGTATGCACTAATTATTATTTTTTTTTATGCCTTTAGTGTACTATATTTCAGTCAATATTCTCAGCACAGATAAAAGTGAAAAATATTACAGAAGAAAATATATTTAATGCTTTTACCCAACTGCAAATTGATCCACAAAGGGCTTTACAGCAACTATATAATATCTAATCTGCAGTTTTATGTAGCGCTTTACTACTAGGTCAGCAGCATTTTCTGATATTTGAAATCCTTTTCTTAGCTTAGAAGACCTTTGGACATAAGCTCTCTCTGAGATTCAAAAGTCATTTCTATCAATAGAACCTAATAGAATACTGATTGTCTTTCATTTTGTAACTTTCATATTGCTAACTTGGAAAGTATTTTGAGATCTGGCTAAGTGACATATATTTCAGACTAAAATGTATTTTAGTTGCAGTTAATGTATTTTTATATTTTCAATCTAAACTTACTTTCAATGGATATTTATTTTTTCAATGAAAATTTTGAACAAGGACGAATTCAATGTAACAATAAACCTAAAATCGACACTATGGAATTGGTTATTCGAAGTTGGAGTATACATCATTCTAATAAAAAAATAGTTAAAGGGCATGTCCACCCTCAAAACTATAATTTAACCCACTACTGGCCCCACTCTGTAGTGTAATAAAATCCTTACCTTACATCCCAGCTCCAAATAGCTGCAGTGCAATGCCCTCCAAAGTCCCCAAAACTGGCCACCAGGAGCCTGGCAGAGTCCATATAGGACTCTGCCTCCTGTCTGCCTCCTGTCTCCCTCCCCCAGCCCCAACCACTATAGTAATATTTGCAGAAACTCCCCTGATCATTACTTACCATGCCTCTCTCCTCTGGTGTTCTGGATAGCCGGAAGCCGCATCCGTGATTGGCTGCCTCTCAGCCAATCACTGATGCGGCTGCCAGTACTGCCCCCTGCTTGCAGTTTCATGCAAGCAGAGGGCCGTGAAAGTACATTTTAAAATTCAAAATGGGGGTTGACATGCCCTTTAATATACAAATGATTAAAATGACATTCCAGGCGGCTTATACAGTATGATTAAGCAACATCCAGATCCAGGTTATCAGCAGTACACATACAGTAACAAGATAATGTGCAAGGGATGTGCTAGAGCTCAGACCTAAATCTGGTTTCGGCTTGGAACTCCCAGTTCCATTGATACATTATATACAATTTAAAAGCAAAATTTCAACTGGCAAAACTTGGTTCATCTCTAGTCAACACTAGCATATATCCCATAGGGTATAGATACATTTACATTAAGTAAATAAAGAAATGAGGGTAGTCCAGTCCTTTAGGATGCAATTTGGAGTGCTCCCATTTATTGGTGCAGACACAGCAAAAATACACACAACGTTTCGGCACACAGGCCTTTTACAAGTGTTACAGTTCAGTAAAATCCACTGCCTTATGTACCCAATGTACACAGTGACACCTAGTGTTGATATTGCCATTATAACACATAATCCATAAATATAGCTCCCACCAGTGGTAGCTCCCAACATTACAAGTCCTATATCCTGAACCTGTGAACTCAGTGCTCTCATTCCTTCACAAAGCACAGAGGGAGCCTTCCTTCTAGTTTTCAATTCCAGCTCAGTCCCCCGCATATCCTATAAAACAAAGTAACTCATAGTCACCATCCATATAAAGTGCAACATATTCAAAAGTGCAATGATCTAAAGTGCAATATTCTAAAGTGCATTTAGTGCATACAATAAAGTGCTATGAACCACAATCATTTCTAAAACCTTCGCTCGTTGGAATAAATATTTAAAAGTGATACATATTTTAAGTGATATACATAAATCAATTCTAGACAATAATTAGTAAAAACAGTTTTTTAGATACATTTACTCATAAGTAATTTTTACAAAAAACAGGAGTAACTCAATTTTTCATTCAATCCCTTCGGAGTGACAGTGTCCAGTCTCCACATCCAATATGTCTCTCTTTGTAATAACCTTCTTTCTATGTCACCTCCTTCTAGGACCTGTTCAAGCACCTGCCACCTTAACTGGCTCACATTGTGTCTTTCTTCTACAAAATGTCTCGCTACAATTGACCTTTCATCCTTGTTGCGAATATAGCCCCTGTGTTCACTAATCCTCTGTTCACTAATCCTCTGGTCTGCCCTACATAAACAAGGCCACAAGGCTATATACTTACCTTTCTGTCTGACAGGTAAAATATCCCTTTATCTTAATTGCTTTCCCATTCCTTGGGTGCATCACCACTTCCCCTTTTATTATACCATTGCAATTCTGGCAATTCAAGCAGGGGTATGTCCCTAATTTGGGTGTTGACAGGAACCTTTGCATCGTGGTCATCTTCTTCCGGGGTTCCAGGTCACTCCTAATCAAGATGTCCTTTAGGTTCCTTCCTTTGGTATATGCGAACCAAGGTTTTTGTTTAGCTGCCTCACTCAAATGCATGTCTCCTTCCAGCACTGACCAATACTTCCTTATAATCTTTTTCACTCCTCACCGTATTTGCTGACAAATGTGAGCCTCTCTGCCTCATCCTTCTGTATCTTTCTTTGTCTCAGTAAATTCTCCCTTGGTATGTCTGACACCTGCTTCCTAATTTACATTAATTGTATACCTGAGTTCCATATTTTTTAAAGCTTAAAAACTCTTTTCAATTTGCATGTGTTGCAAGTGTATTTTTTTTGTTTTGATTCATATTAAAGCAGTCTAACAACTTGTTCATAGGGCACCTAAAGTGATTTCAATTTCTCCATTACATTAATATAAAATTATAAATTGTTTAAATTCTATTTGTTTCCCCACACCTTTGTTTATGTTAATTTTCTTGTTTCTATGGAAGATCTTTTTTGAATGTTTTGCCATCTGTTGGGCTTTTAAAGCATAAAATAAGCTTATCTTCATATTAAGTAAGGAAGCTTTAGTCAAGTATTTCTCTACCTCATGTGGCTCTTAATGTAGATGATGATGCTTTACTATGCAGTGTTTTCTTGAAGCCCAAGAAATATCTTGAAGCCCAGTTCAGAAATATTACTCTATACATTGGTATCAGTTTCTGTAATGTAATAGCGTGGCTAAACATTGGTGATTTTTATTGCATCAGCCCCTAAATTTCTAAAGGTATAAAAAAAATGTAGCCCAATACCTCATTGTTCCATGGTATGTGTTCATGACTCCTGCTTTTTAATGGATGATAAGATATTGATGGAGTACACAGATGTTATAAGACTTTCACAGCACTTTGGGCAGATACAATAAAATGTGCTGTGCACATGCTATTGATCTACAACATCCAATAAGATGTTATATAACTGCAGCAACACAGTAAAAAGCTAACATATGATTAGTTCCTGCAAATTCATAGCATGGGCAAACTTTGTACCACTTATTGCATCAGCTTCCAAGAACTTTCCTTATTTTTCAGTGCAGCTTCCCTAAAACACAAAGACAGGATCCCCTGGATTTTCAAAGCACTTTTCTTTTAAAGAAAGTGCTAACTTTTCCCCAACTTTGCTCACCGTGTAAGATGCCAGGTTTAGACACATTCAGTGTCTAAACCTGGCATCTACCAATGGTTTATATACTGTCTCTCTTAGCCTAGAGGTAAGAGTTCTGCTTTTAGCAGAACACTTTTATTTTTGCTGAAATGTAAGTATTCCATTTCTGACATCCATGCTATCTCTGAAATACACTGCAAAGATTACTTTTTTCTTTTTATGAAAAGTAAAGGATTATATCATTGTTAGGACAAGAGCCTTGAATGTGTTTGAAAACAAAAAACTGAAATCCCTGTTCTGTGTCAGGGAGAGGGAGGATCTCTGTGCTATAATGTGATTGGCTGTCAGCTTCTAGGAAGCAAGGCTGCAACTTCCTTGTTTTGATCTGTTGAGCTCTACGGAGCATGTGCCTGTACGCAGACACTTAGCTGGGGGTTTACCTAGCTAATGTGGATTGTGGGAACTGACCCCTAATACGCACAGGTTATTTTCATAAATCACAGACACAGATTTTTGTATGTTTGTGAATGTGCTCTGTCTATTGGGATAATGTTGTCTGGAGACCTTAGTTCCCCTTTAAGGGACTTGTCTGACCTGGGCTAAAATGCACATACACCTGGTTTTATCTTTAAAGTCCCAAATTAGCTTTTTAAATTCTGCTGGTCATAGCTACTGATGAAATTGTGTTACCGCACTACCAAAATTTCCTCCAAAACTTCTTTGTGAACCGGTTGGCGGTACAAACCCTGGGGGATTAATTAATCTTTGTGATTTTGTGTTGGCATATATAAATTAATATCCTGTTAATAATAAACTGTTAATTCAGAGATTAATATTCACCAGCATAATGCTTTAAATATGACATTAATATGCATCAGTGTATTGCTTTACATTCACCCGTCTGGAGAAAATACACTGCATATTAATCAACTGTAGCCTTTGCTGGATTTTAATGTAGAAATGTTTTGCATTGCATTGCTTTGTTTGTGTGGATTTTTTGCTTTAAGCTACAGTAGTTCTGCTGCACTAAAAGTTTGTGTGGTTGCAAAATGTACAAAGCCATAGTGTTCTGAAATGAATTATTGTGATATAAATTGTCATAATATTGTTCGTTTATAAATATAATCCTTTTTAGAGACTTGACATACCTGTAAAATATTATAGATTTTCTTTCAGATTAACCAGTCAATTCTAGTTTATCACTGTACTTACGTCCTTGGTTTGAAAAAGGACCCAGCCAGACATACCTAATGCATCTAAACCTTATGTTGCAAAGCATGTTAATCATAGTTTTAACAATGAGACACAGGAACCAGTAGTTGGGTTAAATGGTCAGACATATCTTATATTAAATTGCAACTGTATTGTCTAAGCTTTAAGTGCATGTTGTAGAACATGTGTTCCGATTGGTTAGGTCCTGGGCCTAAGGAGGGGTGGATTAACAGCCATACAGTTGTCCTTTAAGGTAGTTAATAACAATATAACAGCATATTAACACTTTACAACCTTTTGAACAATAATCATGATTATTTTGAACATTTAGCCTTAGTTTAAACTTAAATGTCAACCTTAGTGTTACCAGAGGGCATGTAATGGCTCTATAACATAACCAGCAAGGATGTACCTGCTTGCTGTGACTCAAAAGGGGGGCTGTGGGAGGGGCATATATTATGATATATGGGGCCCAGGAATGCGCATTGATCATCTCTTTTCTTGTTTGCTTTCTGTGACTCCAAAGATCAAAAGGAAGTGGGTGGTAGAGCTGCTCATTTGATCACCAGTAAGTAAAAATGGTGCTAGTGACAGCTTGATGCCATCCCCTTAAATCCCTGCAATACCGCAATGTCATCAAGTGCAACATTGCGAGGTGTCCACCATGACATGATATTTTGGGAGACATACAGTAGGAAGAACTGTGCCAGACCTCTTCTCCCCCCATATAACACTGAAACCTGCTAAGCAATCACAAGAGGCTACATTAATATTTGATTTAAAGATTGTTTTGTTTTTAACATGTAGAGTTTGAACTATGGACACTACCTCTGAACCAGTGTTTCAAATCATTTTGCACTACATATATTATGCTTACATTTTCATCTCTTTGACTCAAAAATAATTCAGTTGAAGTAAACAGACTGCCAGGAAATTCCGAAATATTGCATTGCTTTTAGAATATATTTCTTGGAATTTGTCCTGTCAAAAGGTCACTGATCAATATCTTACAGGAACTTGTCTAGTGTCATATTTATTCCAGTACAAATGTGATAAATGGAGCAGTAAAATGAGCATTGCCTTGCCAAAAAAACTAAATATAATCCACAGTGAAAGTAATATCTTAATAATCCAATCTTTTGTCCCACCTAAATCTATTATTCATTACAGAGATGCCACACACATCATTTTTAAATCCCAGAACAAATGCAATTCTTTGTTTACTTCCCCCACCCCACACACACACACTTGCATACTTGCTTTAGGTGCCCAATCCCTTATTTTATAAATAAATATCATACAAAATATTTTTTTAATTAAAAGTTGTAAATTGTTGTAAAATCTGTTTTGATGTCTCGGCTCAACATTGCATGATTTACACCAGGTTTTAATTAGTTAAAGGGATTATCCTAATTAATATACTATACTGTTTAGTTTTGTTTTTTTAAAGGCATGTCCACCCCAAAACTAAAATTTACCCCACTACTGGCCCCACTCTGTAGTGTATAAAAATCCTTACATCCCAGCTCCAAATGGTTCTCCTGTAATGCCCCTCCAAAGTCCAGAAAACTGACCACCAGGAGCCTAGCCACCAAGGAAATGGTTTCCACCTCTGAGCTGTCCTCTCGGAGGTTATTGGCTTGCTCAAAGCAGCCCATCACTCCCTCCCCCCCTCTCCCTCCATCCCGCTCCCTCCCGTTTAGTAGGGCTAGTTCCCCCTGCCCCAACCGCTATATTATATTTTCCAGAAACTCTCCCGCACTCTACTTAGCTTACCTCTCTCCCCTGGCGCTCTCAGCCAATCAGGGACATGGCTGCCGGTCCGGCCCCCTACTTGCAGTTTCATGCAAGCAGAAGGCCGGGCAGTGCGGCAGAGGAGAGAGGGAAGGTAAGTAACAATCTGGGGAGTTTCTGGAAAATATATTATTTATATTAATTATATAGTGGTAGGGGCTGGGGGAACTAGCCCTACTATATACCAAAAATTACAAAAAGGGGTGGACATGCCCTTTAATGTTTTTCTAAAGATCTCTACCTTATAATTGTGGCTTAAAGGGCAACCACAGTCGTAAAATACTGATCAACGATAATGATCGGTATTCTACGATAACTATCGGTATTTTACGATAACGAATGTTATTCTACGATAACAGCACCGTAGATTTACAATAGCGATATCGTAGGATTACGATCGATATTGTAAAATAGCGTTTTTTTATAAATGTGGCCCTAGGTGTGTTTGTTTTCCTTTTGTACACAGGTGTATTTGTAATTTTATTATATTAGATTATCTCTTAAATACGGTTAAACTTTTTTATTTATAAGTTATCTGTATAAAAAATGTAGGCCATGGATGAAACTTGGTGAACAGGCTTTCCTTTTCAACCAAAGGCAAACAAACAAGAGATATAAGTCCCGCCCCCCCAATTAGTAGGACCAGTGCAAAAAGGTTAAACCCCCCCCCACGGAAGTGTTTTTTCCGAGATGCCCAGCGCAACACCATGTTTCTTATTTTCTATCCTAGCCCAGAGGGCTGGTGACTGTCTTCAGGGTCTACTGCTTGCCTGTCTCTCTGGGGAGGTCTGCACTCCTTGCCAAACACCTTAGCTGTGTTCCCCTGTGGTGCGGAGCTTGCAGAGGCTTTCTAGGTGTTTATTCATCTCTCTGGGGTCCTGCCTAGCAGCTACTGTGATTGGCCCCACTTCTGGGTTTGGCGCGGTGACATTAAGTCTCACACACAGCTAGCGCAATCGTGAGGTCATTGCACGTTTCAGGAAGTGGGAGTTGCTGTCTTTCTGCAATCGGTTTCCTGATTTTGCTTCAGATTGTAAGGAGTCTCTGTGTTTTGTGTGGAGCCTGTGCTTGTTTGATCCCTGGATGTAGATGGGGATCTACAAAAGTGTACTTCCTGCCTTCTGTGCTGGCCGGTATGCCCCTGCTTCTGCCTAGTAAGAGGAGGCTATGCTGCTGGTTGCTGTACCTCCCAACTTAAAGCATAGATGGGCATTTTTATGGTTTCCCTGTTTTGTGTTTTATAGATGGAAAGTCTGCTTCTGGGAATTGGAAAAAAATTATACTGGGAAGCTATGTCTGCATTGCACTGAGAAACTTAATTCTTAGCAGCCCCCATCCATACAGGATTTCTTTTCCTTCTTTCCAAACTGGAAGGCCAATTGCAGGACCCTCTGAGGGCTCAAAGGAGTTACAGCCTAATCCTATTGACACAACTGCCTTAGAGGTGCTTATTCCTATAGAGGACCCAGGTAAACCTCTTTCCATCCAAGCCGACAAATCGCAGTGTGAGGAAGATGAATAATTAGAGGAGGAGACCTTGAACCGTTCCTGAAGATTGATTGTGAAACTCTAGAGGCCATAGACCCTAAGGAACCGCCTAAGAAGAAGGTGTGTCGTCTCTTCTTGGGGGCCATAAAAAATAATACATATATTCCGGTGCATGAGGCTATTAAGGATAGCACTAAAGCCAAATGAAAGCCCCCGGATAGCAAATTTACTTTGCCAAAAAAAGTCTCTAGTGTTTCCAAAAGACAAGGTTTCTGACCTGTGGATAGACAGTCCACTTTCTCTTGGTTCAGACCTGGAAGAGGTAGAAGACGCGAACCATTCCTTTAGCCAATGATGCCAGGCCTGTTGGGGGCCGTCTGTCCTAGGGAGTCAATAACCTAGGACAGATGGATCCTGGAAACTATAAGACAAGGTATTAAAAAAGCAATAGAATTTCCCTTCAGTCCTCCAGACTATTTTGTAACAGGAAAGTGCAGGGGGCTACGCCTTGATTTTTCTCATTCCCAAATCTGTAAAGTTTTTAACCAACATAGGTCTAAATCAGTATATAAAGAAAAAAGGTTCAAGAAGGTATCTATAAAATTCACAGTGAATTTGGTCATTCCAGGAGACTTTTTAGCAACCCTGGATCTTCATTACACATATCTGAACTTACCCATCAGACCATGTCATCACAGATTTCTTAGAATAGCCATCATAAGGGACTCTCAAGTTTTTTATTACCAATTTGCAGTTCTTCCCTTTGAAATTTCCTTAGCCCCAAGGGTCTTCACAAAGATCATGTTGGTGGTCTCAGTCAATCTTCATCTGCAGGGAATGTCATTCCCTTCTTAGATGACTAAGAGCAGAGTCAGAATACCGTTTAGCTCGTAATGTGCAGCATCTAGGTTGGATCATAAACTTTGAAGAATCCTCCCCACAACCCAGTCAGTAGAAGTTCCTGGGGGCTATATTCGACACAAGCAAGAACAAGGTGTTTCTGCCTTGATAAAGAATTTTGAAGATCCAGTCTGCAGTTACCAACATAAGCAACTTCTGTCAGGCAAAGGACCATTCTCAAGGTGTTGGCCGCTTCCTCCATAGAAGATCCTATAGTCCGGAATGCTCTGGAATGGTGGCTGAGAGGAAGACACCTATCCAGGCTCAAACCTTTGGCCTACCCAGCTCCAATCATAATCACCACAGATGCCAGTTCCTGGGGCTGGGGTGCTATTTGCCAGAGGCTGTCCAGAAATTGCAGTCAAGGAGTCTGAAAAAGAAGACCATCCTAAAGGCTTTGACCCATTTCAAATCCACCATTCAAAAAAGTTGTTCCTATTTAAACAGGACAACTCTATAACAGCAAGTTTTTCACAGCCGAAAGCTGCTACAGCTTTCTCAATCAATAAACTCCTGTGCAGAAAAACATCTTTAAGACATTTCAGCTACCTACATAAAAGGTTCAGACAACCTATGGGTAGATTTTTTAAGCCTAAATCCCCTTGATCCAAAGAGCGGGCACTAGAAATCTTATGAGAGATTTGTCATGATGTTTAACCCCTCAAGTCGACCTCATGGCATCGGCAAAGAACAAGAAACTGACAATATATTTTTCTCTAACCATTTTTCTCGACCCCAATGCAGCAGGCAGAGACTCAATGAACATAGTCTGAAATTTCCAGCTAGCCTACATCTTTCCCCATTCTAACTGGTCCCCGGGGTTCTGAAGATCTGCCAGGACCCCAGCAGGATCATGGTTTGCGGATCTGGTGCATATATCATTAGAGACCTCATGGGCTCTTCCTCTTCAGCATAATCTTTTGTCTCAGCATACATGCTCTGCTGCATAGCCATAGACCATTTTGCTTCAGCGGTGTACCAGAAGATCTTTAACAAGTTTCAGCAGTGGGGCAATCACGAGGGGCATTTGATTCATGTAGTTCAATTGCCTGCCATTTTGGATATCCTTGTTCAAGGGTTGGGTAAGGGATTGGTACCTAATACTCTGAAGGTTCATGTATCAGCCCTAGGGGCTTTACACAACCGTAACCTATTAAAGAGATTTTTCGAGGCTGCCAGACAGTTAAGACCCAGAGTAAGGACACTCTTCCCAAAATGGTACTTAACCGTAGTCCTCAAAGGCTTAAGCTGGCCAATTTTCAAACCCTTGGAAGAAACTCTGATAGCCCTATTGACATGGAAGACTGCCCTTTTAGAGGCCTTGTGTTCGACTAAGAGAGTGGGCAAGCTTCAAGCTTTATCCTGCAGAGAACTATACTTAAAGATTATGGAGGAAGGTTAAAGAGTCCAACTGGATCTGTTTTTTGCCCAAGGTGGACACAAATTTCCACAAAGAGCAGTATATTTTTTTACCTCCATCCCTCAGTAATCACAAGATGCTTTCTTATCCAAAGTTGATGTTAAGAGATGTGTTCTTATGTACTTGGAAAGAGTAGGATATTTCAGACAGACTCCCTGATGAATTTTTTGCCGGATCAAGGAAAGGAAGAGGCGCATCTAAACAACAATTGCTGGATGGCTCAAGCAGGCTATCTCAGTGGCATACCAAGCTCAAGAAGTTCCAGCTCCTGAAAATATTAAAGCTCACTCCACCAGGGCAGTATCCACATCTTGGGAAGTAAAGGCATGGGCATCCCCAGAACAGATCTGTTGGGCAGCCACCTGGGCTTCTTTCAATACCTTAGTGAAGCATTACAAGTTGAACGTTAAAAAAAAGAGAAGCATGTTTTGGACTTAGAGTTCTTCCTTTTATAAAATATACACTGCTATGTGAAATCTCTTGTTTATTGCTGCCTTTGGGGGAAAAAGAATGTTTGAATTTATACTAACGTAAATTCATTTTCTTGAATCCCAAAAGGCAGCATGTACAATCCCTATTAAAAACTTCAGCATCAGATTCTTTTGTGTTGTAAATTACTCTCAAACTACACTACTGTGAAATGGAAGGGGTTTTGTAATCTTTTTGCACTGGTCCTACTAATTAGGGAGAGGGACATATATCTTGTTTATTGCTGCTTTTGGGATTCAAGGAAAAGACATTTACATAAGAATAAATTTAAACAATTGTTCTGTAGGTACAGGGTTTCTATTTTTGCTTCTCTTTGAAAAAAACAACCCAGTTCTATCTGCCAATGATCAGCATTAATAATAAAAATAATCGTTTATGTTACACTTATAGAAAACTGTAGCTAGATTGCTATTACACGTGTTTTCCCGTCCTGCTGTTATTTAACACACCCAGAGGGCTTTTTGCAGTCCCATCTTAATTAACTTTTAAAACAAATAGTGTATTCTGCCACAGTTTATTTTAATATTAGTTGTTAGTTTTCGCATTTTCATAAGCGCTGTCACTAATCCAAGCCATTGTGAAGAGGCTCAGTAATGTGATTACATTTTCTTTTCATTTGGGGATTATATTTTCTGCCTCCATGTACTGGTGATCACTTAAAATAGTATAACAAAAAAATTGAAATAAACATTTAAAAAACAAATCTGAAACTCACATTATTAGATTTGGGAGAAATTGTTAGGCTATGCTTTTTTCAAGGTGAGTGCATGATAGCTACACTTGGCCCAGATCTCACCTAGCAAAAAGAATGCTTGTCTCTTATCCTCCTGGAAGCTGAAATAAATGGTTTAAAAAACAGGCAAAAATCCAAGATGGGGACAATGATGTCACCTCTGGTATGTAGGTGCAAAATTAAAGTTATAAATACTCTAATGTACTGTAAATCCTTGTACTTTTTTTAAAATTTTGTTTGTCAGACACAATTAAACCATTTGAACCAACTACTTCTACCTGAATACAAAGGGTTTTTAAAGGAACACATTAGTTACTGCCGATAGAGAAGTTTCTTAATGCCATTTAATATGTTTTGTATATCTTCAACTGATTTAAACTGATTAACAGTTTCATTATATCCTATGGTTTTGGTTACAGATACCTACTGTAATGCTGCCCTGGCTCTAGGAGAATAGAGCACCAGCCAGGGAGGCTTCATTTTTTGTCAGATAGCAGGATGAAGTAATTGGCCAGATTTATGAATTGAGAGTCCAAAGGCAAGAGTTGGTGGCAAGGGAGCAGGATACTGGAGGCATTACTGGATAGTGAAACTAGATAGCTAGATACTGTACACTGGAAATAGCTGGATTCTGGAAACTGTAGTGAAAGCTTGATACTGTAAGATTAGCTGGATACTGGAGATTGCAGGAATAGCTGGATACTGTAAGATTAGCTGGATACTGGAGATTGCAGGAATAGCTGGATACTGTAAGAATAGCTGGATACTGGAAATTGTAGGAATAGCTGGATACTGTAGGAATAGCTGGATACTGTAAGAATAGCTGGATACTGGAGATTGCAGGGATAGCTGGATACTTGAAGGAGCTGTATACTGCTATGAGCTAGATACTGGAAATTGCAAGGATACATGCAGGAAAGTAGGAGAATGGTGCAGAGAATGGAAAATATGAAGCAAACCCAGGATACCAAAAATAACCTACTGGCACAGAGGAAGGGGAGGGTCACTATTTGAATCTTTACACTGGCCGGCACAGTTGTGGGGTGACGTCATTACATCACTACCACCAGCACGCCATGCCGCAGATTGTAGCTGGATCCGGTACACTGGTAAGTACCTTGCACTTACCTTCTTTAAGAAAAATAATGAAATAAGAGCTGGAACTCATGCAGAACACTGTGAAGTGCTGTTTAATGGTTAATTGGTGCACATTCTCAAATATAACAATTTAGAGCAGGAGACACTCTTATAAAAAGGTGTGTAACAGGAAAATACACCATATCACACCCCCCCCCTCCCAATGTCCAACAAGTCTCTATCATGTGCAAAAAAAATAAGAAATCCAACAATGAGATTTATTGTGCAATAAGAATTCAAGAGTCCAAAATCCAAGAAGCTGGAACTGCCAAACATGCCTAACAGAATAGTCCCAAATTAATGTCTATAAATATGTATGTATGTATAAATTTATTTATACCCCACAACTTGGCTACGCAGCACTGTACATTATTAAAAACAGAGTATACAACATACAAACAGAGGTATAAGTGCAAGTCATTATACAGATACATTTATTTTACATAAATAAAGTTTCCAAGGTTAAGAATACATATATCCATATAAAATAAGTGTGGGGTGCATTGACATATTAGGAAAGAGAACCTTCCCTGAAGAGCGTACAATCTAAGTGGGATGCGAGTGGGTGGAGGGATACAAAATGTTCGGACAGCTAACAATTATTAATAGTGCTGGTTTTGAGAAATGTAGGATAACAGTTTAGATATAAGAGCTTACGGATATCACCTGGCAGAGGGTGGGAGGGAGAGAATGAAAGAGTTCCAAAGGTAGGAAGCAGCAAGAGAGAATGGTTTAAGATGGAAGGAAGCAGTGTTTATTGGGGGTTTGTAGAGAAGATTGCAGGACACTTCCAGTAACACAAGGGACCAACAGAGACGATAAGTAGGGAGGCGGGATTTAAAGGTATATAGAAGATATTGAAGATGAGAAGCCACCCTATGGACTGCAGTATCGGGGTTGCAGGTTCTCTTAAGGGCATGCATGAGCATTTTAGTAGTAGAGTGAGAGAGGAAAGGACAGATCGCGAAGGAGAAAACAACACCTAGTGTAGAGGGAGAACAGCAAGGGTCCTAAAACCAATCCCCCCACACTAAGCGGAACTTGAGAGGAAGTCTTATTAGCAAAAGAGGCAGAGGAAGATCCGTTAGAAAGATAAGACCACCATGGCACAGCTTGATTTTGGGTGCCCACAGTATCAAAGAGTAGCTAAAATATCGATGAGAATGAGGACCGAGAACTGGCCCTTGGATGAGGACCGAGAACTGGCCCTTGGCTTTGGCCAGGGCCCAATTTCTTGGTAGGCCACCTAGGCCATGGCCAAGGATGGCATTAAGTATGTCTATTTGCAGTGAGGAGGGAAGAATCAGAAAGTATAGTACCTGCAGTACTTTACATTGGAATTCTTCTCTTTTCACTACAAAGTGAAAACCGGAACCAACAATGGACTTACTGTGTGTTCCGTTTTTTACATTAGGAATGGGGGGGGGGGGGGTTGGGGGCAATGAATTGTGTGTCACTGTTTGGAAGCCATTAAATGTATCAAGGAGGGGGGTGATGAAGACGACAATATGGTCTCACTGTTGGTCCACTGAATATGGCCTCAATCTCTGGTTGCCACTGAATATAGGGCTAGGCCACATTGCCACTGGGGCACGTTATAGTGTGGCTAAAATCCCGCACAAGAAGTGCCCTGGCAGCCCTGCCCCTGAAAGCCCATTCCCCACCCTGAAACTCCCCAATGGGATTGTTATATTTTTATCAGCTGTGTTGGATTTGGGGGTGCTTGGTGGGGGCAAAAGATAATTGGCCTAGGGGAGAAATAAGTATAAATCCAGTCCTGGCTTTGGCAGTTTAAAAGTAATTTGAGAGGGCCATTTCAGTTGCATTGCCCAGTCGGAATCCTGACTGCAATGGGTCCAATAGGTTATTAGCATGAAGATAATTAGTAATGCATGTAGAGATGAGACGTTCTAAAAATTTTGACACAAACAGTAAAAGGGAGACAGGGAGGTAGAACAAGAGACAGGAAAAGTCCAGAGAGGGTATTCTTAAGAAGAGGTTTGGTGCACGCATTTGATGCAGAGTTCAGGGATTAATTAAAAATGTGAGCAAGAGCAGTGGAAAGGGTTTTAGCACAGTGTCTAAGTAAGAAGGAGGGCATGGGATCAAGGATTCACATTGTTCACATTGTAAGTGGCAAGGACAACAGTCGAAGTCTTCAGAATGGGTGGCAGGGGTAAAATATTCTAGACCTTTAGGTGGTGGGGCAGATATAAGAAAGTGTGAATTGTCCTGTATTTGAGTGCAGATATCATATACTTTTGTTCTAAAGTAGTTGGCAAAATCTCGAGGAGTGTTAATGGAATGAAGAGTGTCAGTAAATGAGGGCTGCAAGAGAGTGTTATTTTTGTTATTGTTTATGAGTGTGTCTTTTGCTGCTGAAAGAGCTGAATTAGGACACGACAATATGAGCTTGTAGTAGTAAAACTAAGCCTGACTGCAGGACTTTTTTCACAGCTGCTCAGCTGCACGAGTACAGTAGCATAGGAATTTGGTTTCTGAATTGAGCCAAGGACAGGGGCTAGTGGGGTGACAATTGTAAGTTTGTAGGGGGGCAAAGGAGTCAATAGTAATCGATAAGAGTTATACAAATGTATTAGCCAATGAGGGTTAGAATGAGAGATGAGAGCAGCCAGGCTAAAACTGAGAGAAACGGATAGAGCAGGAAGCTCTATTGCTTGGGTGTTGCGAACAAGGATACTAGATGGAGTATCAGAAGATAGGGGAGAGTAGGTGTTAGAAAAAGTAATTCGATTGTGATCCGAGAGAGGGAAAGAGGTGCTGGCGCACTGTAAGACAAAAAGGATCTTAGTTAAGACTTAATCCAGGAAGTGTCCATCCTTATGGGTGCTAGTGTTGCTCCACTGCTGGAGGTAGAAGGAGGAAGTTAGGTGGAGAAAGAGAGAGGGTTAGGTTTGCTTAGTATTGTCAATGTGACAATTGAAGTCCCCTAAAATATTATAGCCGGACAGTCAGAGGAAAAAAAAAATAGAGAGACAGTTTTCAAACTCGGTAAGGAAGGCGTCAGGGGCTGAGGCAGAAGGGGGTTCTGTATATGACCGCTACCCGTAGATATAAGGGATGGAAAAGTTGGACAGAATGGAATTCAAATGAGGAGAAAGCAACAGAGGGTGGAAGAGAAACAAGTTAAAAGCTGCAGATAGGGGAAAACAGAAGACCTACCCCTTCACCCCTTTCTGAGGAATGAGGCAAACAAGACCATCATGCATAATTGAGGCTTCAACTGCAGTATCATGTTGTTAGATCCAAGTCTCCGTAAGAGCCAATAAGATGAAAGGCATTAGAACAGAACAGGTCATTAATAATGGTGTGTTTGTAAGCAGTAGAGCATGTATTAAGGAGGCCAGAGGAAAAAGGAAGAAGTGAATGTGAAAGAGTAAGGACAGTTATGATAATAGAAAGATTAGAGCCTCGAAAATGAGGGGGAGTAGAAAGGCAAGGAAGATGGCAGATGGAAATGTTGCAGGGTTGGGAGCAATATCCCCAGCAGCAAGAAGTACAAGAATAAACATGGAGTGAAGGAGGGTTAAGACTTTATACTTTCCTATGATGTTTTGACTTAGTGAAAAGAACAGCATTTTGTGCTGATAGCGTTTGAAGGAATATTGATAATTGAATGGAAGAAGAGAGGCACAGGTAAAAATAGAATAGGGGTAGGAAGGCAATAAATGGGAAGGAGATTTTGGAGCCAGAGCATAGATAAGAGATAAGCAGAGCATAATTGTAAACATTGAAACATGTTAAAAATGAGAAAAAAGGCAGGTAGTGTTTAGGTTTCCTTTTAGTTCACCTTGTTGAGCTCCCTTGTTAAACTCCAATTTCACTTTGAATTAGCTATACTTTGTATGGTCTTCCCTGCAAAGCTATCCCCTATGCTGTCTCTGAATGTATATGGATAAAGTATTTGATAATGGCCTAAAAGTAGGCAAAGGCTGCATAAGCATAAGATTAAACAAGCCAAAAAAAAATGTGAACGGACAATGATTTGTCCATGTAACAGTCTAAATAAATACAAATCATAAATATTTTCTATGGAAATTGTGAATTTTATTCTACACTTTTCTAGGTAATGTAGAAAAATACTGCTTAGAGCAGGGCACCTCTATCAATGTAAATGAATGTGCCAATAGGGAGAACTTGTGCTGGAGACATCCTGCTTTGGCCACTGACACCCTTGCAGTACTAATAGAGTTTATGCTTTAGGGCCATATTTATATAGGATCGCAATTTCAACTTTTTCTTTAACACTAAACTTTGCTACAAAAATGTTTTAAGTTTTTGCCATATTTATAAAAAGGCATATTTGCATCCATCATTAACATTGCCAAAAACCTAATGTTAAGTTGAATAATTTTGCAAAAATAGTCTAACGCCAAAGGTTGATTTTTTTTTGCCAAACTGTGTAAACACGTTTTGTACCTTTTCTAAAAAATATGAAAACTCTTAAAAAAAAAACAAACCCTACAACAATTTACTATAATTATGTTAATACGGAAATATATCAAGGGTAATTCTTTAAGGGCATTTTTGTTTTATTTGCCGTCCCTAAAGATGCCCCTTAATACACTTACAAGACCCAGTCTCTCGCCTCTTGGTTTGACGCCTCCTGCTTCTGTTGTCAGCTGGCGTGCCTTAGACTGACACCCCTGACCAGGAAGCAGAGCAGCAAAGATCAAAAAGTATCTTCTGGGGCATCTTTGGGGAAGGCAAATAAAAACGAAAAATGGGGTTTGGGGGGTGCTGCACCTTTAGGTAAAATTTTATGTTATTGCTGGACATGCCCTTGAAACAAAGATTGATATTTAAAAACATTTTACAGCCAAGAAAAGACCCATGGAAATGCCTTCTTGACACTCCAGATTTGGAAAGTTTAACTCACCAGAGTTTCATTGAAAATCAGATTTTTGCCTTTTTGTAAATACCACCATTTTTTAAAGCAAAGGTTTAACACCAAGAAAAGTGAATATATAGGGGAAAGGTAATCAACTTGTACAGAAATAGTGGAAGGTCGATACAGTATATAGACTTTTTTTTTTTATAAATTGTGTTAATTTATCACTTGCAAATATATTGCCAAAAATTTATTTTAGTCTTGTTTTCTGGCTGCGTAATCCTCCTCCCCAGTGTGTGTTTAATACCATAAAATAAATAAAAAATAAATAGAAATAAAAGGTGTTGATTTAGTATCTTATAACTTTAAAGGGCATGTCCACCCCATTTGAAAATGTTTGATATGCAGTAGGGCATGCTCCCCCAGCCCCAACCGCATTAATATTATTGTTAAAAAGTCCCCCGATCCTTACTTACCTTCCCTCTTTCCCCCACCGCAATGTCCCGGCCCTCTGCTTGCATGGAATTGCAAGCAGGGGGTGGGACCGGCAGCCGTGTCCGTGATTGGCTGAGAGGCAGCCAATCATGGTTGTGGCTGCCGTGAGTTCTGAACAGGGGAGGAGAGAGGGAAGGTAAGTAAAGATTGGGGCACTTTTTTGCAATAATATTAATGGGTCTGCAACCTGAAAGAAGAGGCGACAATCAAGCAGGACTCTCTAGACATGAGACTAAATGGATATTTAAATTGGACACTTTAAAAACCTAATGGACTAAATATGGATATTGATTTATGGAGCTATCTGTGATTACTTACCTTACTCGTAATTAATATGTATTACTCTATTAGCATATAATTTATAGATTTTAGGTGACTCCCAAATAATATTATAAATTTTATAAAAATGTTGTAGTACCTCCGTTTTATCCATATTTTAGTATTTTTAGAGGTTTTTAATTTGTGTAAATAACTCTTTTATTCGCACTTCTATACCAAGCCCTCTAGGTGTCACCTTAGAATAGAAACTAATGGACACTTAAGAAAAATAATGTGCATTTATATTTTATGTCCCCTTGCAGTGGGTGGAAAAGTATTTATTCCCCCAGACCCTATAAACGAAAAACCGCTTGCCAAAACTCCCTTATACAGCCGATTTTAGCCCTTGTAAAAACCAGGATGTGAAACCGGCAAATGGAATGCATGAGTGGAACGCATTGACGTCATAACTAGCGTGACAACCGTGAGTAATGGGAAAATGCAGCGAAAAGCTTATTTAAAGCACAGGAACAGGTAGGCAAACTACTACTCTTGAAGAAGCTAGAATAAGCAGAGCATCTGTAGAAGGTGCCCTATAGATCTAGAGGAGACCCTAAAAGAGGATTTTATCTAAAACTGTGCATATTTTAAGATTTTACTTTTTATTCTGTTTAAATATTTTCATGAAGATTGGAGACAATAAAAAATACTGGGAACAAAATGTAAGTGTTTTTAATCTTGATTATATATGGAATGTATAAGATTTAAAGTAATAAGATACTAAATCTACACCTTTTATTTCTATTTATTTTTTATCTATTTTATGGTATTAAACACACAATGGGGAGGAGGATTACGCAGCCAGAAAACAAGACTAATATTTAAACTTCCAAATAGTGCACACCGAGCTCTGCAGTGATAGTAAATTACCCTCCCCCCTTAAAGCACCATACCCAGAGGCGCAGAGGGCAACCCTACAGACTTTTCCTATTTTTAAAAATTAATTTTGTTGCTTTATTGATATTGATATCCCCATTAGTATGGAATAACAGCTGGAATACTTACACAAAGTTTCCCTTGCCATTCCGGATCTCTTCCTGCTGGTCTCTGCAGTACACGATGTAGGCATTGGGAAGACACGCTCTGCAAAGAAGCATGTCTTCCCATTGGCCAGATTGGTGACTGTCACTGAAAGTAGCTGAGGGACAAAGAATACTAATGTGGAGAGGGAAACTTTATGTAAGTATTCCAGCTGGGTATGATTCAGGTGTGGTGCATAGGAATGTATGAGTAAGAGTATAATTGTCCTTTAACATTAAACATTATTATTGACTGATTCTTTTAATTATTTAGTTTTATTAAAGAAGTCAATTACTTGTAGTTGGATTTAAAAGGTGGCTTCTCATTATTATTTTTTTTATATTTACTATATATGTATATTTTTTAATTTTATAATATATATTATCTTGAGTATGTCTTATATTGTTTTACAGTTTCTACCACTAATCCTACACATTTATGGTAGACAAAAAGTCTCAATATTCAGCCTTGCATGGAGATTGTAAGTTCTTTGTGCTTATATGTTTTATTCCTCTGGCCACAATGCAAAAAAGACTATGGATATGTGCTTACTTTTGCCCTAAATGTATTTAATGTCTATTATATTTGTGCAACTATCTTCTGTGGCATTTCTCCCAATCTTTAATTGACAGGATTAAATAGCTACAGTATCTAGGTGACTGGTAACTAATGTTAATTGGTACGGGAAACTGATATACTGTATCATCTTTTAAAATATGAACATTGGATGTGTGTGAAATCCTGTACAGCAGCAGCATCTGGTAGTGTTCTGGTAGTAATGACCATCTGGTTCCAAGAAGTGGATGAAATGCAGCCAAGAGATACTGTAAAAAGGTAAAAGTTACCATTTATAACAGTGGCCTGTTTCACAGCGTTCTTACTCCTCTTGCTTGTTTTTTACACTCCTAAGAATGACAATTGCAGCAATTGTAAACCGTTTTTTAGTGATTTATATGCTTTGAAATTGTTACAAGCAGTTTCAAAAGCAAGTTTTCTTGCATTATGGTTTGTATAGGTCCTCGCCCCTGTTCCTACCTTTAATCTGCTGCAATTTCTTTCAGAAGTTAAGCTCACCAGTGCTCTTTGCACTGCCCCCAGCATGCTTCCAGGGCCTGACCAATGGAAAGGCATGCTCTCCAATATGCATGCATGCTTCCTCATTAAGCAAATAGATGGATGGGGCACACTGTCACAAGCAAACTGCTGCGGATCCACTCAAAGATAAAACTTCTTTATCATTATTCTTTATTATTACATCAACGGAATACATCTAAAACATTTCCAATAGCCTGAAGTGTTTCGGCTATGGTGGGCCCTTAGTCATAGGCTGATCACAATCCATATACCTGCAGCTTAAGAAACCCTCACCTCTCAGTCTCGACTCCAAAGGGAAGGAGTCAAATACACCAGGATTCCACAGCAGTGTATAAAACATATACAATGTGTCATCCAGCTACTGCTTAAAAGTCAATTGAAAACAATTGAAACAAACAATTATAACAATGGATACATACCAAATGTAGCTTAAGTACTATACTGCATCTGCAACATTCTGTGCTCACATTACTTATGGTAACTCTCCTCTGAGTGACACATTGCTCCCTCTAATAGTTGGAAAAGAGACTAAAAACATACTCCTGATTACTTAAAATATATGACTATCAATGCTTGAATTAAACATTACAGGATACATCCCATATCGCATTTAACACTATGGGAGTTCTAGTATTTAGGGTCCAGATCCATCTGGCTTCCACTTTCAATAAAGTGGCTTTTCTATCCCTCCCTCTGTTATCTACTTTAATTTGTTCGATCCCTTGTACCTGGAGCCTATTGACATCGCTCTGGTTACATTCTTTGAAATGCCTACTCACTGTACTTTTGTCCACCTTTTTACTGATGTCCCTCACATGTTCTCACACTCTTTCTTTCAAAGAGCGAGTAGTGCACCCTACATACTGGATACCGCATGTCTGGCAGGACAGAAGATACACCATATAAGTTGATCTACATTTAAAATATTGTATAAAATTATACACATTTCCTATGCTGATACTCTTAACATCACTCCTTACAATATAGTTGCATGTTAGGCATTTGTTTGCCTTTTACTTTTACTGTATGAAGGTCCTCCCTCCACTAACATTTTTTTTAAATACACTCGGGCACAACATATCTCTTAAGGACCTGGCTCTTCTTGGGATGTATTTACAATTGGAAAGCATTTCCTTTTCTGTTATTCCAATATTCAAAAAGGGTAGTCATTCACAGCTGGGTAATTAAAGGCCTGTAAGTTTAACATGGATACTGGAAAATTTAATATAGGAACATATTCCAGAGTATGTTTCAAGGACTGACATTATAAGTAGTAACCAGCATGGATTTAAGAAAAGGATGGAGAAAAGGATCCTGTCAAACTAACTTGCTTGGCTTTTATGAGGAAGTGAGTAGAAATTTAGACTCTGGCATAGTAGTAGATGTAGTATACTTGGATTTTGCAAAGGCTTTTGATACAGTCCCCTATAGGCGACTAATGTATAATCTAAGGTCAGTTGGTCTGGGGAGGCACATTTAAACATGGATAGAAAATTGGTTAATGAATAGGATACAGAGAGTAGTTGTTCATGGGGCTTCATCAATATGGGCTAAAGTGCTAAGTGGGGTGCCACAGGGTTCTGTGTTAGGGCCACTTCTATTTAATCTGTTTATTAATGATTTGGAAGTGGGTATTGTCAGCAAGGTTTCTGTGTTTGCTGACAACTTAAAACTGTCGACCATTAAAAACTTCAGAGGATGTGCATTCGTTGCAGGGGGATTTAGATTGTCACATTGGGCTGCTAAGTGGCAGGTGAGATTCAATGTTGATGGAGATTCAATGTTTTTGGATGCTTTGGTCTTAAAAATCATTCTGCTGCTTATACTATAAATGGCTCTGTGTTAAGTGAATCCCTGTTGGAAAGGGATCTTGGAGTTTTGGTGGATAACAAACTTAAAGGTAGCAAGCAGTGCCAGGCAGTAACAGCTAGAGCTAGCATGGCATTTTCTTGAATAAAGGTAAGGCCTCCTTTTGGAATATGCAGTGCAATTTTGGAATCCTGTGTATAAAAAGGACACCTTTGAAATGGAAAGGGTTCAGAGACAGGCAACTTGAGCAACAGAGCTTGAATATGAAGAGAGACTGGATAAGGTACAATTGTGTATGCTAATGAAAATGCGCTTTTGTGGGGATATGATAACTGTGTATACATTAACGGGCCATACAATAAACTATCTGGGGCATTGTTCACCAACAGAGCATGTCAGAGGACATGTGGACATCCCTTAAGACCTGTGATGGCAGGTTCATTTGTCAGTTTAAAAAAAAGCTGGATGAATTTCTGCAAACAAGGAATGTTTAATACATAAAGTAGAGTTGATCCAGTGAAATTTCCGATTGCCACTTTTTTTAATCTTCATAAATTTGGTGGGTTTTTTTTGCCTTCCTCTGGATCAACAGTTAGAGAGAAAATGAGGATATTGCTAGATGGGTTGGACTGGATGGACGTATGTCTTTATTCAATCTCAAATACTATACTATCCCATGTACAGGTTGGCATACGTAGGAGCAAACTTCACCCCCATTGCAGCCCCCTGAAACTGTCTATAGAAGACCCCTTTATGCATGCAGAAATTATGAAAGAGAAGGTACAGTACTCAATAGCAGATAAAATGAATTCTGTCCATTCACATGAATAATTGCTGTATGTTCTGAGGTAGTATTCACCATGTACGAAGGTGCATAAAGAGGACAGACCGCCCCCAAGGGATGCTGATTATAGCCGTCATTCACTCCCTTAATGAACGGCTTTTCGAGTTTAATAGATATACTCCTTCAACCTTTGGTGACCAGATTACATTTGTATGTAGCATATTTTACAGATGCTTCAAAGTTTTGAAGGAATTAGGGGGGACTATTAGTTACCATAGATGTTGTTTCCTTTTATTCTTGTATTCCCCATTTGCTAGAAGTTAGAGCTGTTGAATACCATCTTAGAACCTACAGCAATTATAATAATTATATAATAAAAAGGAAGTTTTATCTTTGAGTGGATCCGGAGCAGTTCATGTGTGAATGTGTGCAACACACATCTATTTGCTTTATGAGACTTACTGGTTCGGAACTTTGTGAAGGGCTCAGGGCGGATGCACCTGGGCCACCCATGTGGCTGAGTCAGTATATTGCTGCAAAATACAGCTTAAGCGTTATGCTACTATTTTGAAATCTGTATATAAAGAGGATTATCGGGCTACTAATTGAGCACAAGTGGAGGGTCCGATGTACTATAACACCCGAACCATAATACTCCAAAAGTGAGTTTATATAGTTCCCAGAAGGGCAACCGTATCTGCATTTAAATGTATTTATAATGGAGCAATAAGGCTGCTAGGGTGGAAAGGACATGTTTTGGTTTATTCATGTACTTGGATTGGGCTTCCTCATTAGCCAGGTCTTAGAATAAGCAAAGGAGCGGAGCTAGACTGCCCATCCAATCTTAACTTGCAAAGGGGATTGCAGCTGATTTAATGTAAACCCAGCAGCGAGTAGCGATGGCATAGAACTCGAACTCGAACGCAAGTGCAAGCCAAACTGTTCGAGTTCGAACAGACCCGGACTTCTCGAACTATCCTGGTCTCGGACTTTCGATATTTCCCGGACTTTCGATAATGTTCGAACGTTCAGAAATCATCGAATTAAAAAAAAATGTGCCCACATGTCCAAATATAGGTTATTATATTACTAGGTTATTGTAATAATCCAAACATTTGTATAGCTGTCCCCTAGCCAGGATTCGAACCCTGGTCTCCCATGTCAAAGGCAGTGCCTTTAACCAGTACACTATACAGCCACTACATTTTATGGTTTATATATTACTGGGTTATCATATGGTTATTATATGGTTATTATATTACTAGGGTAATTGTATGGTTATTATATTACTAGGTTTTTAGCAAACCAGTACAGTACATTTAAGGGCTGGATAGTGTACTGGTTAAAGGCACCGCCTTTGACATGGGTGAACAGGGTTCGAATTCTGGCTAGGGGCAGCTATACAAATGTTTGGATTATTATAATACCGAGTAATAAATACCTAGTAATATAATAACCATATAATAACCTATATTGTAACCACATAATACCCTTAGTAATATAATAACAATATAATATAATAACCATATAATAACCTAGTAATTTAATAACCATATAATACCCTATATTCTAACCATATAATAACCTAGTAATATAATAACCATATAATACCCTAGTAATATAGTAACATTATATGGTTATTATATTACTAGGTTATCATATGGTATTATATTACTAGGTTATTATAATAATCCAAACATTTGTATAGCTGCCCCTAGCTAGGATTCAAACACTGGTCTCCCATGTCAAAGGCAGTGCCTTTAACCAGTACACTATCCAGCCACTACATTATGTGGTTAATATATTACTGGGTTATCATATGGTAATTATATGGTTATTATATTACATGGGTATTGTATGGTTATCATATTACTAGGTTATTAGCGAACGGTACATTTGAGGGGTGGATCCTGGCTAGGAGCAGCTATACAAATGTTTAGATTATTAAAATAACCTAGTCTTATAATAACCATATGATAACCTAGTAATATAATAACCATATAAGGTTTTTTTATTACTAGGGTATTATATGGTTATTATATTACCAGGTGGGCGGTCACCAGACCGCCCACGCCACACCCATAATCCCGCCTCCTCCCCCTCCTTGGGTGTGCGCCACACCCCTTCGCCATGCCCCCTCTCCCCTCCTGCCCGCAAGTACGTAGTGGCAGGGTGGGATGTCTGTATTCCCCTTCCCCGCTTTCCCTTGCATGAAGCATACTCTGAGGGAGAGAAGCCAATGGGATGTGGGAAAAGCCTAAAACATGATGTTTGTAGTCATTTGTAAAGATAAAACATAGAGATTTGTTTGGTTCAACTTGTTTACTAAAGACACCAGTTACTTTTTTGGTGCAATAATCATCATAATAATAAGAATAATAACAATAAGTAATGGGGTGGTATGTGGTTAATGCACCTAATTTTTTTTTTTTACGTGCTTAATGTCTCCTGCATGGGCCTGCAGGGGGTGATCCACAAATCCACAGGGGGTGATCCACCCTCTTCTTCAGCCTCACTACAAATTTATATATTAAAAAGTAATTAATAATAATAAATAATAATAAAAAGTATTAATAATAAATAAAAAATTATAATGTAAATATTGTAAATATTTTTCGTGTGTACTTGTCCTTTAACTAACATTTACTAACATTAACTAACAGTTACATTTACTAATACTAACACTAACTAACAGTAACTAACATTAAAAAAAATATACTTTGCGTCGTTTAGGAAATAAGAGCTTTCAAAATTTGTATATGTAAATATTGTAAATATTTTTCTTGTGTACTTGTCCTTTAACTAACATCTACTAACATTAACTAACAGTTACAATACAATTTACTAACACTAACTAACACTAACTAACATATGCACATTGAGTCCTTTAGGAGAAAAGCACTAAAGGCTCCGCAATCGATTGTGGCAGTTTGCGAAGCGCTATCGTCAATCACAAGTGCTATAAAAGTAACAAGAAAAGTGCAGTAACTTCATATAATGGTTATACATAGACAGAGCTTGTCAGAAAGATCTGCCGCAGAACCGCCTGATTAGAGTGGTGCAAAAGGTGGTTTTATACAACTCAATCACAGTTAAAATGTAATATATAAATGTGATACTTGCCATGGACATTCCTCTGTATACCCTGGACAAAGGCACGCTGCTGCCGCTTGAGGTCTGACCACTTCTTTTGGAGTTGAGAGGTGGTCAGATCGATCTGAAACTGCGTCCGCAGTTTCTTCTGCAGGTGGCGCATTATGCAACGTTTGCACTCTTTTAAGTTTGGGGTCCCAACTGGAAACCGGTCGTACCCCTACTTGGTCAGATATTGCACCACCAACTGCTGCCAATCCATTGTGGCCATGTCTGCAGGCAAGCTAATAGTACAATAAACCCACACCCACTTTCCAGGCTCGATTTTAGAGCCTGGATTGCATATAGAAAGTCGATAGGAATAGGGGATTATAATCGAATGCAGAAATACCGAATATGCGAGTAAAATGTCCATTAAAACCTATACGCAAGCATAGAATCAGCGAGTAAAATGTCCATGGTATCTAGGCGCGAGCAACGAATCCGTGAGTAAAATGTCCATGGTATCTAGGCACGAGCATCGAATTTGGGAGTAAAATGTCCATTAAAACCTATACGTGAGCATCGAATTTGCGAGTACAATGTACATGGTATCTAGGAGCAAGCATCGAATCCGCGAGTAAAATGTCCATGGTATCTAGGCGCGAGCATCAAATGTTTGAACGCGAGAGCTCAAAAGTAGCACATGTGAGAGTAAAAATCGAATTTTAGAAAGTCCTGGATATTTGAACGTGTTCCCCAAACCATTTCCCAGGTCCCGCAGCATATCAAGTTACTATTGATATTTTAGTTGTATTCCATTCGAACTTTTCTAACTATCTGCCTCCCATTGACTTTAATGGGTCCATTTTCGAACTTTCAAACTTTTCCAATAGTTCGAAAGTTCGAAAACGGACCACACTTTCAATAGTTCGACCATCTCTAGCAGTGAGGACCTAGCAGATTATGTCCTTTAGACCACATAAATTGCATTTTCATCCAAGCAAAAAAATCTGAAATAAATTATAGCTAAGCCATTAAAATATATATATATTTTAAAACTATCATTACCATAGATACAAAAATATCAAAGTGATATCCCTATTACTAAAGCTGATAGTTATATGAAATTTTCTATATACTATTATAATTTTCTTATACCATAATAGGAAAAAAAAGTGGGAAACTTAGACCAAGTACTCTTTCACAGTAACACTTAAATATACATACTAGAACATGTTATTCATCTTAATATTCACAAAATTTATCAGAAAAAAAGTGAAAATTAATTTATCTGAACATCTCACTCATTAGAGAAATGAGTTGTGTTTCTTTGAAATAGCAAGAACAAGTTAGTTAAGATAAAAGGGATAAACAGTGTTGTTATTTGGAATGCTGTATGTTGGTTAGACTATTTAAGAGGTATATATATTCCACCCATCCTAATCCCCACCCACCAATGCCAAACAAAGATTAATCCATGCCTAGCCCACATATTAAAACATCAAAGGGCATATCCGGATCAAGTCATTAAAGTGCATACAGTCCATCCTAGTCCACTCCCACCAGTGCCATAAAAGATTCAACCACTTTGATTACTTATGCTTTGGTATTCCTTTAAAGGACAACTAAAGCCGCAGAACAACACTGAACCAGAAGGCAGAACACCTTGATATAAAACCAGAAATCGATGTCTTACCTCTCATTTTGATATGGACGCTGGGAAATTTACCTAAATAACACATGATTTGTGCTTTATTCACAGCATTCTAGTATCACACAGTTTGGTCAAGGACCATTATGTTCATGCTCAGTCCTTAGCTATGGCAGAAACTTGTTACAGTTGGTCACACCCATTAATAATCTCTAGCCAATCCTTTTACAGGACAGATAAAGCAAGGAAGCATGTGACTGAGGCCAGGAGGTGTGGTCTGACACTGCACATACACACAGATACTTCATTCAGTTTTTAACAGGCTTACATTTACTTTAATACAATTTACTGACGTGGTATTTTATAGCTTATTGGTGTTTTTAGGGGGGTTGTTTTCAGATTCTGGAGTACAAAAAATTGGGTTTAGTTCTCCTTTAATGTAAGTAGCATGAATAAAAATAAACAAATTATGATATGCAACAAGCCTAGAGCATTCATTTTAAAATAAGATAAGGGAATACTATTGAATGCAAAATGTTCAGGTATTCAATCAATGAAAGTATATCGGGTGGTGGGAGATAAGCTCATTATAAATTTCTTTACTTTTATGATTCATGTACATTGACTTGTCTGCTTAAAGCATATTTAATGCCTTTGAAAATGTATATTAGACTAGTGAACAGATTAATGCTACTAGCAAATCATATTATAAAGTAGATAAGCAATACACTTATTTCTCCACCAGATCACACACAAGAGTCTGTACCCCGGGAGGACTGTGCCATTGGCTTACCTGACTATTGAACTAGCTAATCATTAAAGATGTTCGAAACCAGTGAGTTTCATTCTGAAATCAGAAATCTGAAAAAGTCATAGGTTTTGATAAAGAATATTTGTAAAATATGGAATATTTGATTCTAAATATTTGATGCTTGATTTTGATTATTTAAATTAATAATGAATGAATAATCGATAAACCCATTGTTTATTTGAAGTTCTGAAAAAGTTTTGATTTAAAAAAGATTTAAAAGTTCATCAGAAACTTCAAAACCAGCAGTTTCGAATTAGAAACAGACCTGAAACCGATAATTACGAACCATCGCTACAGCTTCTTTTAAATTTAATCGGGGGGATTGAGGGATTGTTTCTACATTCTCTTAAAGGTTATCTCAACCTCTGACAAACCAACCAGACCAGAGGTCATTTGCTAGGATCAGGGTGTGCCTTTTCACATTCAGAAGACATTTCAACATCATAATGCATTGGTCATCTCTGTTCTTTGTAGCAATTCTACTGCCCACATCCAAAGACAGCCCACTATGTCTTTGTGTGCCATAAGTAGAATTGTCATGCTTTTTAAAACACAATTTACAAAAGTTGCACAGGGCATTTTTTTTCCTTTTTTTTTGCCAAACTACTTGTAATTTGTTGTAAACATAAAAATTATTGCTTCTTCTAAAAGCTGCTTGCAACATTCATATTTCATACGTTTTGTATTTTCATTTATATACTGTAACCTTTCGCTTTGACAGAATAGACAGAAAGGTTTGCAGGAAGAAATTGCTCCCCTGGTCCAGTTTTTAAAAAAAATCAATAATTGGTGACAACAAAATAACAAAAGGATCAAATGTTTTAAAAATAAACAAAAACAAAAACTACAGAATTTTTTTTAATTAAAGGAGAAGTAAAGCCAAAATAAATATTGATCCTGGTGATATACGGTATTTAAAATATGGTAAACTAGCAATTTCTTTTTCTACATTATCTTCCTATTAAAAAAGTTCTAAAAGATATCAACATACTATACAATTATGTGCCAGGAAGGAGAAAAAAATAAATGCTGTTTTTTTTTTATTTTTATTTTTTAATTTGTAGCACTTTATATTCAATAGACACTGAAAGATTCAATACTTATTTCATGGGGGACCAGCTACATTAATGTAAATGGTACATGTCCCACTAGTTATGAGTAAAAGACATGCTACCCGATTTAATATTTGGGCAATACCATTCATGACTGCATCTTCCTCTGTCTGTGCAGAAAATAATCACTGTGCATAGAGCATGAAAGAAGTGAGTATTTTTTAATATTTGTTTCATTAAATTTTTCTTTTAAATGATTTTATAATGGCTAGACCACACTGATACGATTTTAAGTGCGATCTGAATGTGTTTTTTAAAGCACACACCAGTGTGGCCCGGTCGATGTGTGCTGCTGAGCGTTGCGTGTGCAATCCGCTAATTGGATCTGCATTTTTTGCGCAATCAAATGCTCTCCGATTGTGAATCATCAGGTGATCGCAATTGTGAGCACACGGCAACGTGTGAGGGAACACGTGTGGCCTCATACTTAGTAGAGAATGTGTCGGAGGAGTTACTGGTTGTAACTAAAGGTGTTTGAAACCAACGAGTTTCATTCCATTTTCGGATTTTCATTAAGTAAAACACTCAACCTATTTTCGAGTTTCCAATCATACTTTTGAGGGTTACCAAATATACAAGGCTACTTTTTAGTAACCCTTGAAAGTAGCTCCAATTTTTGAAAATACGGAAGTTCCATGATCTGAATGTTGCAATCGGTTCTGAATGGATCTGATAGGATAACTGGATCCCATCTCTAGTTGTTACAGGTAAGAAGTGTGACTAGACTATCCACTGCATTAGTTCATAGCAATGACAGAATATAAATAGCAGAAGAACCTGTGATATACGCCATGTGTTCAGACTTTTTAAGGTTCAAGAGCAGCACGGTTGCTTCTCAGAAAATATAGAGCAAGGCAGGTATAAAAAGACAAAAGTTGATTCAAAACTATATATAGAGTCCATCCCCTTAGGCTTAAGAAAAAGCCATTTCAGGCTAAGCAATGTTATTGGTTCTTCACTGAGAGGGCATATAAAGGAGGTTTGAATGTCTTCTTAAACAGGCAGAATAGCCAGGGTTACAGATGGTGGCTGCATCTTGTGTGGGTATGTTTGTTTAACTGTATGCTTATCTAGTTTGGTGTACTGGGGGCATGCACCTTTTTGCTATAGATGGGGGAGACTCCATTTTTGTTGGGTTGGGTGGGCCAGGGGTTTTATTCGTGGAGGGTTTAAGCTTGATGGACTTTTTTTTAACCCAAAATGAATTAACCATGTTACTATTTTTTGCTAAAGTCAATGGTTCATAGGAATCTTCTTTCTTTAAATAAAGTCCTGCCAATAAAGAAATAATGTTTCAATTTGAAAATGTTGCCCATGATATACAAGTGTTGCCTCTTTAAATGTTTTTACGAATGAACATATATGACTCTTCAAGTTAATACTTTAGCTGACATACTTGCAAAGTTGCCAGGGAAGTCTTGAAACATTTTTGCATTCTTGTTGTTAGACTATTAAACTACTGTAAGAAGCACAGTCATGTAAATATTAAAATAAAACATGTACTGGCTGTACTCATTTAAATACAGCCATTGTATGCACTGAAATGTGTTTTTGTACTTTATTGATAAATGGGAGGCGGTTTAGTTAAATAATAGCAATAATCAGAACATAGAATGACTGAACTGCCTACCATGGAATGGGTATGATACTATAATTTCTACTCCAAGCCTCTGGACTCTGCTCCATGTTAGTGTATGATGGAACAATTTTATTAACACCTGTCTCTGATTGTGCACTGACAACCTAGCCACCGCACTTAATGAAAAACGGTTGTGGGCTCATTTACCAGGGGTCGCTGAGGCCACGCAGCGCTCTTTTATGCTCTTAATGTTGTGCTAACCAATTTACGATTGGTTAGTGCGACTGTAAGCCTTGGTTTGCGGCGGCTGCATAAGTACAAGAATAGACACTCGTGCAGCTGTCGCAAGCCAATTTACCAGATAGGATGCAGGGCTGAGCACACGTAAGTATTTAACGCACAGCCTCTGGTAAATCTGCAACAGAAGATTTGCCCAGGACAAGTGCAGCTCTGGCTGAATCTGCCTGTTAGTGTTATCTGAGACCCGTGTTAAATACTCATTAAAAAGGCCACCCCTCCACCCAGGAAGGTTATTGCACCTATATTTTAGGTCTTATTCTTTAGAAGAATGTAAGAATGTGGACAAATTTCCTACATATACATTTTGGATTTGAGCAATTTCTCTAATTGTGAAAAGCAAGAAAATTGATAATTGTGACATTCATCACATTGTCCTATTAAAAGTAACATTTCTCCTCACAAAACATACTTGTTATGTGATACTCTTAATTGTAATTGAAGCAATCTATAATCTGGTTCAATTTAGATTGAATAGCTGGAAACAGGTGTTGCATTGCTTCGAAGCAATGAAATAAAATGCTGCAATGTCTGTATAATATTGTTAATTCAATACACTTTAACATGAACTCCTATTCAATGTCACTGCTAAGTTACACAATTATGCAAATTGTTAATTATATCTGTACCTAAAAGGAAAGTTAACCTAATGAGTTATGACTACAGATGTAAAAGGTGCTGAATAAAAGGCAAATTTCAAATGATAAAAATGCTAATATCTGTAGATATTGAACAATGAAATTAATATGCATGTTATTAGAGGAAGGGGAAATGGAAAATCAAACCATCATTATTTCTTAAATATAGTTTTTTTTCTCTTCCAAATGATGTATAATTAGGTATAATTCAGCATAAACACTGCTTTATTTTTGTTTTATACAGTTTGTCTTAAAAAGTGACTAAAGAAATCCTGATAAAGTTACTGAAATAAACGATTAATTTGCGTGTTCTATTTTTGACACATTCTTTCATTTCAACAATTTAGATCATAAGTTTAGGTGAAGTCACAAAAATGTTCGCCAGCACTATTAGCTGTTTAATTTGTGTGACATTAAATAGGCCATGGCTGTATTAATCCATTTAAATATAGCTACAATATAATAAAAAGGAGAAGTGAGACTTGTTTCTGAATGTTTAATTGATGTTAAATTACACCAATTATAGGTGTGCATTGTGCATAGTTAACCTTAAAAGCTAATATTTCATATAAATTACCACTAGGGGTGCTGCCAGTGTTAACTCCTGAAATTATGTTGAATAATATGTACAATGCTGTGCAAAGGTTTTAGGCAAGTGTGAAAAACAATTCTAAGTATGCTTTCACTAATAGAAATATAACTAATATATTTTTAGCAATTAACAATGCAAGTGAATAAATAGAAAAGAACTCAAATCAATGTAGGCTGTGATCATGAAAAGCCTATAAATTATTCTAGGCACATTAGCAAACCTTTTTAAAAATAACTCTCCATGGATTTGTTTAATTCTGACCAACTCCAGTTGCAGAAATGCAGCCCCAAACTTGCTAATAACCTCCACCACGCTCACTGTTGCTTTAGTCACTTAGCCTTATTTTCACATCAGAGGAATGGCTTTAATTCTTCCATGAAGACCTCTTCTGCACAGACTTCTCTGGACAATAAATTAATAACCTTGGTCCCACAGGTTTTTGTCAGTCTCAAGGTGATTGTTCTGCTGAATAGCTTAAAAATGTTAAAGGAAGTAAGAATAATGTGGGTTCATCTGAAACACTAATAGGCTTATTTAAAAAAGAAGTGCAAAAGCCTGAGCTGTTAATTTGCATAAACCAATCAAATGTTACTGAAATAAAGGCCAATATCAACCAAAATAAAATAATGATCAAACACGATGCAAGAATTACTATAGTCAGCATCATGGTCAATCATTCCATATAAAAAATGTATTTGGACCCCCACATCTTGCTGATACTAGACAAATCCCATTGGATCTGACTGGAATTGTCAGGTATGGGCCCTGTGTATGGTCACCTTTAGAAAATGGTTAACAAAATATAATTGGCTGCTGCCAATTAAGAACACAAACATAATGTTGTACCTCTTATTATGTAAGCCCCTAAATATCATTGGCTGAGCAATGCATATTTAGAGTTCTAAACCTTGCCTTTTTTAAAACAGCTTGATCGGCAGCTTTTGAAATCCCAGTGTGTTTTGAAATATTTGCTTGGGAGAAAGAGCACATTCACAAAGATACAAAAAGCTGTGTCTCATTTTTCCCTTGCTGTGGATGCTAGGTGATTTATGAAAATAAATCTGGGGGCACTAGGGGTCAGCTCCCAAAATTCCCCTTTGTTCGCCCAATTGTATTGATATTTTGCTGACAGGAACATTTTTTTAATGCTGTTGATGTGTTTATTTCCAGTATGTATGATTTGTTTTTGTTTATTTTATAGTATGAGATCTTACCAAATTCTTTGAACAATTCCTGTAGATGTACCATCGATTTAATGGGATTGGTAATTGAGAGAATTACATCGTCTGCATAAAATGCAGTTTTGTGTACTTCTTCACCAATTCTGATTCCCTGTATATTTGGGTTGGTTCTTATATTTTCTGCTAATGGTTCTACTGCTATATGCTAATGGTTCTAGTCGAAAATCAGGGAAGAAAAAAGGACAACCTCGTCTCGTACCGTTGGATTTATTAAAGGTTTCAGATAGCATGTTGAAGATGTACACTGTTGTTGTAAAGTGCTAAAATAGCTGTTTTAATCCAGCCTTTAATACTAAATTTGTCTAGGACCGCACCTAAATATTTCCAGTTTAAGCGATCAAATGCCTATTCTATGATTAAGTTTTTGATTTTGTGATTCTGTTGTGTGGGTTAAGTTTCCATAGGAATGTAGAGCTTGAGCATCCTTTTTCTCTAATTAACGAGATGATGGGTGCATAGTATGAAAATGTTCTATTCATGATTTTTAAATCTATAAATTCTTGGAGGAGCCATTTATCCGTAAGAAAAGAATTGAGTCTGGAATACATATGTGTCTTAGAGAAATGTGTATACTTTTCTGATGGATGTAGTGTCCTCCACACAGCAAATAAATCTTCTTTGTTTAGTATGTTTTTTAAATTTTGTTTGTGCAAATTATTGTTGTATGTTTTGGCAGTCCCCGTAGAGTGTAATGTAGGTTCTAAAGTAAGGTTGAGATCTCCAAATATAATTATATTGTATGATTGAATTTGTTTATTTTTGTTGATGTCTGTTTGGGACGTAAACATTAACTATTATATATTGGGGGTTATTCAATAAAAGTTCTTATCATTTAAAATGGTGCTATTTTTGCCCCAACCAATCAGATGTTAGCTTTCAAATGTTACATAAGTTCTAATTGGTTGGGGCAAAATTAACACCATTTTAAACGATAAGAACTTTTATTGAATCTCCCTGATTGTGTGTTATTAATAACATTGTAAAATTTTATATCTGCCATTTTTGTCGATCAACTTTTTTTTCTTTGTAAGCAACTGTGTTTCTTATGGCTAACGCTACACCTCTTTTTTGTGTGAAAAGATGCTTTTTATAAATGAGAGTATTTATTGTTGTGTAGTAAGTGTTGCTGTGTTTTGATTAAATGGGTTTCTTGTATGCCAAGGACATCTATATTGTAAAATAGGGCTTACTTTTTTAGGGAATTTCTTTACATGTGAAGTTCAGGCCTCTCACATTAAAGCTCATTATTCTAAGAACCATCTAGGTATTGTAATTGATGGTAGAACAACTAATATATATGGTATGCAGATTGTAGTGAAACTTAAACATATATCTCCAGCTCTTAATAAACTTTAAGAACATTGCTTGTGAAGGTTCTCATTCATCCAGGTCATGGTATATCTGTTGTATTCAATTGGATAGTGGCTAAGAGGTGTTACAGGAACGCCTTTTGACACCTTACTCTGGGCGTTCCTATAACACCTCTTAGCCACTATCCAATCACGCCCTTAACACTTGGCTGTGATATGCTAATTGGGATTTTCCAGAGTACATAATTGCCACAGATTCTTGTACAAGTCATTCTGAATTGAGAAAGCCAGTCGGATGACTAGCGAAACGTCTTCAAGAACTAAACTTCAAGTCCAGTTGATCTAATTGAATACAACAGATATTTAAGAACATTAAAAATATTAAAAACATTAATTGTTTAACAAGCAAAGCAATGTTATTATCAAACTTACATTTATTTACATGGTAACCTTTAAGTGGGTGTTCATTCCTCTTTTTATTTTGTATGGGAAAAATCATATTTTAGCTTTATCTACTTTTACCATTTCATACCACTAATGAATTATCAATTCCAAAAACTTCATAATAGTTTAATAACCTACCCCTGTTGTGGATCTCAATGGGATGTAGGTGTAAATAATATCCTTATAATCCGCGTGCTACTGCGTAGTAGCGTACTGATTATAACTCAGAACTAATGCAACATCCCCCCCACCCCCACACTTACGGCCGTTTGCTTACCAGCGATGTTCCCAGTCTCTATTGTCCTGACCCGGCTAAATCTAGTGTGCACCTGACTGGTGCTGGTTGTAGAGAAGCTCTTATATCCTGTTTCAATAAAGTTTTTTCTTTAAAAAACAAACCTGAAGCACGGACTCTGACTCATGCTGAATGGAAGCAGTAGATCAAAGAAGGTACAGGCTGTCAGCATAGACTATTACTGAGGAGTCAGAGGTTAGTGTTGTAAATCCCCCTAACTTCTGTCTGCCCTGCTGTTTCTTTCATGCTGCCTCGGCTCAATAGAGGGGGAGGGAGAGGGGGGTGCTGGTGCACTGCACTTAACTAAACTTCCCATATACATTCATTGCTCACTGTCCTGCAAAGTCTGTCTGTATGTAATGTCTATCTATTCTATCTAATATGTCTAATCTAGTCTGTCTATCTATCTAATATCTATGTAAGTCTGTACTGTCTATATATCTAATCTAGTCTGTACATTCCCTCTTTAAATGAGAGGGAAGGGATAGGTTATAATGGATAATGTACCCCCTACTGTAAATTAATTGGATATTAGAAGTTACCTCGGAGTTCTGTTCCCTGTATAAAAGCACTTGGCCTGGGGCCTCGTGCTTCTATATGGTCACGGAACTCCTCGGTGACTTCTAATATCCTTATAATTTACAGTACGGTGTACATTATCCACTATATAATACATAAGGCTCTGGCATTTCAATGGGAAGGTGCAGTGGTGAGAATCTATATTACAATCACTCAGTGATGTCACTGAGTGACTTCCTGTATTCCACTGCCCCTCCCTTCCTGTATAAGTCACTTATATAGGAATCCCTGTTTATTGTTGACAGATGATGTTCTGTCCCTCTTTCTCTTTTCAATAGGAACGGTAATTAACTATTTATACACTAAACAGTTTTTTTGGGCTGGCCTTATGTATTATAAGAAATAATACACTACCTACAGTGTAATATACAGAATTACTTCACCTTGGAGTTCCACGCCCTGTATAAAAGCACTCGGCCTGCGGCCTTGTGCTTCTATATGGTCATGGAACTCCTCGGTAGCGTAATATCCTTATATTACACTGTAGGTAGCGTATTATCCCTTATATCCCAAATTGCAATATATCAAAAGGAGTCAGTGTATTCAAGCCTATCCCTATTATTGTACCCTCTATTATAAGGTAGTAGAGAGATAGATAGTGAGAGGGGAAAAAAGTTATGATATATAAATTAATTATTTCTCGTGTTTGTTATTGCTTCATAAATGTACAATAATCTTAGAAATATGGATTTTAAATGTTAGAACATTAACATTAGGCAATATTTTTTTCCATACCAATAGAATACGTTTCCTGTAATGGTTTATATTTATACCGTATGTATTTTCCTAGTTCTATTTTTCCTTCTGCTTATCACCTTCCAAATCTTATTAATATGTTTCACTACGTTTTGTATATAAGCTAGTTTAGTTCTGTTTACAGCTCTCGTGAAAATCCCAAAGATCCAAAAACAGAACAAATATTCGATCATTTTCTAATGTACGGAGCTATTTTTCATAATTTCCGAAAATAGCCTGGAACTTTCAAAAATTCTTGAAAATATGATCATAGACCATTTTTTCGAGTTTCTAATCATATTTTCGAGGATTTTCGAAAGTTTGATGCTATTTTTAAAAATTATCGAAAATATCTCCGTAGATTCAATAATTTTTGAAAATTTGTTCCGAAGTCCCGAAATTCGGACGATCTGGATTTCGGAACCGAGGAGTTTTGTGTCGGATCTGGGTTCCTGTTGGACCTGAATCCCATCTCTACTTATTAAGTAGATAGTACCAGATAAGAACAATCTCTAATTATAGAGAGCATAAAAAAAATTAAATTATAATATTTTCATAATAATAACAATGGTATCAGCTGTTACAAACCTCCCCTCTTTTATTCCTTTCCCTTTCCAACATATACATATCATAATGATATACTGTTTTAATTTAACAACAATAAACAATAGATTGTGGGTTATAGTATGTTTCCTTTTTCTTATACTATACTCCCTCCCTTTTCATCCCCCCCCCCCCCCCGCATTAGTGTATTCCAGCGCATTTTATTATCAGATTGTTGTAATTTGTTCTTAAGACAATTGTCTATTAATGCAAAATGCTGTCACCTTTATGCAGTGTATCATTCAGGTATAATTTTCTTATGGTTTTTTTTTGCTAGGTAATATCTTGTTGGCTTTGGGAGAATCACAATTCCATATCCCCCATTGTTTCAGTAGGGTAATTGCTAAATCCTTTGTTGTTACCGAGTAATGTGTCTCTCCATATGTTATATAAAGTATAAGAGGAAATCCCCAGCAATGTGGTATTTTCCTAGCTCTTAATATAGCGGTCACCTCCTGAAATTGTTTTCTGAGGAAAAGTGTTTGTGGTGCTAAATCTGCCAGAAACTGAATGTTTTGGTATTTTGCAGGTATGTTCTTTGTTTTCCTCATGGCAAATACAAGTTTGTCTTTTATTTGAAAAAAATGTAGATGTAAAATTACATCTCTTGGTGTGTTTGGTCGAGCAGCTTTAGACTGTTTGTGAATACGGTCTGTGAATACGGTCAATAACCAAATCAAGTTCAGTTGCCTCTGGTAATATGGTTTTAAAAAGATTCGTAGCTTACTCCAGAAGCTGTTAATTTTTTTACTGTTTCTGGTATTCCTCTCAGCTTCAAATTGTTTTGTCTGCTGCAGTTTTCCAGATCTTTTAGCTTATTTTGGATGTTTTCCACTGAGTCACTATGTGAGTTGTGGGCATCCACCAACGTATTGTGTGAAGTGGAAAATTCAGTTTGTTGTGTGATGTGTGATGTTCTGTTTCCAATATCATGTATATCTCTTTTAGATCTTGTATTAAAGTGGATATAAAAGCTTTAGGTTGGAAGGTGAACATGTCTTAAGATTTTTATGGTAATTGGGGCATCAGTTTCTGATAAAACATTAAAACAATCGTTGGATGTTGAGGAGCATATTAGTACCTCTTTTGTATTGTGTTCTGTTTCGGGTACCAATAAGGGTTGTAATGTTGTTGATTGGGTTGCATTTTTTTTTTTTCAGGACTCTGCACTTTTGGGCTTTGCATCTGGACCAGAGCTCTCCTCATGGTCAGCACCATCTTGGATCTCCGTTCATGGCTTTCCCTCTGTGTCAAAGTATGAGGTAAGTTTCTTTATTTTAGGTTTGTTTCTGTCAGAGCCACCCCTAGTCATGGTGGAAGAGTGTTCTCCTGTGCAGAGTGATGGTCTTTGTGGTGGTTAAGGTCTGTTAGGCACGGTTTAGCAGATATACAGCCAGGAGCTCACACCATCTTCATGGTGTTCACTCGCCTGCAAGCCATGCCCCCCCCCCCCATTTTTTAATTTTGTTTCAGACCCAAACTAATTGTAAAATTTTTTAATTTATTGGCAAAACAAATGCTATTCATTAATGTATTCCCGGAATAATAAGTGGCATTATAACTATGATGTTTGTTGTGAGTTCAACAAATAGTATAAAATGCAACAAGTAGTATAAATTATGACTATCCCCTATCTGAAGTGTAAAACCATTGAATATGCCTTTATATTAACATGCCTTGTGTTGGCTCTGGGGAATGTACAATAGGAATGCATCATCAAAATGCTGCTAAAGTAAAACACAGTAAAAATGTAGCTTTGTTTCATATTCATCTTTACTTATTTATACCACTGTATATGCAAATGTATCAAAATGTAGTGCTTTCTCCACAAACATTGTTAGATTTCATGAACTTTATTTCACACTATATTTTCTCTTTTTTAAATTGTTTGTTAGTTAAAAAAAAAAAAAGAAAGATACTGAACTATAAAACATACACAGTATTATCAGTCAAAGATGATGAATGTGAGATATGACAAATAGAGATGGCCGAACTTTCGAAAGTTCGGTCCGTTTTTGAACTTTCAAAATATATGGAAGGTTCGAAAGTTCGAAAACTGACCCATTAAAGTCAAAGGGAGTTCGAAAAGTTTGAATTAAATACAATTAAAATATCATTGGTAACTTAATGTAAATGGCTGTGGGACCTGGGAATGGTCTGGGGAACATGCTTGTGAAGGTTCTTATTAATCCAGGTCATGGTATATCTGTTGTATTCAATTAGATCAACTGGACTTGAAGTTTAGTTCTTCAAGACGTTTCGCTAGTCATCCGACTGGCTTTCTCAATTCAGAATGGCTTGTACAAGAATCTGTGGCAATTATGTACCCTGGAAAGTCCCAATTAGCATATCACAACCAAGTGTTAAGGGCGTGATTGGATAGTGGCTAAGAGGTGTTATAGGAACGTCCATAGTAAGGTGTAAGAAGAATTTTCAAAAAACACTGTATCCCTGTCTGCTTTAAACCGAACAACACACTGAGGCAGCAATTGGTACATCCGAAAGACCCAATACCCAAACACAAGAAAAGCGACATCATAAACGCAGTGCAGTGCAGTGAAGAATGCTCTGATTTGTATGTGGGGGAGACCAAACAGCAACTGCATCAACGTATGGCCCAGCACAGAAGAGCCAATTCCTTGGGTCATGACTCAGCCGTGTACCTGCATCTTAAGGATAAAGGACATATCTTTGAAGATTGTAATGTTAACATATTGGCAACGGAACGTGACTGGTTCTAGAGAGGTGTCAAGGAGGCCATTTATGTGAAAATAAAGAAACCAAGCCTAAATAGAGGTGGGGGGGGTCGACACCAACTGTCTGCCATGTACAATGCTGTTTTGACACCTTACCCTGGGTGTTCCTATAACACCTCTTAGCCACTCTGCAATCACGCCCTTAACCCCTGGCTGTGATATGCTAATTGGGATTTTCCAGGGTACATAATTGCCACAGATTCTTGTACAAGTCATTCTGAATTGAGAAAGTCAGTTAGATGACTAGCGAAACGTTTTCAAGAACTAAACTTCAAGTCCAGTTGATCTGGGAAACATGTTCAAATATCCAGGACTATCGAAAACTCGGCTTTACTCTCACACGCAATACCTTCGAGCTCTTGCTTTCGAACATTCGATAATTATCCCTTGAACTAGAACTCGAACTCGGGTTCAAGTTCGAGTTCTAGACCATCTCTAATGACACACAGTGTGAATGGAGTTCGGTGAGTGTTAAGGGTAAATCATAATATTTTGTTGGGGTGAGGTGCAAAGTAGTTAGTAAGTGGTTAATTTATTGGCATAACTACCAAGTCAGCAGGAACCATCATGGCAGGTTGCCCTGGGTACTAAGAGGGACCACAATCAGCTGTTTTTAAGGAGAAGATCAAGAGTATGCAGGAAAGGTACACATGATCAGCTGTACCAAATTTCTGCCGGTTTGGTTCCAGTCTTTTAAACAGCTAAATGCGTGTACCTTTACTGCACACAATAACAGCTGGGGAGGGGAAGGGTGTGTGTCAGGGTTCCGACCACCAAACTTGCAGGAGGACATGGGCCCTTGCAGTTTTGCAGCTGGCTTCATAAATACCAGCAGGGCCACAAAATACATATGCCATACAGAATTCTGAAACAAAAGTAAAGGTTTAAAGGGAAGATTATATTAAAAGAAATCATACCCACCCCCCAAATGGGGGGTGGGTATGATTTCTTTTAATATAATCTTGGTGCTTTGTATTGTGGCCTCGGCTTAATTTTGATTTATTTTGTTGCTGCAAATTAACTCAAATCATTAAATTAGAATAACAATGTATTTCCCTGACTGTACTACTGTAAAAAAAATGTATATACAAAAACCTTTCAGGTATAAGCTTATTATAAACATCTCTGTATGGTTTAAGGTTTTAACTTAGTAACATTTGTATAAAAAGTTATGTTTATGTTTAATGCGTTACAAACAAAGCAAAATGAAAACATGTTTAGATCCTTAATTACCTGCTTTCAGAACAGATCCAGGATGAGTTTTAACCCTAGCATTGCCATGCAGAAATCATGTACTGTGTAGGACAGGCTAAAGGGGAAGGAAGGAACAAGAAAAGATAAAGGTGATTTGCTGGCCAGCAGAAGTAGGAGAAATGGAAAAAGAGAAAGATCTATCCCTACAGACACATAAGGAAAACAACATTAAAGGTGACTCTGTCACAGAAATCTTTAAGAGACACATCCATACGGTAATTACTGCAGAGATGGCTCAAAGTAGTATAGACGGGATTTTTTTTAATGTTTTTTCAGGTTCTGCAGTGGTCCTTTTTATTATAACATGCATATAAATAAGTCCTTTTTTCCCATGTGTACATCAAGAAGCAGAACAAAACAAAGATGGGCTTTGTACACATATGTAAGTTCTGACATTTATTCAAAGTCTTTTTTTCTATGTATGTTATTTGATAGTTCTAGCTGTACCTCCCCTTATATTTTTAAATCATTAATTGATTAATTGAAAAAGCCAAATTACTGTTCTTTCTATTTCTTCTTTTTCTTCTTCTTCCGTTTTATTCTTGCGCTTTTTTGGACCGTATCTCCTCCCACAGTTTTTGAGCGAGACATGAAATGGTACAGACATGCGGGGCATATAGGAGAAGTGTGCTATCTTCTAGCTAAGGAATCCGCGGAAATGTTTATGGCGTTATCGGCAAATTTCGGGACATTTTTTCCCATAGACTATAATGGTAACAATCCTCCAATGTGGATATTTCAAAACAGTTTGTTTCATGGTCATAAATACAAACGATGATACCCCCAGCCCACCACACACAGGTACACTCACCTACTGACCTACCTTTCCATTCCCATGGAAGCCATACTTAAAGGGTAACTAAAGTCAAAAAAACGAATTTAGATTTATCCTCAATAAAAGATAGTTTTATGGTTGTAAACACACACACACAAAAAAAAACCTCAACCAGACCCAGGTACACACACCTACTGATCTACCTATCCATTACTGTGGCAGCCATACTTAAAGGGTAACTAAAGTCAAAAAAACTAATATTGACCAATCATCAAAAAAGTTTGGTTTTTTTAACCACCAACCAGACACAGGTACACACACCTACTGATCTACTCTTCCATTTCTGTGGCAGACATACTTAAAGGGTAACTACTGTATAGTCAAAAATAAATTTTGATCAATAATTAAAAAAGTTAGTTTTTTTTAACTTCCAACCTGACACAGGTACATACACCAACTGAGGTACCCATTCATTCATGTGGCAATCATATTTAAAGGGTAAGTATAGTAAAAAAAAACATTTTGACCAATCATCAAAAAAGTTAGTCTTTTATCCCCCAACCTGACACGAGTACACACACCAACTGACCTACCTTTAATTCATGTGACAGACATATTTAAAGGGTAAGTAAAAAACAACAATGTCCTTATCATTGGCATTATTGAGTTTTAAAATCTGCAGCACAAACACACACATTCCCTTCCAAAATGTGATCTTTCAAGACAAATTCAAAGTTTATACTTAAACTTTCCCTTTCTAGTTATATATGTATTTCTATTTAGTCACAATGTATTGTGGGTCCTTTTTGAGGATAATTCCCTTTCCAGAATTCCTTTCCTAACAATTATTTTTACCTAATTGCTGATAGGTCAGATATGCTCAAACCTCTCTTATTATGGGAAGACCATTATGGACAGCATTAGAGTATCTGTATAGTAGTAGTCAGTACTTTGGAAATAATAATTTATGCACAGAGAAATCAATTGGCAGGTTAGTGAAATGAGAAAATTATTCTTGAAACAAAGTGTATTTGCATATCTGTCATATTCAGTTTGATCAACTGGACTTAAAGTTTAGTTCTTGAAGACGTTTTGCTAGTCATCTGACTGGCTTCCTCAATTCAATGACTTGGACAAGAATCTGTTGGCAATAAATACCCTGGAAAGTCCCAATTAACATATAAGAGCAAGGTGTTAGGGACCTTCTGATGCAAGGCTGTTATATGCTTATCGCTATCCATTGGTACTTTCCGCTCCTCATTAAAACATGCTATTGTATCACCTATTCTCAAGAAACCTTCTCTTGTTCCATCTGCTCTATCCAGTTACTGGCCTGTCTCTCTTCTGCCATTTGCATCTAAACTGCTTGAACGACATGTCTATGCTGAACAGGTTAATCATTATTCTGCTAACTTCCTCTTTGATCTCCTACAGTTTCCGCCCTAACCACTCCACTTAAACGGCTCTTACCAAAGTTACTGCTTAATGCTAAATCTAACAGCCACTATTCCCTACTTATTCTGCTTGACCTGTCTCCAGCCTTTGATACAGTGAATATTCAGTGTGGAACTCACTGAACCAGCACTTGAATTATTTGCACTTTGTATTACTTGCACTACCTTTGTATGTAACATGTATGTTTTCCTTGTGTATATTAACGCCACTGTAAAGTGTCACAGAAGATGTTGGCGCTATATAAATCTACAATAATAATAATATGCTAATTGGGACCTTCCAAGGTAATTAATTGCCAATAAATTCTTGTACATGTCGTTCTGAATTGAGAAAGCCAGTTGGATAACTAGCAAATATCTTCAAGAACTAAACTATTAGTCCAGTTTATCTAACTGAATACTACAGATATGCCATGACCTGGATGAATGAGAACCTTAATAAGCATGTGTATTTGCCCTAAAATGATTCCACTTTAAATGATCTTTGATCAGTGAAAAAAATCAGCATGATAGATGATTATATTTTTTGTATTCAGTTAGATCAACTGGACTTAAAGTTTAGTTCTTGAGGACATTTCGCTAGTCATCTGATTGGCTTTCTCAATTCAGAATGACTTGAAATGGCTGTATTTATAAAGTATTTATAAAGCCGCGGTATTGCTTTTTAGTGATACTGCGCCTTTAACGATCAGTTAAACGATTGTTAATTTCCGACTGGTAATCTCCAATCGTAATTTAACTGTACCGATCGTAAACCTACGATAACAAATCATAGATTTACAATCCCCATAGAATACCATTGCGGTAGTTTACTACCGCATGGTGTTCTACGACCGAACGTTCGGTCATAAATGTATGATCGCGATCATAAATTTACGACCGTGATTGTAAATTAACTAACCCACGGTATTGCTAAAAAGCGATACCGTGGCTTTATAAATATGTCCCAAAGTACCCTGGAAAGGCCCAATTAGCATATGACAGCCAGGTGTTAGGGACCTTCTGAATGCAAGGTGCATTGGCTAAGAGGTGTTATTGAAACTGTCCAGGGTAAGTTGTCAAAATAGCATTGTACTTGGCAGGCAGTTGGTGATGAATCCCCACCTCTATTTAGGCTTGGTTTCTTTATTTTCACATAAATGGCCTCCATGACATCTCTCTTGAACAACTCATGTTCCTTGGCCAAGATGTTGACATTAAAATCTTCGAAGGTATGTCCTTTTTTCCTTAAGATGCAGGTACACAACTGAGTCCTGACCCGAGGAATTGACTCTTCTGCTCTTTACCATATGTGTGTGTGTTGCTGTTTGGTCTCCCCCACATACAAATCAGAGCACTCTTCAATGCACTGTGTATATGATGTCACTTTTCTCGGTACTGGGTCTTTTAGATATACCAGTTGCTGCCTCAGTATGTTGTATGGTTTATAGCAGACAGGGATACAATTTTTTTTTAAATTCTTCTCAGAGACCCCTGCTACATCTGGGATGACCATATTCTTTCTATTGTCTTGCTTTCCCCCTTCACTGTTGGTATTCGTGTTCTTTTTTTCCCTTCTACTTTTGACAAAGGCTCAATCTGGATATCCACAAATTTTAAGGGCTCCTCTGAGATGTTTAATTTCCTTAGCCTTCGCCTCTATGCTAGTGGGAATATTCTCTGCTCTGTTTTGCAGGGTACTGATGACACCCAGCTTGTGATCTAAAGGGTGGTAGGGGACAAACATCAAATACTGGTCTGTCTGGGTTGGTTTTCTGTAAACCTCTACTTCCAGTTTACCATTCTCCCTGGCTTCTACCAAGCAGTCCAAGAAAGTCAGTGTGTTGTTTTGTACATCTTACTTTGTAAATTTGATGTTCTAGTCTATGGCATTGATGTGTTCTGTGAAGGCTTGTACTACCTTCTGGTTGATTTTAACCCAGGTGTCATCCACGTATCTGAACCAGTAAAAGGTATCTGCCCTTAAAGGTATTAAGCGTCTGTGTTTCCACTTCCTCCGTGTAAAGTTTTGTAACAATGGGTGATACTGGAGATACCATATTATATGCAAGTTTTTTCTTATAGAACTTATCCCTGTATTTAAAATAGGTGGTATTCAGGCATAAGTTACGTAGGGAATACCTATTCTGGGTTAAGATCTGTTCTGCTGGTAAGGTTGCTGTCTTGGCCTAGCCGTTTTCTTACCATATCAACAGCCTTCTTGGTGGGTATACAGGTGAAGAGAGATGTCATATTATAGGACACCGTCATTTCTTCAAGAGTAATAAATCTTGAATCTTGTTAGTGAAATCCTGGGAGTTCTGGATGTGATGATTAGAACTTTTGATGCTGCTGACTATAGGTCTTAGTGGGGTATCTTGTGTTTCTTTGGGTGTTACATATATATATGTGGATATATGTGGATGTGCCTCACCAGGGGAGAGGCAATGATACATTGCTCAATCAAGGGCTTTATCCTTTTGAAGCTGTTGTAGTAAGTCTATGACCTTTTTCTTGTAGCAGCTGGTGTGATCCCTTGTTAAAGCCTCATATGTGTTATTGGCCAGGAGTGTGGTCACCTTAGCATGGTAGCCTGAGGTGTTGAGTACCACTGTGCATCTTCACTTGTCTGCCCACGGGAATGGAGATACTGAAAACTTTCTTGAGGGATGTTAAGGCTCTTCTTTTCTGTGTGGTAAAGTTAGATGAAGGAGATTTATCACTTTAGCATTGTCAACAAATTCTTGTACAAGTCATTCTGAATTGAGAAAGCCAGTCGGATGACTAGCGAAACGTCTTCAAGAACTAAACTTCAAGTCCAGTTGATCTAACTGAATACAACAGATATACCATGACCTGGATGAATGAGAACCTTCTCAAAGATAGATAATTAGCTATTGGGCTTTATGCCTACATTAACATTTTAGGAACTTGGATATATAAAGCTCTCATACATTTCTTAGATTTTGTAGCTTTAAATAGATTATTATGCTTAATTTCATGTGGTTCTAATACATTAACCAATCTTAACACATTTTCATTTGGAGTACATCGAAACAAATGATAAATCAGGCAAGAAAGTTTAATTGAGTGATATGAAATGGCTAGGAACTAAATAGCTGCAAGCTGTAAGAATGATACATGCAATTAGGGAGAAAAGAAAAAAACACTCATATCTTTGTATGTGACATGAGCAAATTGATCCATCCAAATTTTTATGTGATAAGAAATGTCAGATAGACTCAAAGAAGCAATCTAAATGACTGTAGCTAAGATAATGGATCAGGAAACAAATTAGCAGCTTTAAAAATACAGTATGACTTGGTGAAGTGTATTGATAACATTCAAAACAAGTATTGAGTTGTTGAGTAGTATGTGGACCCACTACTCATTAATAGTCCATTTGTGCAGGTTGCTAGGTTTCATAATGCCAGTAAGTATATGGTGTGTGACTGAACATGATTGAGTCTCATGAAGACACACTCTATCCAATAATGTATGTGTATAACCCTCTTTTTACAAGCACAAGTTATTGAGCTTTTGCTAAATAAAATGTTTGTGCTAACCAGGTTAAATCAGCTGGATATTTTCTGTTTGCTGTGGGGTATGATGGACCAGGCAGACCCTGTTGGTAAGTATATATATAAGTAGTGTATTGGTAAATCGTTACCTCCTTAGATGTTTTCTATCTTAAAATGTCCTGGAGCTGATCCCTTCATTCAAGAGTACAAGAAGGTACACAAAACTGCAGAATGTAACTGCATCAAAACTTTTATTGTGAACCCCCCACGTGACAAGTTTTTGTCTTATACAACCTTTTAGAATAAGTACTACACATAGAAAGGTTGAAGTAAGTCCTCTCAAGTTACAGTGGAGTTAGCACTTTTGGTTGTCCAGATGTTTGAAAACTACAACTTCCAGCATTCCCCAGCTTTCCTCTGTAGTTGAGGAATGCTGTAGTTTTCAAACATCTGAAGGCACACCGTATGAGATTATACTGATCAAAAAATTTTAGGTATTTTGACTGAGGCAGATACCGAACTGAAAATTGATGATACATGCTCAAATAAAAAAAAAGGCCTGTTTTTGATTTATTGAATTTTTCGAAAAAAAGACGTATGTTTGTCTTTACACCAGAGCTCACTGGTACAATATGTAAAACAGAAGAAAATACCTAGGGCTCTCAGGATTGATCTAACCAGAACCGTATACATTGATGATGCTATTCATGCTCATTGCAAGAGATTATTAATAAGTGCAGCATATACTTTATGGGTTTAACTATTGAGGGACTGCAAGTTATATTCATTGTAGTAAAGGATACAATTCAGTCAGTATGAGAAGAACTAATATTTTCAGTAGAAGAATTAACAGAAAGGAATAAACAAAAAGTATACAGTTTCTATTAGCAGATTAAAAGAAGTCATTACAAGCAATAAGAATGCCACATTTCAGCGTGATATTAAAGATTATACAAGAGAAAGAATAACCTGGAAACAGGAATGTCGCAATCTACAGCATAGAAATAGTGTTAATAGTGCATAGGTTAAGCCTTACTCATAGGCTTAACCTATGAGTAAGAACCGCTTCTGGTTTGAAACGCGTTAGGCGTGCTCCACATGGTGTTTGTATCTTGATTTTGTACCCACCTATCAGTTAGATCTGGCAGATTGGGAAATAGAATACAGAAATTTATACAGACAATGAAGATCAATTTTCAGAATGTCAGTAAACCAACCAAGAACATGTTTTAAGGAGGGGAAAAAAACTATTTTGTACCAGACATTTATCCTACAGCACTTGAAATGTTTAAAAGGACTGAAAAAAAATGAACAGTTATAATGTTAAAAGTTAAAATGTTGTGGAAAAAACATGGTAAGTGTACTAATATTACAAAAAAGGAGTCTAAAGCTTTAATTGATTTTAAATACAACATTTTTAATAATAAAGAGAGCAGATAAAGCAAACAGATCGTCGTGATGGGGCTAGTAGATTACATGGAAGAGGCAGGAAGACAGTTAAAGGGTATTTCCAACCCCAAAATCCTTTTCTGCAGTATAGGGGACCCCCTGCAGCTCTTAATGCCACATTTTTTTGTTGAAAAATTGCACAGAAACATACTTATCCAAAATAATTTGGCCAACTTATTAAACTAATTTCTTTTATCCAAGGTTTATGGCAGGCTCTTTGAAGCAGCAACCTATAGAGATTTTGCCAATATGCAATTAGAAGTGTTTGTGCACTAGAATTTTATTGTTTGTACTTACCCACCTTTGTTCCTCACTTCCAGGTGCAAAAGGGGCCAGACCGAGAGTCATCCAATCACAAAAACAGCTGCCCGCTATTGAGAGAGCTGAGGGAACAAGGTGGGTCAGTCTATTTCAGCACACTTTATTTAAACAAAACCATGGCATTTAGGTGTGAAAGAAGGTCCTACACTATAGAATGGAGTTCTTTTATCATTAATGTTGCAAGAATGGATCCAGATGGGGAGAGACCTCCCCTGCGCATGCCAGAGTCTCCAGGAGGAAGGAGGAGGGCAGTACTGGATTACACACAGACAGCTCCCAATCTTTGAATAGACACTGCAGGAAAACCAGAAGGAGCAGAGGAGAACCCCGCTTGTCAAGTGAAGAAAGAAGTAGACATAATGTTCAGAGGTATTTAACACTGGTTTTCCAAGATTTCAAGTAATGTACCAAAAGTACATAAAGGCTTATCAAACAACCAGGGTGACCCATAGTACTTAGAATAAGGGCAGTACTTGAGTCCTCCTTACAACTTGTGTACCATTACCTCCAACCCCTGGCATGTGATTTAGACATGACTATAGTAAGAGGCACCTCAGATCTGTTGAAGAAATTGGAAAAGATTAAAGATTTAGAAAATACATTTTACTTTGCTGCATAAATACAAAAATGGACACTCTTTGTATCTAAAAATGGTAAGCAAAGCAGAAAAACAGAATTTATTATATGAAAATTATAGCATATATATTATAAAGACACATATTTGGTTATTAAAAAGGAAGACATCTTAAAAAGATATAGAACTGTGGTCCAAAAATGACTTACAATAAATTGATAGGAATTGCTTTCCTGAGTATTTTTGAAATTTACTTTCATTATTTTATTACATAGTTTTGAAGATATTTCATTAAATTTTTGTGTCATATGGTAGCAGCATCACCATATCCTTTGCACTTCCTGCTTCCTACTCTGAAACCATGTGACAGTCCCTCTTTCCTGTTTCCTGTGGGTCCCCATGGCCTCTCCCCTTGTATCCCCCTGTAGCCCCTCTCACTGGTGGGTCCCGTTGCCCTTCCCCTTGCGATCCTGTCTTAACCTTTGCGTGACTTTTTACTCTAACCGTTAGCTGACGTTAAAAAGTCAAGACATTTTTTTGCAATTGCTTTATAACATTGTTAGCAGTGGCTGAATGGGCACAATTTGCAATGCCACCACATCCACTGTAAAGTCACTAAAGTCACTAAGCATTAAAAAGTTGTTTAGTGCAAATTTTGCACCACTTTGAATGGCTGATGCTCATTGGCGCATTTCTGCTACTATTTTCTCTTACTTCCCTAATGGCTTAAAGGGGAAGTTCAGTGCAAATACTTTTCAGAAAAAAAGCACTATTTTTCCATCCTAATGAACTTAATCTGCCCATTCAGCATTTTGTCTGTGTATAAATAAATACAACCAAAATACTGACTTCCTGTTTGCAGGACCCCTAATTGAGACTGTTATGGTCTTGCTCTTGACCCAGCGCCTAGGTTGATTCAGTTGCTCAGTAGAGATCTGAGCATCTTTGACCCATCCAACAGCCAATCAGTAGAAATTACTGTTAGGAACATTCCAAGGAAGTGGTGCATCCTGGGAAGAAGAAGGACCGTTAGAACCTGAAATGTCAGCTCACTAATGTCAACAGCAGGGAATAGAATATGGTATCAACTGATTTTTCAAATTGGGAGAGAATATCTAGAATAACTAGGTATATATAATATAAAGTAATACTTTTTAAAATATTGATATTTTCCACTGAACATTCCCTTTAATCCATTGTAAAATGTCGGTAAAAGAAGTTTAAGGATGTGGGAGTAGCACCTGCTACTTGGCCCTTTATTTGGAGGATTTGTGTCTTTGATACTAAGCATTGGAAGGGAGGTCTTTCCCACCTTGTTAAAAGACAAACAGTGGGAAGAGGTAATAGCCTGTTACACTAATCAAAGTCAGGGAGGTAGCTTTTCTAAAGAAACAAGGAGGGGTGTCAGCCCTTCCATACTGAGGTAAAATAGACATGGTTGAAAGACCTTTTATTTTTATAATGTATAAATACAACTAAAATGGCTATAGTATATTTAACTACATGCAGTAACACAGTTGCTATTATATTATATGAGTGCACACCAATCATCTATTTACTTTGTTTATAAATTAAAGATACACATTGGTGGCATATTACTCTCTGTGCCATAATATAATGATACCAATGAACAAGAAAGATGTCACGGCAATATTTGAAAAATCATTACCCTGTGAACTGATTGATGAAAGCATGAATATCAAAAATGAGAGGGTTAATGGTAGTCATCACAGTATGTACCATATTCATCTATTCTATCCCAAGGAGAGATAGCATGATTAATCACCTGCTTACATACAGTTTTTATTTAATTTTTTTTACAATACAATATTTCAACAATGTGCTGGTAAATTTCATCACTCTTATTTTCTCTAAGACATACAAATACAATTGTTCTTGTGATAACCTTATTAGCTTTAGGCAATTCAAAGTTTTGAAGTTCATTCTGTAACAATCATTACACTGTTAACACTTTCACCTCTATTATGGGAAAAGCAAAAATAATTGAACTCTTTGCTAAATATTTTAATTATATGGGGTAGTTTGGTGGCAGGAGAACATTTACACTTGTGTGTATAAATATGTGCCTGGGTACCATCCAAAAGCAATATATATATATATATATATATATATATATATATATATATATATTATATATATGATTCTATATTTATAGGCACACGCTTCACATCAATCTTATGCCTGTTTGCTGAGTGTGGCTTGAGAAAGGTCCCAGAACTCGGACCGAAACGTTGCCTTGAATAAACATGTTGGGGATTTGACAAGACCTAATAGTAATGCTGAGCAGAAACTTTTGTCTGTTCCATGGAACCATGGGTGATAAAAACCATGGCAGGTTTGTGCATCTTTAGTTTAGAAAGGCAAGTAAAAACGACATGCTCACTACCCTATATGGAATAGTGTTAGGAGTTGACTCAATAGAGGAGTACTTGGTTGTTATTGTGAAAAATAGACTCTTAACAGTGTCAGTATCTGGAAAAGCAAATAAAATAGTCTCCAGTATAAGAGTTGAGGGATGAAAGCATTATTCTGCCTTATTTTAAGTATGTTATGCAGATTTGGGACCAGCCCACAGAAAGGATATTAAGGAATTGGTAAAGGTACAGGCAACTAAACTTATAAGGAATTATTGTTATTGAGATAGAATTTTCAAAGTTGATAATGATTTCACAGGAAGTCAGACAATTGCAGGGGTACATAATAGCCTGTTACAAATGTAGGAGGGAACTACAGCAAATAAGCAAGGGGATCTTTTCTCTCATAGAGAACAAAAGGCCATCCTTATATACTTGAGGTATAGCAATTTTAGTTTAAGCAACATAAATGGTTTTTCAAACAGTTCTTCAATAAGGTTATGGAATGGTCTGGTAGAGGAAATTGTGTTTGACTGAATCTTTAAACAGATTTAAAGCAAGATTAGATGTCTTCTTGGAAGTCAGAATATCCAGGGTAATCCAGCTGGCGACTGCACCCATGTGTGCATGTGTGATTAATTGTGTTAGTTTTGTATACTGGGGTCATGGCCTGCATTGGTGAATGAAACTGTACTTTTTGTTGGGTTGAGGATATTGTTTTTTGCATGCTGTTTGAACCTTTCCATCTATTTATTGCTGAGGCAATAAAAGGTGTCACAGCTTGCCCATGGTTTTAAGCTGTGGCAACCATTTAGTTCCATAACTGCAGTAACCCAGTAAGCAGCTAACATTTGATTGCTTTTTGCAAATTAATAGCACGTGCAAACTTTTACAACTCTTTTCGCATCAGCCCACAGAGTTTTAATATCACGTAAGGTGCAACAGCTACAGAGAAATACTCAGGGTATTCCTGGGTATTCTATTTAAACCACTCATGGGGGTTTGTTCTACTACCTGATAGAATAGAACAAACCAAACTTTTGACAATCTTTTGGTGTTCGAAAACACAATATACATCAAAATGGCAAAATTTGTACTTTGAAATTTTGACAATTCTGCATCAAAATTTTGCTAGAAGTTCGACCGGTGAAACTGGTAGTTTTGACCTGAAACCAGGTTTGGTTCGGTCATACATTATTCAGTACTGTATCAGTTGATTGTAATTAGCTTAATGAGAAGGAAATGTATTGCAGGAATTAAACAGCCTCATTTCCCGAGAGGCATTGGGAAAAAAACAATTCTATTTTAATATAGGTTTGCACAAGAGGGTATTTACAGTGGCTCCAGTGGTTTCTGGGAGTGAAACATACAGCCGCCACACCCCAATGTAATATAAAATTTACAGAAATCTGCTGATCACTATATTAAGTCAGAGAAGCACTGATTACTGTGATTTCGTTTCTCAGGAAATAAGCCCAGTAATATTATCATTTTGTTCATAGTGAAGGGTAAAAGTAAATCATGCAAGTTCAAGTACTCAAAGAAGAAAGAAGGAAAAGTCTGAAATTCATGATGTATGCATATACTGTATGTAATGCTTGCACTCAGTGGTATGATGAACCCCCAAAAATAGAATACGCTCGATATTAGTACTTTTATCCATTCAAATAAAATATGTTTATGTATGTGTTAAATGGGAAATTTCTTTGCAAGCATTTAAATATTGATAGATTGTTGTAATAACTAATATAAAAAAAAAATCCAGCATCAGTTTGAATGATTGTTGTTTATAATATATATGTTATAATGCATAATAAATCCATTTTCTGTAATATATAAGGGTAATATAACCTCCTTTGCAGTTCTATGACCTTTATAAAGATCTAGCATATGGATTTGTGCTTAGATAGAGTTTAATTGTGACAACTAAAGAATCTTATAAATGATAATAAAGTATATAATATCCAATGATTAAACCTAATAGCCCTAATATGTTGTGATAAATTCTAGCTCCATCAGGTTTAGATTAGATTAGAAGGAAAATGAAAGTCTAATAACAAATGATAGGGATTATTCAATAAAAGTTCTTATCGTTTAAAATGGTGCTAATTTTGCCCCAACCAATCAGATGTTAGCTTTCAAATGTTAAATAAAATCTGATTGGTTGGGGCAAAATTAGCACCATTTTAAATGATAAGAACTTTTATTGAATAACCCTGTAAGTTTGAATGATTTCTAATGCAATGGGGACCTCATCTTCTTTATTTTTCATTTCTTAATGATTGCAAGTACCTGGAAACTATATGGCTGATATCCAAACAAACATTTGGCTTATAGGGAGAAGCTACCATAAGCAGATGAGCTTGGGGAGAAAAAAGAAGAAAACGCTACATAGCATTTGTAAAAATCAATAAAAACTGTTTGGGTCCTCATAGATATATAGATAAAGAAATACTGTAGAAATTGTTAAAAGATGTATGGATTAATCTCTTATGCTGTACATTCTAGTCGTACAATTTTTTCCCAATGAACTTTTTATGGCAAAAATAATGTTTTAACATTAACCTACAACATACTGAATATGGCTTAAGTTTCATAACCTGTTTTCAGTTGGTGTTAGTACCAGTCACACTGTGTGGTTTGTTTTGAAATGTGAACAAAGTATATGACAAAAGATAGAAAGCTATTCTGATAATGAATTATAGCTGGGCCCTGCTGCAATAGAATATGTGTGAGCTCAGAAATAATTCACCGCATGCTGAAGGTTATGGTACAGTTAGGAATTTGATAAATGAGTCTGAGTTTTGAACCAAGTGCAACACAATTTCTGCAGCTAGGATCAATTATAAAGTCTTTATTATTTTTATAGATTTCATCTTTTATTTAGTCTATCAACAATCCAAGTATTAACAATTACACTTGTGAAGATTCTCATTCATCCAGGTCATGGTATATCTGTTGTATTCAGTTAGATCAACTGGACTTAAAGTTTAGTTCTTGAAGACATTTCGCTTGTCATCCGACTGCCTTTCTCAATTCAGAATGACTTGTACAAGAATCTGTTGGCAATTATGTACCCTGGAAAGTCCCAATTAGCATATCACAGCCAGGTGTTAGCGACCTTCTGAATGAAAGGCGTGATTATAGGAACTGCCCAGGGTTAGGTTTCAAAACAGCATTGTACATGGCAGACCATTAGTGTTGAACTGTCACCCCACCTCTTTTCAGGCTTGGTTTCTTTATTTTCACATAAATGGCTTCCTTGACACCTCTCTTGAACCAGTCATGTTCCTTTATATATGTTGACATTACAATCTTCAAAGAACACGAATACCAACAGTGAAGGGGAAAAGCAAGACAGTAGAAAGAACATGGTCATCCCATATGTAGCAGGGGGTCTCTGATAAATTAAGAAGAATTTTCAAAAAACATTGTATCCCTGTCTACTTTAAACCAAAAAACACACTGAGGCAGCAATTGGTACATCCGAAAGACCCAATACTGAAACACAAGAAAAGTGACATCATATACGCAGTGCAGTGCAGTGAAGAGTGCTCTGATTTATATGTGGGGGAGACCAATCAGCAACTGAATCAATGTATGGCCCAGCACAGAAGAGCCAATTCCTCGGGTCAGGACTCAGCCTTGAACCTGCATCTTACGGAAAAAGGACATACCTTTGAAGATTGTAATGTCAACATATTCACAAAGGAACATGATTGGTTCAAGAGAGGTATCAAGGAGGTCATTTATGTGAAAATAAAGAAACCAAGCCTGAATAGAGGTGGGGAGTTTCGACACCAACTGTCTGCCATGTGCAATGATGTTTTGACACCTTACCCTGGGCAGTTCTTATAACACCTGTGGGCAGTTCCTATAACACCCACAATGCAATCACACCTTGCATTCAGAAGGTCCCTAACACCTGGCTGTGATATGCTAATTGGGATTTTCCTGGGTACATATTTGCAAACAGATTCTGCTACAATTAATTTTTAATTGAGAAAGCCAGTCGGAATACTAGCAAAATGTATTCAAGAACTAAACTTTAAATCTGGTTAATCTAACTGAATACAACAGATATTAACAATTAAATAATTTGAATATACTACCTAAACAATAGGATCATGTTAGACATACGGTAGATCCAAACAATAGTTTTTACATTACATCAACAATAATACTACAGACAACATATACTGTATACTGTTTAAAAGCAACAAGGAGTTTCTGGAAATACTATTCTGGCCCCCATTTTATGTTAAAGGAGAACTAAACTTTTTTTTAATTCTAATGTGAAAGCATTTCTCCCCAGAACATCTATACATGGTAAGTTTCTTCTCTAGTAAATTGCATTTAGTGCATGTAAGTAATAGATTCTGTAATAAATAAGGCTTTGATATTGCCAGTACAACTCACAGCCCATGTAGTCTTCAAAGAGCTAGTATTCAATGTCTCTATGCACTATTTTTTATACAGTTGTCTCTACTAGAGATGGCCGAAACTCGTAAGTTTCATTCCTTTTTTGGATTTATGGTTCTCGGGAAACACTCTCGACTGTTATCTTCAGATAAATCATTTAATCCAATCGATTGGATCTGTCTGAAAGAAAGTTGGTTGTGCAGCCTTTAATGGCCTGAACAGTAAGTTGCCCCAATTGGTTTTGACCTAATTCCCAGTGGACAGATAACTGATTGATTTATAAAACTATAATTTATTGGTCGTGAATATTTGGCTGATCCATGTAAAACCTAGCCTTGCTTTCACTCTCTAATCCCCTTGCTTGGATATAAAGTAGCACATGGGCCAAGTTTTTTTCTCTCTGTGAAAGACACTGAGCAAGCATAAACAAGTGGTTTGTAGAGGAAAAGGGGTTAGAAGTGAGTAGAGGGGTTTGCTTTAAACACTTTCAGATATGGAGTCAGAAATTATTTTTAATGCAAGTTTGTTTTCTTTAGTTTTTTGGGATTTCTCTAGATAAATCTGGATGATGCAATATATATATGTATTATATAGAATATTATGATACCCTATGGGCCAATTAATTTATTATCTGTAAATTTAAATCACCGTACTCTATGTTTATTTTACCATAAATTAATCAATTGCCAATACCATTTCTTTTTGCCAAGTTACATTTATTTACATTTATCTGTATTATTCCATGCAGTTTACTTGCTTTGGGATTTTAAAATTACTCTTTACATTTTTAAATAACTCCATCCCTTAAAACATCACTAAGAACTGTTGAGGGATTAGGGTCTGTAAGTCAGGAGTGTCTTCGGAATAGGTATGGGGGCGGGCTGCTTGCTGCTTAACATATATGGGCGTGCGGCTTACTGCTTAACATATATCTAAAATATCAATTTGATGGTGGATATTTTCTTTCGTGATTAGGTGGACCACATATATTTTTTTTCTTTTGCTGTGCAGCATTATTTCCTCCTGCAGCAGTGTTTCACATCATCACTTAAGGTTGCATGAGCAGCTGACTGGTTGCTGTAGATAATATCTTGAAAACAGTGCTGTTAATACAAATACACTATTGTTTTGTCACTTTAAATGTTTCTCAATATTAGATTTAAATCTGTGGCTTTTGCAGCCTCTTATTTCACGTGAGATTGTTTTGACAGTATATGATTGATGGCTGAAATGATAGTTTGTGTGATTGGAAATCATTTCATGGAGATGTTTCATAATTAAGTTATAATTTACAGAATATATATTTTATTCTATTTTTTTATCTTTTTCTTTGAACAAATATCCATAAAATATTGCATTCCTGTAATTAGCATTACATTTATTCTGTCAGTAAGCAATACTTGACAGCCTCTATTATTGAAAGTGACAATTTTTCCCCCATAAATTACAAGGCAGAGATCAACTGTAACAGTATTCTTGCATTCATCCATCAAGGAGAATTCAGTAGGCAGGATCATTAGAGACAGTCCCTTGGTAATATGAGCTGTATTATTCCAGTAAAGTACATGCTCATTTCTGTTCTCACAGTAAACACAGGACATGAAACAGATCCAAGGAGAGAGTCATGTATTTAAAAAACAAATCACAAAATCAAAATGACCGAATATAAGGAAAGAAAATTCCATAAATAAACATGGTGTTCACAACCCAGTCAAGGGCTGTGTAAGTAAATAGATTTGCAGGGATAATTTGTCTATGCACCGTTAATGACAATGTACATTTGAAAGCTTGTATTAAAAAAAATGATGCAATTCAAAACAATCAAGTAAAGTTACCCACACTCCTCTACCATCCGTCCCATGCGAGGATCCATCCAGCGGAGTCCAGAAGCTCCAAACCAAAAGTCAGTGCATATAGAAGAAAACGGAGGACTTCATCCAGCGTAGGTAAAAGGTGAACTTTATTGCAGCATTAAAAAACATTGCATAGCACACATAGGGGGAGAACCTGTAGCCTGACATGCTTCATGAAATACAAACATCCTTTCACCTCTGATGAAGTGACATTTGTTTGTAATGAAACGCATCAGGGTAAGGCTCTCCCCATATGTGTGCTATGCAATGTTTATTCATTCTGTAATAAAGTTGACCTTTTACCTACGCTGGATGAATTCCTCCGTTTAATCCAGTAAGTTAAAATAAACAGTAGTGTTAAAAGTAATAATTTAACATTCTGTAGGTAACATGCAACTATATACTGGAAATTTGCTATAGCTGTTTAAAAAAATGTAAAAGACAAAATGGGAGATAAGAGATATCCACTTGCCTGTTTGCACAGGAATTCAAGTAAAGCAAACAGAAATATGTGAGATAAAATCAATTCTATTCATTTATACAGTGAGAAATGCACGCAGTGCACAATGTGAATACCAAAAAGTACATCAACAATGAAGAAATTGTGTTTATATTATTTAAAATGGGAATTTGTTTAATGAACAAATAGGATGCTGTTTTTAAAATAGGACCACATATTGCTGCAGTCAGAAAGCTTCAAGCAACCATGTACATGCATCTTTTCAATCTCAATCTTGCTAAACAATCATATTTCTCCTCTCCCAGACAGGCAAGAGCTGCAGTTAGTCTGAATAGTGAAGGTTTTCCAATGAAAGTCAGAGGGAAGGACATCTATTTTTGTACAATATGTTAGTAATGAACAGCAATATGTTTTCTCTTCTTTTTCTTTTCCTCAGGTTAAGTTTGATTGCTACCACATACGGCATAAAAACCAATACCTGGTTTTTTTTATTTCAACAGCTCTATATTTTCCCTTTAATCTGAATGAAATGCTTCAATAGAGATGCTATTTTTACATCTTAGGAACATTCTTGCAAAAATTTACATTTTTTAAAAAAGTCTATTTTTGAACAAATCAACAGCACCAAAAATGTTTATATTTACCTTTCCCTTCTATGACTGATTAAGCTAAATTCAAAAACTTAGTTCTAGTCAGAAGCAAATGCATTGTGTATACAACACAATTATTACTTATAATTGGCCAATGTGTTCTTCATGAACTTCTTCAGACCTAAAAGTTGCTTCTAAAAAGTACTGATAGGGGAGTTTGGAGTTTACTATGTTTGTCCAAACATAGTAACATAGTAACTGAGGCTGAATAAAGACATACATCCATCAAGTCCAATCTTTTCACCCTCCTTTTAAACCCTACCTATCTGTTGAACCAGAGGATGGCAAAAAAAAAAGGGGGGGGGGGGATTCCTTCCTGACTCCAAATGGCAATTGGAAATATTCCTGGATCAACCAGAAATGCAGTATATGTATTAATACTGTCAATTCTCAATATTTTTTAGTTTTAGAAACTTATCTAGCCCACTTTTAAAGCTATTCAGTAAACTTGCCATTGCCACCTCTGCTGGCAATTCTCACTGTAAAGAAATCTTTTCTAATATGAATATGAAACTTCTTTTCTTCCAGTCTTAAAGGATGTCCATGTGTCCTCTGATATAACCGATTAGTAAACAATGCACAAGAATGTTTACTGTATGGACCATTAAAATATTTTTATAAAGTGATCATATTCCCAAGCAAACATCGCTTCTCTAATGTAAACAGTCCTAAGTTGTCTAATCTGCCTGTATAGTCAAGCCCCTGTATTCCGTTTATTACTTTAATTGTCCTTCTCTGAACTGCTACCATTTCCAAGATGTCCCTTTTGTATATGGGATTCTAAAACTGCACCGCATATTCCAAATGAGGCCTTACCAGTGCCTTGTAAAGAGGGAGAATAATATCTTTCTCTCTTGAATCCATCCCCCTCTTTATACAAGACAATATCTTGCTAGCTCTAGCCCTTGCTACCTGGCATTGTTTGCTACAGCTAAGTCTGTTATCTACCAGAACCCCCAAATCTTTTTTCGGTGCATCACCTTTACATGTGTATATGTTTAAAAATAATAAAAAACATAACTAGTTACGTTGACTGGTATAAACTGCTTTAGCACTACCCTTATTTGAAAAACTGTATAAAGTTCTGATTCCATATTTTCTTATTGAAAAATGCTGAAATTTGTCTGCCTCCTGGACTATATGGGTGTCCCAATATCTACATTTACCCACGGCATAGCTTTAGGCCAGTTTTAGAATCTACTGCTATTTGCAGAAAAAAAACACATCTTGATGTTATTTGCTAGCCTTTATCTGACATAATCTACACACCAGAAAGAATCAGATTGGCAATTACAAAATAAGGGAAAAGGAAATATATTGCTCATTTGCCCGTGTAGCTTGTACCATACAACTTGCTGTGTTAATTTGACAAGCAATTTCTCACAGGATAAATTAGATCTCTCTAACTTGCATTATCATATTGGAAAAATGAATGCAAATAAATCATATAGATGTCAGAGGCATTATGTCTGACTGATATTTGTTTGCAATAAACATAAATAAGACTCGAAAGATGTCATAAACATACACATTCACACATTATCAAATACAGCAGATTAGACATGCAATGATATTTACGAAGATACCTTTAGAAAGAGCAACAGCATGCAGATATTGGACCAAAATATATTTAGCCTTTTGTATAATTCAGAACATATCTTGTAGAATGGTACTGCCAAGCCAAGATTTTATTAAAATTTCTGTCCTGCAGTCTCATAGCAACCAATGTCATTAGACATTAGGCATGGCTTTGAATATAAATTCCTGAGTGTAAAAATGAGCTACCACTGTGATTTAATGATAGATGAAAATTAGAATTCCATATTATGTACTTTTCGTGAATATTTTAACCTTTTGAGTGTCAAAATACCAATCTTTCCTAGCTGCAGTTCACAACATATTAGAAATCTAATACAATTTTCCTTTTACGCCCTAACTGACAAGGATGTGTGGTATATTCTTACACATGCAGGTTCTAGTGGGGTGCTAAAAAGTAAGTACAGGTTCTGCAATATTACATGGCATGAAGCAATGGAACTGCTATTCTACAGCAAAATATTCCATATCTGTCCAAAGTAATCCATGTTTCAATGGTGGAGCTATCCATATCGTAATTAGAAAACCAGATTAGATTATGCTCTATGCTCCTTCTCTAAATTTTTTATTGGAAATTAATTACAGTATAATGTTTTTACTTGTTTTGACAAGGTTCTGACTGACAATAAAGCACATGCAGTTTATGTGGAGGCTCCTGCTGACATCTTTAGTGATCCATAGTGCTGTTGCATTGTTCTCCTTTGGCACGGTAAGACTCCCGATTGCTCCCACTCCCCTCTCCATAGTAAAGTACAGAATTCTCTGCAGTAGCCAAGCAGCCTTTCTTTTGAGGATTCTAAGATTAATCTTGTTTAGAGAGATCAAATTAAGACCACTTCAAATTATATTTATCTAATGCGTATACAAGGTTTTAACATGCACATTAATGTGAAGCATTTATATTAAGACATAATTATATGTCAATACCAAGATGTATTTGGATTGTTTAGTTCCTCTTTCGTATATTTGACCCTATTTAATTGGTTTGTTGAGAAAAGGTCTATTTCTACTTACTTTTACCTACCCTAAAATATTAGTTAAATATTAATAATATTAATAATAATAAAATAAATATGATACTGAAAAATAAACCTTAAAAGGGAATAAACTTATCGACGTGTTGTAGAAATTGTGAGGACATACAGCAGAAAGGCATATTATTGCAAATTAGACTAAAACAGACTTTGCCTTATCATAACCATAAATTAGAAAAAGAACTAATTTTATGAAGTTATTATACTTATCTAAAAAGCATTCTGTTCTTTCACAACCAAAATTTCTTTGCTTGTTTTATGACACATTTTCAGGCTGATGCAAGCATGTTTGCGGTAATTTCGCACTGGCTATGCCATTTCCAATTTTTGGATATAGCGTGGCATAGCCTAATCAATATAGAGTAAGTGACATTTTGTGGTACATAAGGTTTCTTGAATAGAGGTGTGTTTTAACAAAAAGTTATGTCTTACCTGACGCGCGATGCAGTAAGTCTAATGAAGGAGATTAAAACATTGTGGGACGTAACATTTTTTTTACTACAATGACCTGTCAGTATTGTTTTTTCCCAAATAGGTTTTTAATCTTCTGCGCTTCAGGAATTTATAAGTTTCTTGTGAGAATTTGTAGGTATGCAGCTGAGCCTGTGCTCCACTTGTTCAGTAAATTAAAGATCGTTGGGGTAGGCTGTGAAATGCTTCTCATATATAAAACAAATAATTATATAGATATGTGATCATTTGTGTGTACCATAAATATAATGCTTAAATCCAATACAATAACCATATAAAAAATGTAAAATGATAAAAGGACACTTACGTTGTCAAGAAGGTTTTCCAAGCTTTATTTTTATATAAAAGCACATTTTCAGTGAGTAGAATAAAATAAAATAAGATAAAAATGCCAGTAAAACATCCCATAAAACATCCAAGCCTTGTGGAGTACAAACAGGGGGGTCTCTGGGTCTTTAAAAATGCAACAAGACAGCTAAAACATCAATAAATATCCCAATAAAACTTCCAAGCCTTGTGGAGTAACTAAAAACAGAGATATAAATGTATTATATAGTCTGTCTGTGAACTCAACTCGTTTCACCGCTCATCTGCAGATTTTTCAAGAGTATATACCTGTGTTCTGACTGTGTCAGTGTTTTATATGTTCAAATCATGGGAAGAAACACCGATATTCGCGCATGACGTGCTGACATCATGCCTTCCACTTGCAGCTCCCTATGCATTCCAGACGCCTTCTTGGATGTGTTATCAGCTGTTTTCTTCTGTAAATCGCTATATATGGCCAAAAGAGATGTGTTTTTTCTCTATTTAAAGGGCTGTAGTCTCAAATCAAATCAAAAAGTGAGGGTTAAATGAAAGGCTGCAGTATTTATTTTACAATGAGCCAACAACCACATCTCTGGCTGGAGCCTGTGAGAAATTAGATTGGGGAACTTCCTGCTTCCAGTAGGTTGAGTGATATCACCTGACCTCTGCCTCACCTGCCCGCCCTGGGGGAGAAACATGCTCAGTTAAGACTTAATGCTGGGGAAATTAAGGAAGTACCTCAGGGGGAAATTTGACAGTTGAGAAGAGAAGCCTATTAATGCAGGCAGAGGCTGGTCACATGACTACAAGCTGGTCACATGGCTGAAAACAGGAAGCACTCAACCAGGAAGTTACATTGCTGAACCTTTGCAGCAATAACTTCTCACAAATTTTATGTGATTTAGGTGTTATTTTGAAGGTACGATGAAAAGCTTTTTATATAATTCTTACTAGTTTGGAAGAATTTGAGACCACAGTTACTCTTTAAGTCTGTGTTACTCCTTACTCTTCACTGGTGATGTAAAATGTCTGAAACTTGTTCATAAAAAATGGACATATTCTTGCCAGCATACTTTTAAAACAGAAAAAAGGTCCTAGGGGAATAGGGATATGAGATGAATATAAAAGGGTAGTTGGTATTGTGTTTTCCTGGAAGCAGTACTGGGGTTTCATAAAATATCATAAAAACTCATAATACACCATAACAGCCTACTGAACATAACAAAGGCACAAAAACAGGGCATAAAACATAGCGTACATCAAAAGCAGATAAAATGTAAGACAACCTATAATCTAAAAGTGTAAAAAGATTAAGAATGGAAACTGCTAGATTTTTGTTTAAATGTGTTATTGGCTGTTTCCTTCTCTAAATCACTATACATGGCAAAAAGAGGTGCATTTTTATTTTTGCTATTTAAGTCTGTGTAACTCCTTACTCTTCACTGGGGATGTTAAATGTGTCCTAACTCCTAAACCAAATAATGAAACAAATACATAATTTGTACAATAGATGTATCATCCCTTTATACATGTATCCAACATGAGGATGGAATAGAAGCAGTAATATGGTCTTTAACCCAAGATGATAATTTACACAATCAACAAATTGAGTTTCTTAGCAAATGCATGAACTTCATTTTAAAACATAACTATTTCATTTTCATGGGACAATTCTATCCCCAAATACAAGTGATGGCCATGGGTACAAAATTTGTCCCTACTGTAGTTATGCCAACCTTTTATTAGCTCAGTGGGAAACTGAAACAATATACAATGGATAATATAATGAGCACATACACTTATGGAAAATATACATAGACGACATCCTGCTAATATGGAAAGGCACCCAAACAGAACTAGAGGAATTTCTACTACATATTAACCTGAATGACAAGAACCTACAATTCACACATTCCTGGAGTTAAAAGGAAATAGTTTTGCTAGAGTCTAATGAGATGAAAACATAGACACATACTAAAGATGTAGATTGTAACAGTGGTTTGCAAAAGTATTCTGCCCCCTTGAAGTTTTCCACATTTTGTCACATTACTGCCACAAACATGAATCAATTTTATCAGAAGTGGAACACATGAGATATGGAACGAAAATCATACATGATTCCAAACATTTTTAACAAATCAATAACTGCAAAGTTGCAGTTATAAATGCAAATAAAATTGATTCATGTTTGTGGCAGTAATGTGACAAAATGTGGAAAACTACTTTTGCAAACTTTTGCAAACCACTGTATACTCCAAAATAGCGGTCATAAAAACAATGTTTGGAGAACATTCCAAAGAAACTAATTAAAAGGGTAAGATGGAATTGCACAGAAACAGAACGATAATCAGGCAGACACTATGATTAAGAAATTAATTGAAAAGAAATTGATAGAGACTTGCTGCCTAGACCAAAAGCACAAAACACCAAACAAGACACCATACAACTACCATTCATCCCCGGATTCAATTGAAATTCTCAAAATATAAGGACAATTCTACAAAAACATTGACATATACCTAAACAAGATCCATTCCTACACCTATCTTGCCTCCACAACCAAATTCAAATCCAAAAACAGAGTAAGAATATTAAAGAATGGATAGCACAAAGCTACTTTAAAAAAGGCAAGAATACAAAAACAACCAACCCAAAATTTTTTTTGGCTGTGGTGAGTACCTTGCTTGTAAGAGGACCTCTAAACAGAAAACCAACATCGCACCTGAAGAAGGCCGTAGACCACTGAAATGTTGTGAACTTGGTATGATATAAATTAAGTTTTGATTTACAGTATCTGCTTCCCTCCCCCTTTTTGTATTACCTATTGGACTTCCTATTGTATCTTGGGGAGATCTGAAGGACTGCCTGCACCTGTTTGCTGTTAAGCCTACCCTATGTGCACAGGTTTTTTCTGTGTTTGTATGCATTGTTAAAACTACACAGACAAATGAAACTTTCAAAATCAACCAATTCATAACCTGTAACTCAACTAATGTAATCTATCTAATTGAATGTGCTTGTGGCAAACAATATGTAGGAAGAAAGTCCAGAAAATTAAAAATCATAACACCTATATGACATTAGAAGACAAAGGATCTCACATCCCCAAAACATTGTAATGAATGCAAACATTTTAAAACAAAACAATTCCGCTTTCAAGGAATCGACATCTTCCAAGCATCTGAGAGAAAAGGAGATTAACAAGCAGGACTATCCAGAGCAGAAACAAAATGGATTTATAAAATGGACACTATGTTACCGTATGGATTGAACAAAGACATAGACTTATGGAGTTTCTTATAATTAGTGCCACTCTACTAGCAGTTTCCTTTCTTAATCATTTTACCATTTTAGATAATAGGTTACCTTACATTTTATTTTTATAAGATATAGTTCAGAAACGCACTCTTTTATATTATTGCATTTTTATTGTGACATGCTGTGGTGCACGACGTTTTGGGGGTCCACCCGAACAGTGATCCCTCCCCTTTCGGGGGGCAGGGTTAGGTTAAATTTTGGAACACATAGAACACCACATCTAGCCAATGGTTAAAAACATTCCTGAATGCCTAAAGGATATCGCAGACTTCCTCAACAGGATACATAACCTGTATGTATAACCACAGGGGTAATATACATGCTCATTGCTTAAATGTCCCTGTGGACTTGCATATGAAGGGAAAACAAAAAGAAAATAAGAGTCCGAATAGGAGAACACAAGCGAAACATAACTAAATGCAACTTGGGAAAAAATTAAAGAGTAACACCAGTGTCCAGACATTTAAAAAAACAAGGACACAATGACGCCCAAGTTAGATGGCTGGTGTTAGAAGTGGTAAACAAACTACCAAGGGGTTGAAATTATGACAGAAAACTCCTACAAAGGGAGACATATTGGATACACCTCTTAAACACCATACATCCAAAGGGATTAAACAAGGAAATTAACCTTAAATGCTTCCTATAAATAAAATAGAATGAAAGTTAAAATAACAATATAAAAAAGAGGTCTTTATTCATACTTACATAATCTGTTCAGTTCACAGGAGGTCCAGACAAAAAGAAACCCTGAAAGAAAAAGAAACAAAAAAAAGACGCAATACTGTTAGAAATAAATATTTAGACACAAAACAAGGAAACTAAAGGATACTAAGTTAGACAAGACTAGTAACTACAAAGATGTCTTATTAAGAAAAAGCTCTGTGAATCTAACTATTTTTAATTGATTTTATAACATTATTAAAGCACTAATACAAATATTTAGTTTTAATGAGCACAGCACAAGCACTTTTAGGAATAAAGGAAAAGAATTAAATGGTTCTAGCTAAGCACTTTAAATTAAGGTAATTCTTGACTATTAATAAAAATTGGATAGTGTTTTAAAAAATTGTTACACAAATGTTTTAATAATAATAAAACAGATTGTTACACAAAACATTTTAGACACATACAGGGTTATTCAATAAAAGTTCTTATCGTTTAAAGGGAAAGTCCAGCCCTAAAATGAAAACTTACATACAGGTAAATCACCCCCCAAAACCCTAAACTGTAATAGTTTGAAATCTGAAATATATAAGTCTAACCTGAAATCCTGCACAATGTCTTGTTGCCCCAGTTTCTGCTTCCTGGTTCTTCCAGTTAGTAACTATCAGTTATGGATTTGACAGTTGACATCACAGCCAATGAATAAATGTTAATCCCCTGTCTGACTTTTCTGAGCATGCCCAGGCTCAGTAAATGCTCAGTACAGGTTTCTAAATTGCTCAGTTTCCATAAGGCATCCAGAAGCATAGCAGGCATACTGTAATGAATTCATAGGACAAAGTATGATATATCAACATATTTTAAAGAGGCGGTTCTTTCTAAAAGATGTTCTTATGAGGGTGGTGTTGTCCTTTAAAATGGTGCTAATTTTGCTTCAACCAATCAGATCTTATTTAACATTTGAAAGCTTACATCTGATTGGTTGGGGCAAAATTAGCACCATTTTAAACAATTAGAAATGTTATGGAATAACCCTGAGTATGTTTTAATCACTAAAAACAATGTTTATCCATAGTAAATGATGTGTTAATGTAAATGAATATTCTTAACTCCCATGAATATGGGAGGAGATCACTGTATTTAAGTTTGCACAATGTGTGTTGTTTTCATGCACCTGAGGAAGGGGGTGGACCCCCGAAATGTCGTGCATCACAGCATGTCACAATAAAAATGCAATAATGTGAAAGAGATGCGTTTCTCAACTATATCTTATAAGAATAAGCATTAACTGAAGGTGGTTGGCAGTTGGAGGGAAACAGCACCATCAAACAAAAGCACCAGGAGTGCATGGAAAAATATAAAATAAATGCCTTACATTTTATCTGCTTTTGATGTACTCTATGGTTTATGCCCTGTTTTTATGCCTCTGTTATGTTAAGTAGGCTGTTATGGTGTATTGTGAGTTTTTTATGATATTTTATGATACCACAGTACTGCTTCCAGGAAAAAACTATACCAACTACCCCTTTATATTCATCATATATCCCTTTTCCCCTAGGACATACCCTAATCCCCTTTTTTGTTTTTAAAGTATGCTGTCAAGAATAGGTCAGTTTTTTATGAACAAGTTCCAGACATTTATCATCACCAGTGAAGAGAAATAGTCACACATATTTAAATAGCAAAAAATGCATATCTTTTGGCCATATATAGCGATTTACAGAAGGAAACAGCCAATAACACATCCAAGATCGAGGCTGGAACGCATAAGGAGCCACAAGTGGAACACATGATGGCACGAATCCCGGGAGCTTCATTTTTTCCACACGATTTGAACATATGAAGCACTGACACAGTCAGAACACAGGTATAAACTCTTGAAAAAGCTGCAGAAAAGCGGTGAAATGCATTGCGTTCACAGATTAATCATTCATCTAATTCCTTGTTTTTAATTACTCCACAAGGCTTGAAAGTTTTATTGGGATATTTATTAATGTTTTAGCTGTCTTGCTGCATTTTTAAAGACCCCTGTTTTTACTCCACAAGGCTTGGATGTTTTACTGGCTTGTGCTTTTAAAGAAATAAAGCTTGGAAAAGTAAGTGTCCTTTAATCATTTTTTTTTAAATTATATTTATGGTACACTACAACTGACCACATATCTATTTAATTATTTGTTTTACATGTGAGAAGGATCGCACAGCCTACCCCCAACTATCTTTATTCTTTTGTTTCCATCCTTCCACTAGGAGATTATAGGAGACCACTGTGAAAAGTATGTTTGTTTTTTCTAATTCTAATTTAGATTTTAATATTCTAGTAATTTTTTTAAAAAATATCAAAAAATTAAAAATGTATTTAAATCCAAACTGCATCTGAGGTGAAGAACAACAAATGTGTTCAAATTAGCCAAAAATACAGTTAATATTTGTTTAACACAGTGAGATGATATGAATGCTCACCAAATATTCCTGGGTCACAAAGAGTTAAAACAATTAGTATAGAAGTATTAGGGTTGTACCATTTAATCAGCAGGAATAATGCACCCTTTGTTTAGTGTTAACTATTTGATTATAGTAATTAATGAGTTGCAAATGAATTCCACACTCTATGCAAAATCCTTTGCTATCTCTCAGAGAAAACTTAGGAATATTTTATAATGATAACTTATAATGGAACCCTCTAACTTACCTCCCTGTGCCTGGATTAGTTTAGTCATTCAGTGCACATTAGTATCTGGAGGAGTTAAGACCTGTTGATATGATTCTCTCTGTATTAATCTCAGTTTTATAGTTAAAAGATGAATAAAAGTTATATAAGAAGTTTAGAACCTGTCATATTGTTGTTGTTTGTCTTTTACAGCAGCTTTTAGAGCATATTCTGTATGTTTAATGACTTTATAACTGTAGATCACAGCACATGTTCCAACATGTCTTCTGTGTTAGTAGTAAACCTGTGTATTACCATACTACATTGTTGTTTTTTGCAAAGAGTGGCAGTGTGTTTCCCTATTTTATTACATGTATATTTTATTTCTCTCTCTGTACTTAATTCATGTTAAATTCACTATATGATCACTGTTCTTGTTATGTTAAAATGAGTACACATTAGCATCTGGTGGAGGTGGGCCCGAAATTTGGACCTTGCAAATAGTGTCAGTGCGTTTCCCTATTGTATACCAGGTATTCTTCCATATGTACCTTGCCTCAATTAAAAGGAAAAAGTGGTACTATTACCTCTCGTAGGTCCTATGCTGACGTGATTATCTGCCAGTTGACTAGGTGCTTGGGTGAAGATAGTCTATAGGTGTTACAGACAGACAGACTAAAAAGAAAGGGCCACATTTGGATATGGAAATGTAATGTCTACCTTTTTGTTTGTGTTATTTTTGAGGTTTGACCGGCCTCTGAGATTTCTGCACTTTTCCCTTCAAAAGTCATAGGTCCATAGGCCCACAGAAAGTCATGACTGAAAGGCAAAATGTTGTTCCTCAGCCTGGTCACATCTTTACCTTCCTCAAATTGACCTTTATATGTCTGGATCCAATATATCTGTGCCATTTCCAAGACAGACCTATGGACCAGTGAATGATAAAAAGGTACCAGTCCTTGGTGCCTCTTAAATTAAAATAAAACCTATTGTTTTGAACATGAAGCGGCTAGGTAAACCTACTGCATATTTTTGCTGGGTAGAATAAAAAGCATTCCATGTGCAGAACTCTGAGGCATGTATAAAATATACTCTGGCTTGTTACAGTAAAAGTAAATGGTTTCCAAGGCAATTGTTGGTTATAATAACCCAGAGAGAAACAATAATCATCTATATTTAGAATTGTACAGCCTTTATAGCTATCATTTTACATAACATGAAATGTTTCTTTTGCTGTCACTTTACAAATCCTTCAGAAATCAAACATCTGAAGATACGTTTACAGTGCTCTGAACAGAATTAACACCCTCCTTCAGTTCTGAAATTGCACTTTAGAATAGCTTCCAGCTCCCACTAATAGGTTCTTTAACAGAATACTTTAGTGTCATGAAAATAAAGGACAGCATAAACATAACCCCCATTTGTTTAAATACACTTACACTCACTCTGGGAGTGAGAAATTGCTCCTTGCTTTGTGGGCAATGCTATTCATATAGCATAAGACTGCAAAGTACCTGTTTTAAGAAGGCTCTATTTTATTCTATGCTCTGTGGAGGGCTTTTTGCTCCTTGAAGCCTACCTCACATTATACCATTACGATATATAGCTGCCTGATATTTTGTGCTCCCAAATCCTATCCCATTGAGCCATGAATCTGTATCTTGCACTGACAAGATCTAACAAGATCCAAACATATCATGTCTGCAAGTCAGATGAATGGCTCTATACCATAAGGCTTTATTGCATGTTATTATGCCAGAGGTTTTGGACACATGCATTAGCCACAGGATATAAGGGAGAAATTTAGAAAGGTTAAGTGCATCTCTTTCAGATACTTTATTCAATGCAGGAATTTTAAAAATTACTTTTTTGTTGTGAACAATTACACAGCAGATCAGTCACAGAGACTCAGACAGACAGACCAGGAATTGTGAGTTTACAAGCCTATAACTTAAAGGGCATGTCCACCTTCAAAACTATAATCCCCCCAACTACTGGCCCCATCATGTAGTGTAGTTTAATCCTTACCTCACATCCCAGCTCCATAAGGTTCTTCTGTAGTCCCCCCCCAAAGTCACAAAAACTGCCCACCAGGAGGATAGCAGAGTCCATATAGGCTCTGCCTCCTACCTGGCCTCCGGGAGAAGTTTGGCATGCGTACTGCAGCCCTTCTCCCCCTCCCTCCCCCTCCCTCCCTCTAAGGATTCCCTCCCCTAGCGTAAATCCCTTTAGCTATATGCTTGCCCCTGTCCCCCCAGCCACAACCGCTATATTTATATGCTTAGAAAGCTCCCCAAACATTACTTACCTTCCCTCTTTCCCCCGCCGAAATGAACACCCGGCAGCCGTGTCCGTGATTGGCTGCCGCTCAGCTAATCACAGACACGACTGCCGGTCCCGCCCCTCTGCTTGCATTTTCTCGCAAGCAGAGGGTCGGCAGTGTGGAGGAGGAAAGAGGGGAGGTAAGTAAAGTTTGGGGAGCTTTCTAAAAATGTAAATATAGCGGTTAGGGCTGGGGGGACAGGGGCAAGCATATAACAAAATTTTGTTTTTAGGGTGGCATACCCTTTAAGATACAGAAAAGGTAGAGACCTCATCATAGGCTTGTTTGAGAGAGCTCTGGGCCTCCTTCCTTCAAAGTATACACAAGATCACCAGGGTTTGCTCTGCTTGCTGGCTCGTACCAAACTTTTAAAATATTTTATATGTTCACATTTAAGGTTGGAAAAATTTTTGAGCCACTGGGTTTATAAATTCTAAAAAATTTTTTTTTAAAAAGATGACTGTGTCAGGTGGTTTGATCAGTAACTTGAGAATGAAGGTGTGGAATAATAAATATAATAATATAAATGAGCAATAAATTATTTTTTTTAACTCTTAACTGACTTGTTTGGATACCACAGTTCCCCTTTAAGAAATACACAAATTAAAAATGAACTGCTTAAATAATAAAAAATATTATAATTGCAGTTTAATAGTGCAAAAGTAGAGAGGTTTTTTTGAATAGACATTGCCATTGCCTGTGAAATAGTTTTTTTACAGTTACTAATAACACACATATGTTGTCAGTAGCTTCTGTTTAGACTATGTCCCAATGGGACTCAACAAGCTTGGTTGCTTAGCTACAGAGGATAATCAATTCCATGTAACTAATCTTGGTTTTTGAATTGTTTTCTTTAAACATTCTTGCAGCTTAACTGTAAATAAGTCTATGCGGAAATTTCATAGTAATATGTTGTATTTATAACTTTTACAAGTCTTTAATGGCCAATCTATTATAATTCTTCTTCTCCCCTGATTCACCTACCAAATGGAACCAGTTAGTAGCTGATTTTGTAAAACTGATAGAGCTTTCTGTATGTCCTTTAGAAAGTCTAGCTATTAAATACATTGCAGAGTATAAACCTAATTGTATTCACTTTGTGGTTCTAAGGTTTTGGAAATTACAAACTTAAAATGATTCTTTAAAAGAAGTGTCAAGTGATCAAGCCAGAAGATTACCCTTCCAATTCATCTATTTTCATAATATCTGTGCAAGTGGATACACACTGTAGGGGGATTTAACCAAATATTTATGATCATAAAAATAAATAGCCTTCCAACTATGAAATAACCCCTGTGTGAGAACACATATACTGTGTCTGATTTTATGTTCTTATCGTGGGCACTTCCAGCCAAATACTGACATATTTTTTATCTTTCCGATTAATTCTGATTTTACGTAAGATGGTCATTCTTTTTGCAATCTTCAGTTAGAGAAATATGAAAGGGCAATACATTTTTAAAGTAATTTCTGCTATTAACAATAAAATGTATTAAAATGAAAGTAGGTTGTACACAAATGGAAGATTACCAGTATTACAAACTTCCATCCATTTGTAAATTCTGATTACATCCCTTTGGCAATATAAAAGTTTTGAGGTTGATTCATCATAAGCATGACATCTTGACATGAACTATGGCTTTACAAGGCCAATTAAAAGAGTGGATGAATGTTATTGACATTTCCAGTGAAAGATAGAGGAGAGGTTAGTTGATATTATAACAGTAAGATCTTGCACCCTATCTAGTTAATGATTAAAATCTACTTTTCACATTTTGGCATAGAGTTCTTTGGTAAACAAAACACTCTCTTGGGCTCTAATTAGAAACAAACAAAAAAAAAAAACATTGTCTTTTTTATTTTCTCTGTGTTTTATTTGTAAGCCAAGCAAAGTTATCTTCCTGTACAGTCAGCCTTTAGGAAAAATTGACTTGAAGAGAATTAAGATGATTCATACCTTTACTGCTCAGTGGTTGTGTGGTTTACATAGAAAAATATTTTACAGATTTCTGTTGTTTTCAAAGGTAGCACACACTGGAAGTAGATTGCAATTATCCATCACTCTCTATGCTTTCAAATTAAGCTTGAATTAATTATAATATATTTTTCTTTTTGCCAACCCAAACAATTTCATACATATTTGCCTCAAACCCTTATCTGTATTGAACACAAAACTGAAATTAGTACCTGTATAGCTTTAAAGGAGAAATACATTTAAATTTTTTTAATCTTTAAATGCTTTACTCTCCAGAACACTTGTGCATTATAGGGCAGTATTTAAGCAGTAGCATAATTACTAAGAGCCCAACACCTGTATTCAAGTAAGTTATATTTATGTACATATAGTATAAGCTGATTCTGTTACAAAGAAGGCATATATATATATATATATATACTGTACAAGTGTAATATGTAAAAGCAAAGGAATTTTTTGAAACAGGAGTGTTGAAGAAGGCTGGTTAAGGTTCTCATTCAATCAGGTCATGGTATATCTGTTGTATTCAGTTAAATCAACTGGAATTGAAGTTTAGTTCTTAAAGACGTTTCACACTAGCCATCCGACTGGCTTTCTCAATTCCGAATAACTTAAACAAAAATCTGTTTCTCTATAAATACCCTGGAAAGTCCCAATCAGCACACAACAGCAAGGTGTGAGGGACCTTCTGAATGCAAGGTGTGATTGCATTGTGGCTAAGAGGTGTTATTGAAACTGCCCAGGGTAAGATGTCAAAACAACATTGTACATGGCAGACAGTTGGTGTCAAACCCCCAACCTCTTTTCTGACTTGGTTTATTTATTTTGATATAAATGGCCTCCTTGACACCTCTCTTGAACCAATCCATTTCCTTCCAACATATGTCCCTTTTCCTTAAAATCTGTGATGGGCCATACATTAGTGCAGCTACTGTTTTGTCTCCCCTAGATACAAATTACTGCACTGTGTATATGATGTCAGTTTTCTTATGTTTTGGTATTAGGTCTGTTTTGGTCAAAAAAATTAATGAAAATGTCTGAAGCAGTTTCAAATGATCAATCAGAGAAGCTGATCACAAACTGAGTGTAATCAGAACCCTGGATTACAGAGTAGAGAACATCCCCACTAGCACAGAGGCGAAGGCTAAAGAAATTAAAAATCTCAGAGGAGCCATTAAAACTTCTGGATGTCAGGAATGGACCTTTGTCAAAAGGAGTAGAAGGAAAGAAAAGAACATAAACACCAACAGTAAAGGGGAAAGCAAGACAGGAGAAAGAACATGGTTATCCCATATGTAGCAGGGGTCTCCAAGAAATTAAGAAGTACTTTCAATGAACACTGTATCCCTGTCTGTTTTAAACCAAACAAAACATTGAGGCAGCAACTTGTACATCCGAAAGTCACAATCCCAAAACATAAGAAAAAAGACATCATATGCAGTGGAAGTAAAGTGCAGTGCAGTGAAAAATGCTCTGATTTGTATGTTGGGGAGAGCATCTAGCAACTGCACCAAGGTATGGCCCAGCACAGAAGAGCAAAATTTCTTGTGTCAGGCCATCTTGCATCTTAAGGAAAAAGGACAAATGTTTGAAGATTTTAATGTCAACATCTTGGCAAAGGAAATGGATTTAATAGAGGTGTCAAGGAGGCCATGTATGACAAAATAAAAAAAACTGTCTGAATAGAGGTGGGGGGTTTCGACACCAACTGTGTGCCATGTAAAATGCTGTTTTGACACCTTACTTTGGGCAGTTTTGATAACACCAAATACAATCAACACCTGGTATTTAGAATGTCCCCAACCTTGCTATTATATACTGATTGGTACTTTACAGGGTATTTATTGCCAACACATTCTTGTACAAGTCATTCTGAATTCAGAAAGCCAGTTGGATGACTAGCAAAACATCTTCAAAAACTTCTTTAATGTCTTCAAACTTTAAGTCTAGTTGATCTAACTGAATAAAAAAAATATAGTTTTGAAGAATGTTTGTAAACAGACTGCACTGTAAAATACCTGTTCTGAGGAAGGACACAGCACACGTGCGCTACTTCCACTGGCCGTTTTCGATAACCTTCGAATGGCTGATTCGAGAATCCTCGAAGGTTCAAGGACTCCCGGATTTGGCCATTCCAGGATTCTTGAAGAAAGAAGACATGCTTTCTAAGAGCCAACGGGGATCCTGGTTTCGAGGTGCAGGGCCCCCCAAATAGGTACTTGTCACAAGAGCACTTATAAGTTCTAGGGAGGGGAGGCCCGGTTTGAGCTGTGGGACCCCTTAAGCCCCAAAAGGCACTAATCAATGCCACAAGGGCCCTTCCAAGGGCCACAAGGGCACTTATAAGTGCTGGGGAGGGAGGTCCCGCTTGGAACCCCAGTTCGAGCTGCTGGACCCCTTAAGCCCCAAGGGGGTAATGCTGGGGGTGGTGTGGGCTGGGCCAGGTTGACATTATATAACAAAACAACAAGAGGTGAAACATCAGGGGGGACTGTGGGCAGGGTCAGCATTATACAACCAACACATAATAACATTGTAACATGATTAAATAAAGCAACAGTGTGATGGAGAAGGAAAGGAGGTGTAAGGGAGGGGGAAACATTTGCCCAAAGCTTTATTTAAAAACAGACACAAAGGGAAAGGAGGGGGGAGGTAGAAAACAATTAATCAACAGTCTTCTCCCTCTGTTCTGTCTATAATGGAATAGTCTCTAAGCAAGCTATGGATTAGCTTGCGGCAGTCCAAAACGGACATCCTCTCCCTTCTCAGTACCAGGCAAATCCTGGCTATCCAGATAGCATCCTTAAAACAGTTCATAAGGCACCTGGCATCCTGGATCACTTGGTCTCTGTGTGCACCAGGAAATAGTCCATAAAGTACGAGTGGTAAGAAAGGCTGTTCCTGGGCACATTCAGGGAGATTTAATAAAAGTTCTTATCGCTTAAAATGGTGCTAATTTTGCCCTAACCAATCAGATCTTATTTAACATTTGAAAGCTAACATCTGATTGGTTGGGGCAAAATTAGCACCATTTTAAACGATAATAACTTTTATTGAATAACCCTGATTGTCTCTGAGTTCATGTTCCAAGGCATCCAACCAGACCAGTGCAACAGGGCATGCCCAGAAGAGACGCAATGCAGTCTCCTCCTGGACTATGCAGAATGAACAATGTCTGTAGCAGCACAGGTTGCAGGCATGCGAAAGTCCTGAGAGGCAATCCCCCCTGAACAGACATCCACGCTGCTTGTTGGTGAGCTTGCTGCTGGCAATATTGTCCCAAACAGTGTTAGCTGTAGCAGCAGGAAGCCCTGGAATAGACTCCACTATATCCTTAGCTCTGGATGTAAGTTTGTAACATCCAGGGAAAACCAAGGTGTGTCCCAGTTGTAAGGAATGGAGCTGTCCCACTTGTCCTCCAGAGAGGTAACAGGAAGAAGCGTGACATGGAGTTTCCCGCTGAGCTGTGGGCAAAACTTGTAATGGTGCGGTGGATGCAGTTGCATACAAAGAAAATCCGTAGCATGGTAGGGATATCAGGGATTCCCTTCCCTCCCTGGATGTGGTCCTTGTACATAACTGACCGCTTTACTCTGTCCATCTTGGAGCCCCAGATAAAGTTAAAGTTTTTATAGCAGTATTTGTACAATTCAGATAATTATCCCATTTCTTGCTTTCCTTGAGTAGCCAGGGATACTGAAAGACTTCTAAAGCTAACTACTTTTTAATGGGGAGATGTATTGGTAGTTGCCCATTACAGGGCAACTATTATAAAAAATGACCTCATCTCATCCCCCAGTGGGGGACATATACGTTCCAGTGCCACATTACATCCTTGATGGATCGCAAAAGCTTTTCCTATTTGGAGTTAGAGTCTCAGCAGATTATGGGTAGTCTTGCGAGACTTACCGGCACTGGTTGTACTGACAGATACTGCAGGAAAGAGACAGCAGGAGACGCTGATGTGACGACAAACGGACCTGGAGCTTTATGCACTTACATTAGCGGAATACTATGCACAGCAAAGGCTCCCCAGAGGTCTTCGGATTCATCTTAGACTAACACTGTTTGCTGACAATGAGGTATTCAAAAACATTTTAAACATTTTTTAACAAATGCTCCAGAGATATAATGACTTTAAATATAGTGTTCTCACTAAGGAAATACAGTCTATTGACACTAAGTTGTCTAAGATTGATTTGGAATTGTGTAGGGCCCTATCTATAGAGGACTTTGATATAGTCACTAGACACTTAGATGAATATCAGAAAGTAGGGGAGGAGAAAATTTACCAGAGACCTCATTGATTATGAATTGGGGCAGTGTATAATTGGTCACAACCTTGCTTCACATCTAATAAATTATCTAGACCACAAGCTCGTTCCCTTGAGACCTTGTGCCCCATGGTGGGGACAAAAGATGCGTAGAGGATGATGGAAGAACCGAAGAGGACGGGAACGCCAAGTCACAAAGGATGACACGGGTAAAGTTCAAACTACAACTGCACAAAATTTAGCTGTTATTGATATTTCTTAAGGGATGGGATTTTTAAATAAGGGACTGGGTTTTTACCCTAGTATAAGATTGGACACATTTCAGTGGGACATTGATTTGTACTCTTTTTTTTCATTGGCTTAGACTCAAAGTCCATTTTGCTTTAAAACCCTGTATTGGGAAAACAGGTATTGGGAGAATTTGGGAAAAGACCCCATTGCGCCAATCTTACAAGAAAGTCAAAATTTGTGCCTCCAACCGCATATCCTATTGTGGGTATGGTAAAAAGGGATGTGGCCAAATTGATCAATAATATGGGAACCACATATGTTGGTTCTAACTTAAAATCAAAATGAAATTTCAGCTCTTAAACAATTTATATCATATTCTGACATCACAATCAAACTGTTGGAACTTGTAGCGGACTTATAGGTTGGACCCAGGGGTGAGGACCCAGCAGTTTAGCACATCCTTGGCAAAACCTCTAGAAAACCCATGCTTATCCGATATCATACATAATCCGAAATCCAATATATACATTGGGTAGCATGGGTTTTACCTGAACTTGGGTGATATAACATCTTCCTGATGGTTCTTGTTGTTCAGGGATTCTTTCTTATTGCCATTTGAGTAAAGAATGTTCCACCATACAGGCTGAGGCCACACAATCACACACAATAAAGCATTTCTGCATTTCTGTGTGCTTCTACGATGCGCTTGTGTCTGCTTGTATTTGCTTTTACTGGCATTTGTACTTGCGTTTCCAAGAGCATTATGGTTAAAAATGCACCTTAAAATATTTAATTTGCTTCCATAAACTTGGATTAAGTGCAATTTTGAGGGATATGAACCAAAAACGGGGATTACGTGTTTTAGAAATCTATAAACACAGTGTCGCCTACTTTCCATGAGTTACATTTTTAAATAAAATGTCATTGCAAATCATGGCAAAAGCGTGCTAGTGTGGCCAAGCCCTCATACTTTCCTTTGGATGAACTGTTAGGCAGGGATCATGGATAGGCTGAAAAGGTTGGACCAGACATCTGTGTGTTTTTGTTCAACCTCCCTTTGCTATGTAACTACAGAATTTACCTTTTTATTGCTATAGGGCCAGTTTTCTGCCCTTTTAAGGTATTTTTCTGATGGAGGCACCATTCAAACTTACTTTATTAGAGGCAACAAATATTGTACAGAATTAATGTTGTCAGAGGTTTCAGATCAGATAAACTTCACTAGACATATGTTGTATTTTTGCCGCTAACAATGCACAATTGTTGTAATGATAGTTTCAGCATATCACGAAATAAAGCAAATGATAAAGTATAACGGTTAGGGTTTATAAAGTGTAAAAACTTCTCATCTCTAGAGATTGATTTTATGTCAGATGTCAAGTTGATACTGAAAGCTGGCCTAGAGGCAATTCAATGGCATAAATTATTTTCACCATTCTTTGCTGCCATGGTTTAGAATGATATGAAAAAAAAAGAAAGGGTAATGTAAAATAAGCAAATAGAAATCTCTAGTCAACTACTGAGAATAAAAGAAGAAAAATACATTCATTGCCCAGGGCAACTATTTTGATCAATCATTTGTTTCTTAAACATATCATTAATAGGTAAATGTGATTTAAAAACAGATTGCAGATGAAATGCATGCACTGTATATATTTATTTGAATGTACTATATAGATTTATCTGTGTATATCAGTGTGTCAAAGGACAACATCAAGCTCTATTTTTTGAGGAGCATCATGCGTATAATATTCATTTACATAGCCAAATTAGCAATGAAAAGGAAAGCAGCTATCCAGTTTGTAATTGCTAGGGTAATACCAGATATTATATTATAGAGTGGCCTAACAACTCCCAGATGACATTTAAGTAAAGTCATAAAAAAATGGACACACTTATATGAATATAATAGGTAGGGTATATGCATGGATCTGTCCTTGATTAAAACAGAACAAAGTATGATGTATAATAAATAAACATACTGAAAGGGAACCTTTCAGTAAAGAAAGGGGCCAGAAAAATTTCCCCAAAACAAGGCTTAGAGAAAATCAAAGCGCCGGTCTCAATTGATTTGTGAATCTATCACATGCAGAATGAGCAAAGTTCACTTCTAAATATAGATAGCGGAAACTCACCAAATTCGTTTAGTTTTTGTATTCCCAGATCTCAGGGAAAATCCTGAAGATCCGAAAATGGAACAAATTTTCGATTATTTTCGAATCCTCAAGGCTATTTTTGATAATTTTCGAAAATAGCCTTGAATGTTCAATAATCCTCGAAAATACGATAGGAGACTACTTTTAATTTTCCAATTGCATTTTTGAGGATGATGGAACGTTCAAGGCTATTTTAAAAAATGAGCAAAAATAGCCTTGAACATTCTATTGTAATCACATTTGCGATGATTATCAAAAATAGAGATGGCCAAAACTCACCAGTTTCGGATTCCTGGATCTCGGGAAAATCTATAAGATCCGAAAATCTGAAAACTGAACAAATTTTCGATTATTATGGAATGCTCAAGGCTATTTTCGCTAATTTTCGAACATAGCCTCAAACATTCGATAATCCTCAAAAATACAATCAGAGACTACTTTCGAGTTTCTGATCGTATTTTCGAGGATTGTTGAATGTCCAGATTCAGACAGATCATTCAGATTTCAGAACTGAGGGGTTCCGTGGGATCCCATCTCTACTTCTAAACAAATAAATGAGTCATACTGTCATACAGTCATACAATCGCCATACAGCTTCTGGACAACACCATACAGCTTCTGTACATGAGAGCTATACAGTTCAAAAACACTCCAGCACACTGCTGTTGGATACTAGCCAGAAAAATAGGTAGGTGCAATCCTCTTAGCCCTCTACTCCTAGGGCAAAGATAAAAAGGCAGAGGAGCACACTACTTAAAATGGTTTTATCAATTCATTATTATACATGAGAACTATACCATGCTGGGTGACCTAATTCCTAATGTGACCATTTCTAAATCTCTACCAGGACTACAGACACCAATGGAAATAACTACACTTCCTGCAGAGGTAACAGCACAACTTTTTTTATTTTCTAAAAATATTAAGAGATTAAAAGGGTAAGGAAATCACACAAAAAAAGTGGGACCCAATCATAACACAGTATATTTTAGAATGTAACCTATTGGATGTAGCAATTGGTTGAGAAATGCAGGCTTAACCGATTCTTATAAAGAATTGGGGGTTTGCTGGTAGAAAACATAAACCAGTCATAGACTCATTACTTTTTAAACTATAAGGTTTTTTGTCCCAGAACTGGGAGACGAGTGTGAATTTTCTTTTCTTCCTGCAGCCACACCAGCATTTTAAGCTATGCATTATGGTGGTAAACAGAAAGCAAAAAATTTAAAACAATCTAGTCATGATACTTGCCTGTCTTCCCCAACTATTGTTAAGAACTTGACAGACATGTCTGTCCAAAAGAAGACACATACGGTGTAATTTAAAACGTTGATATTTGCAAAAAACTTTGGATAATAAACTTAACATTGGGCAATTGAAAACAGGGCCTGATGCTTTGTTCACATGATCTTTCTGTTATAGCTACCATGGTAACATGGAATTTATTCCAAGAGACACTCCAGCACACCAGTGTTGGCTGTATGCCAGACAGGTAGGGAGGTGCAATCCCTCTAGCCCTCCACTCCAGGGGCCAGACAATTCTCTAGCACAAGAAAGATATGGGTAAGCACGCTAATCAGGTGAATCCAAGATTATTTATTATAACAACACATACGTATGTGTTGTTATAATAAATAATCTTGGATTCACCTGATTAGTGTGCTCCCCCATATCTTTTTTGTAACATGGAATTTACCAACCTTAATTGTCTCCACTTTAGAAATGATACTACACTGGACCCCATTTACCAGTTTTAATTGCATATAAGCAATATTTCCAGCAATAAGGATAATAAGTAAAGCCTGACACCTTTCAGATTTCGAGACTGCGTCTCTATAAAATTGTAGGAGTAATATCATATACATATTTTTCAGGCTGAATTTACATATATATAATTTACATATCCAAAGAAAAAAAACGAAATACTTATGTAAAGCTGGCCATACACTGTTAAGATGTTAAAGCCAATTCAACATTCGATAAGATGAATAGCGGCTTTAACATCATGAAATGTGCAAGATAACACTAACAAATACTACCCTAACAATTTATATGGACTCTAGAAATTGCAGAGTAAAACAAAGCTTAGAACACAGAGGAAAAAAAACTCTTTTGATGCTGAATTTTTGAGTGTCAAAATCAAAATTCTATCTCCGAACTATTAAATTTTGTTGTTAAATCTCTGATTCATTGTTTGGAATATTGGCAGTTAAAGTACATAGAAATTTAGTCTATAGTTTAAACAGAAAACTAGGTTTGGGTCAAAACTTTGGTAGGTTTCAATGCATTCACTAATGATAGAAACCTTCAGGCTGGGTATACATGGTAAGATTTTCATCCTGGCCAACCTTTTACCACAGTTTATAACTGAGAGTCGCTGCAAAAATAGCCATATCTGACAGTTTACCATGATAAATCGTGCACAATCAATCCGTGATTTAGTGACAGGTCCGATCATTTCCTGAAATTTCAGGCCGACCAACCAATACACAGAAATATCAGTAGGTCGCCCTAAAAAATCTTACCGTGTGTACCCAACCTAAGGAATAGGAACAGACCAAGTACATACCTAGACATTAATATATATAATAATGGAGATATAATATAATATATGCAGTAGACCTGCTAATACTGCATATAATGTTTGGTTTTACATAAACGGATACTACCTGGCTTATTTGCTATTGTAATAAATTCTTTTTTACCTGTTTTTTTTTGGGGGGGGGGATTTATTTTATTTACCCCTTACTGGGTCTATCTATAGAGTATGGGCCAGCTATGTTATCTGTAGAGGCATAAGTAAATATGCTGCTAGAGCTCTAGAGGCATTTTATATAATTTTTTGTGTTAATTATTAATGGAGTTTGGGGGATGAACATGTCTGTAAAGTATTATACTATCCATTGTATCAACTTGTTATCATTAATGATATGCAGGTCATTGAGACACTCAAAAATGGCTTTCCAATAACCTCAAAAACATAGTATTAACCAATTAAAATTGACCCTTTTCAATTGCTACAGTTTTAACTGACTTTTGATCTTTAATTAAAGGGAAGTTCAGTGCAAATACATATGCTGTTCAGAAAAAAGACCAGTATTTTTTCATCCCAATGACCTTAATCTGCCAATTCAGCATTTTGCCTGTTTATAAATAAATGCAACCGAAATACTAACTTCCTGTTTGCAGGACCCCTAATAGAGACCAATATGGTCTTGCCCTTGACCCAGCTCCTGGGTTGATTCAGTTGCTCAGTAGAGATCTGAGCATCTTTGACCCATCCAACAGCCAAACATTAAAAATTACTGTTCGGAACATCCTGGGTGCATCCTGGGAAGAAGAAGGACCATTAGAACCTGAAATGTCAGATCACTAATGTCAACAGCACGGAACAGCAAAGGGTATGAAATCAACTGATTTTTCAATATGGGAGAGAATATGTAGAATAACTAAGAAGGCATTACACAAACTAACAATTTAACAAATATTGATAATTTCCACTGAACTGTCCCTTTAACTGTTTATAGAGATCATCAACTGGTTCAATTATCAATCAATTATCAATGGTAAAAGCTGAAAATTAAATAAACTTTTTATTTTTTTCCTGATTGCACTACTGTTTGCTGGGTGGGTTTGACGGGGTGTATGTATGCCATTTTTAGCCTCAAATACTAAAATATACTATACTAAAGTATCTTTCATGTCAATCTGATATCTCATCAGGGCAAAGAAAAAAGTAATAGATTATTTACTGTATTAAATTTTAGTGCTGTTTATGAGTTATGAATAGAATTTGTACACTTTTTTGTTTACCATAAATAAGAACCGGGGAATCATTACCTGAGGTTACCTAAAGTTATAGTTAATAGACTATAAGTGGATAAAAACATAAATATACAGTATGGCTAGTTTGCAGAATGTTTCTAGAGTCAAATAACTGAACCATTTTAGTTTTTAAATGTTTTTCTTTAGTTTCTTTAATTCTATCTATCTATCTATCTATCTATCTATCTATCTATCTATCTATCTGTTACTTGTGCAAGAAGAAGTTTCCCGAAGAAAACTCCTGGGAACCAGCAGAACAGATTCATGCTCCTCGTCTGGTCAAGACCTTTCACTCCAGACATCCTGACAAACCTAAGTCCAAAGGCACCCAGAGGTTGCCCGTGGGGGGGGGCAATGTATGATACTTACCTCCGCCCGAGCGCGGGGACGCGTGCCAGTGGTCACGCACAGGAGCGTGATTCTTGCTCGGACCACCCGTCCGTGTGTCCATGCCTCTTCTATGACGCAGGGACGTGGGCGGCACCCCCTGGGGCAATATTCTTCAGGCGCGCACACGCGAGGGGATGCGTGTCCATCGGTGATGACGTCCTCTGGGCCTAATTAGGCCCCTCATGGCAGCCGGCATCTTGCTGCCAGTTCAGAGTGTGTTTTGACTCTGAACCCTAGCTCCCTTTCTCTAGTTAATCTAATCCTATGATCTACTAGTTCCACAGTTTCACCGTTCTCACTGTAAAGAAACCTCTCCTAACCTGAAGATGAAACTTCTTTTCTTCCAACCTTAAAGGATGTCCACAAGTCCTCTGATATGACCTATTAGTGAACAATGCACCAGAGAGTTCACTGTATGGGCCATTAATATATTTGTATAAGGTTATCATGTCCCCACGCAACCGCCGCTTCTCCAATGTAAACAGCCCTAACTTGTCTAATCTGCCTGCATATTCAAGCCCCTCCATTCCCCTTATTAATTTAGTTGCCCTTCTCTGAACTGCCTCAATTTCCAAGATGTCCCTTTTGTATATGGGATTCCAAAACTGCACTGCATCTATCTATCTATCTATCTATCTATCTATCTATCTATCATCTGTCTATCTATCTGCCGTATATGTTCAGTCAAATAACTGAACCATTTTAGTTTTAAATGTTTTTCTATCTATCTATCTATCTATCTATCTTCCTACCCATACTTTTTTTTTTTTCCTTTGTGTGTTCCGATATATATTTTATGGGGGAGCACCTATTCATAAGTAAGGTCACCAGCAGTATTAGTACCGGTGCCTAACCAATTTTTGTGTATTTGTCTGTCTTTTATATCTGTTGTATTCAATTAGATCAACTGGACTTAAAGTTTAGTTCTTTAAGACGTTTCGCTAATCATCCGACTGGCTTTCTCAATTCAGAATGACTTGTACAAGAATCTTTGGCAATTATGTACCCTGTAAAAAATCCCAATTAGCATATCACAGCCAAGTGTTAAGGGCGTGATTGGATAGTGGCTAGGAGGTGTTATAGGAACGCCAAGAGTAAGGTGTCAAAACAGCATTGTACATGGCAGACAGTTGGTGTCGAACCCCCCCACCTCTATTTAGGCTTGGTTTCTTTATTTTCACATAAATGGCCTCCTTAACACCTCTCTTGAACCAGTCACGTTCCTTTGCCAATATGTTAACATTACAATCTTCAAAGGTATGTCCTTTATCCTTAAGATGCAGGTACACGGATGACTAGCGAAACGTCTTCAAGAACTAAACTTTAAGTCCAGTTGATGTAATTGAATACAACAGATATACCATGACCTGGATGAATGAGAACCTTCACAAGCGTCTGTCTTTTATGTTCACCCAAATTGGAGATTTCAAGGCCGTGTCCTGGCTCAGAGAAAGAGTTTTTTTTCTCATTGTGGTTTGTGATACTACTTCTGCGGGAGTGTACCCTTCACTATTTTCTGGTTTGTACAATACAGATGGAATTTTTTACGTTTTCTAATTTTTTTTTGTTTTTTTACATAAACCACATGGATGGATTTAGATCAAATGAGTCTATAGAAATTTTTATATGGGGCCCTATTTTCTATTAACTTTTATTGCATGGGGTGCTATACTGAAGCTGGTTCCCCTGATGTTTAAGGTTGGTGCCTAGGTTACCTTGTGGATAATTCTGCTTAGTGTTTTATTCATAGCATAGTCATATAATTTCTGTTGGAAAGTGTTTGACAGACAACATGATATAGAGATAACAACATCACAAAAACCCAGTTTAATATTTTCCAATCTATCATCTATTACTTAAAAATGACCAAAGAAATGCCCCTCACAGATCTAAACAAATAATATATTAGTTTAAAGGGCATGTCAACCCCCAAAACTAAAATTTAACCCTATACTGGCCCCACTCTGTAGTCTTATAAAATCCCTTACATTTCTGCTCCAAATGGTTCTCCTGCTATGCCCCTCCAAAGTCCAGGAAACTGCAGTGTAGTATCTCTGTGTGTCCTGACGAAGCCCCGCTTGGTTCGGCTATCGGAGTTGACGTGATTAGGAGTGACGTTGGAAGATGGAGGTTTCTGTAAGAGGTGCACGCTGGTTCCGCATGAGGAGTTAGCCGCTGTTTGAGTAATGGTACGAGCCATCCGGTTTGGGGTTTGATGAGATACGCATCAAGCGGTAACCATTATACACACCTGTATGAGTTCCATTTCCTGGACCTGAGTTCTGTGGTCGGGTAAAATGGTGATATGTCCGGGTTCGTGAGTATGGACAGTCCTTTTTCAAACAATCTACCCCTGACTTTCCAACTGGATTATTTGAACTGTTGTGTATGCTTGAAGCTAATTGCATAATCCAGCTGCTTTGCTCTGTGTTGCTAACAGGATCGAATGAATGTCTAAGTATGCACCAAACTAACTCCTATGCTCTCCACATTCAATAGACTCAGCCATTTATATTTTGGTGGACAAACTGTTAATTGGACACAAAGGAGTCTTTATTATTTAACAGTCTTGGAATATATTAACTTGAGTCCTCCAAAAACGTCACTGGTCCCTTATTAACTGTTTGAAAGTTCTGGAATACCATTACTTATTATAGGATTACCCTTGACTTTTAGGTATTAAAAACGAGACTGCAGTTGGTATTACATTTTGGACATTTTACTAACACCCCAATGAAAATGTGGGATGTTCTGTGATTGTATTCTTATTGTGTTTCTTGTTTGTAATAAGTGTTCCTTGGTGGGAAAGGGTGGGGATGGTGATTGCTATTTTTCCATTGTGGTATAAATAAAGTATTAATGAATTTTACATTTAATGGGTCTACGTAAGCCATTCTTTTTTACCAGTATGTAGGTTTATATAGTGAGATTTGCCCCTTCCCTTTATAGGAAGGGCTTTATTCTCTTATTAAGGTATGGATAGTCCTCATACTGCGAGTGCCACAAAGGGATGTTTCTGGGAGATCTCTTTCTCCAACTCCATAAATTTTATATTTTTCATCCCGGCACCATCGTCAAAACGATAGTCAGTAAAGGATATTTTAATTAATGCAGTTCCCCTTGAGCTTTATTGTGTTAATGCCTCAACAAGGTTTGAGGCATGCGCAGGAGAGTCCTCCCCCCCCTCCCTCTCCCTCTCTCTCCCTCCCGTTTTGCTGTCCCTCCTTCTAGCTCTAAACCCCCTGGTCCAAATGTAGGTATAGGTCCCCCAGCCCCAACCGCTATAATAGAATTTAGAGAGAGTCCCCCGATAGTTACTTACCTAACCACTCTCCCCCGGTGTTCTGGGCAGCCATGTCCCTGATTAGCTGCCTCTCAGCCAATCAGAGACGCGACTGCCGGTCCTGCCCCCTGCTTGCAGTTCCATGCAAGCAGAGGGCTGGGAGAGTGCGGCGGAGGAGAGAGGTAAGGTAAGTAAAAATTGGGCACTTTCTAAAAAAATCTATTATGGCGGTTGGGGCTGGGGGACCAATAACTACATTATATAGAAAGTACCAAAAAGGGGTGGACATGCCCTTTAAAAACATTAAAAACATTACTAAATGCAAAGTATATGTATGGAAAAATGCATTTAATACAGTGTACAACAGTTATGTATTTTAGGAGTCAGTACAATTCCACAGCCACATAATGTGCACTGCAAGACAGTATTTTTTTCACCAAAACCCTCCTGCGTACTACAGGAATTCACATTTTTTATTCAACGAATATAGATTTATTTTTTTACAGATTAATTGAATGGTCTATGGTCCCTGATCAGAGAAGGTAGAAAATGTATAAACATGAAAAAGGAATGGGGTTTTATGCTTTTATATTAACTTTATGAACATTTTATGCGTGAGGAATCTTATTTTTATATATAGTTTTAATGTTTATAAGAATCTGTCTATTTTATGTTGACTATGTTATATACCAAATAGTTATTTGCTTTTTTCCCCTCCGATGTTGTTAATATACTGTACATCCCCTTTCATTTGTAGATTGAAGTGCAATAAAAATTGTCCATTTCTGCCATCCAACAAAATTCAAAATCCTTATTGTTAGAACCAAACAAATGTCACTGTCTCCAAAACAGGGAGAGGAATATTCACATGTTAGATGGAGTAAATGTTAGCATGTTCACAAAGGTATATCAGACCCCTCAATTTATTGGCCAAAAGGCACATCTAAAAATAATTCAAATAGTTTGGGGTAATTTATAGTAATCACAGCAAATAGTATATCGTACCAGTTAACATAATATACAGCTTTTAGAGGAACTAAACTAAAATATACATTTCTTACATGAATTCTATAAATACTAAATAAGAGATTGATCTATCAATCATCACTAAAATGAACATCCTTTTACATAGATCACCTGTTAAATTCTACAGGTTTACTGGACAATGGACAACACGGTTGCTCATTCTCTTGCAGTTATCTAGACTCTCTGTTCCCTCTCCCTTACCCAGAGCTGTCAAGTAATTTACTTGGGACTCTCTTAACTAGAGTTAAGTGTTATGAAGACATGTACTAGTAAGGGAAAACATTATCAAGTCAGTTCTCTTACATTTTTGCTGTAGTTCTCTTTTAAGTCTTACATTGGACATTTAAATAAAAATTTAAATTTAAATAAAAGTAAATAACATGAGGATGCTTTTTTTAAATTTAAAATATACTGTTATATAACAGTTTAGATTACCAGGCCAGTCCTCTTTCTTCAATAAATTCATTGTTTTACTGTGCATTTTTTAAGTTATTCAAAAACTAAATCTACAAAGATACAGCAAGCCATGTCACACACTTCCTTTGCTGTAGCTGTTGGTTGATTTATGAAATGAACCTGTTGGTACTAGGGTCAGCTCCCATAATCCACTTCTTTGTCTTGGTGGAAATTTAAGTGTATGTAGTATACTTCACATGCTCTTCACATGCTCTCTTGTGCATGAATGTATGTACAGTATGTAGACACCAGAACCTCTGTGTCAATGGTAAGTGCAAGGTAAGGGACTTGACTTTTAAAGGATATGTACACTGGTAAATCAGGTTTTTTTAATTGCCCATTACTGGAAACTATAATTCTTCCCAACTATCACTGTACCATTTTTTTGTTGATCTGTCCCCTATTTCTTTAGATATCCAGTCTGAAACATCTTACATTTCAGCTGTCAATCAAGTGCCTTAGTATCATAAACCCTCTGTTGTGTATAGTTTTGCTGTAGCTGAAATGGTGACAGTTGGTATGTATGCTGCATGTTGGGAAATTCCCCCACTCAATGGTACATACAAAGACCCATCTATATAGTATACATCCACACAGAGTGCAACTAGAGACCAAGTCAGTTTAATATATACAAACAATAGAAGTCTAGTGCACATCCAACTAATTTGCTTACATTTAACATTATCAATGAATTGCGACTTACGGTAAAAAGCCTGCCAGTGAATTTAAAGCAATTAGTTCAATAACTTGGCCAAATTATTTTAAGCCCAGCAACCACGTCACGTTGCTTTATTCTGCTGGGTCCTAACCTTTAATCTTAGTAAATTTTACCTTCGTAAGAGACGTAATTCTCAAACTTTTTTAGTAACCGTACCTGCCTTTAATGAGATGAAAATCCCTGTCGCTCATTCACTTACTGTCTAGGGACTGACTCTCCAGCTCTCAATGGTACCTCATAGGTATTGCTGAGAATGCTTGCCCTCAAAGAGTAAGATAGTCTGACAGGGGGCTGGGGTAGTGAGGGACTGTGCTTGAGCAAAACAAGTACTGGATTGAAGTAATGTAGCAACACAAACACATCTGGGTAAGTGCTACTTACATGTATTCATTTTCAGGCAAAGTAATTTTTTCAGCATATAATTTCTTAAAATGCTCAACAGTCTTAAAATGCTAATAAGTAGAGTAGGGCTAGCATTAAATAAGCGGCCTTGACATTGCATGCAAACTTACATATTTTGGCCAAAGTGTAGCACTAACACCTTGTAGTTTACATTATTTTTAAAGGCAAACTGTGTGCTTTTTTGTGTGTACAAATAATGTCTTTTTACTATTTCTAGCAGTTGGTCAACTGCAGAATGTGGGTTAGAACAAGCACTGGCACTAAAATTGTTCTAGCAGCTGGTCAACACCACAGCGTGGGTTAGACCAGCTGGTCAACACCACAGCGTGGGTTAGACCAATGACTGGCGATTTCTTTATGTATGTGTTTATTTATAAAGCGCCACATGGGGACGCAGCGCTGTACAATATTAAAATACAAGAAGACAAAGGGGACAAAAAATAAATACATAAATATGTAAGATGGAGGTAATATGGAGTACTCATCTGGATTTTAAAAGTAGAATTTATTTAAAGAGCATGTCCACCCCCCAAACTAAAATTTTACCCCATACTAGTCCCACTGTACAGTTTTAAAAAATCCTTACCTTACATTCCTGCTCCTTATGGTTCTCCTGCAATACATGTCCAAAGTCCAGGAAAGGGCAGAGTAGTGTCTGTCTTCCTGTCCAAATGTTGCTGCCTTCTGTCTCTCCTCCAGTAGGGATAATGGCATGCGCACCGGAGCCCTTTCATCCCCTCCCTCTCGATCCCTCTCTTCAAATATCTCCCCTAGCTTAAAACCTTTTATACATATTGTAGGGCATACCCTCCCATCCCGAACCGCTAAGTTAAAAGTTTAAAAATCTTTTCCTAACTGTAGTTACAGCTCCCGGCTGCCAGTGTGTTCTCCGTTGCTGGCAGCCGCGGCTGTGATTGGCTTCCTCTCATCCAATCACAGCTGTGGCTGCCGGTCCGGCCCCCTGCTAGAAGATCCGACGGGCAGTAAGTAGAGTTAGGAATCGATTTTTACTCTTTTAACGTAGCGGTTGGGGGTGGGAGGGAATGCCTTACAATTTAAACAAATGTTACTATGGGGGGTGGAGATGCCCTTTAAGCAAACTAAGCAATCACATCTACGTGTTTCAGTCCTCTAAGGGACTTAAATGTGATTTAAATGTTAAGAGATTAAAGTGATTTAAATCTTAAGAGAAGGATTTTGTACATAATACTCTGTCTAATGGGAAGTTAAGTAGATGTGCGGCACAGAGGAGGTTTAATTTACTGATTGTTATAGATCGAGACAATGCGTGCAGCAGAGTTAAGTATCTGACAGCCAATCATATTAAAGCACAGAAACCTGCCTTTTTAGGCACAGATCATATCACAGCAGTTCCTGCAAGCATTTAAGCAGAATAAATACAATGTTGTGTGGTGATTTGGAACTGTAACCTCATGGGAAGAGATGAGTTGTGTTTCATTTCATCAGTGTTTCCGTGGGACTTACTAAAATTAAGAAAATCAAGTTTGAACCCAAATGAAGTGGAATCTTTAAAAATGTTCGATCTTGATTTTGAACTTTTCGAAAGTAATTCCTGAATTTTCTATTCCACTTTTCTACTTTTCAAATGGTATTTTCAAAGCGATGTCAAAGTTCAGACTTTCAGACTTTCTTAAAATATTGTTGGATCCGCAGAATTTCTAAATTGCTAGTTCCGAAACTAAACCAGGTTTGTTTCGAAACCCGGACTCATTCTACAAATGGGCTGTGTGTTTGTAAAAGTAGAGCATTAATTCACTTACCCACCAGATTTAAACGGGTACATTTAGAAGGCAAGGTAAGCCGGCATAAGGCCTCCCTTTACTTGTTGTAAGTGCACCAGCAAATAGCCTCCCTTTACTTGTAATTAGTTTTCACACTACAAAGTAGTACAAATGTAAAAAAAGAAATTTGCATCAGGTACCTGGATCTTAAGAAAACTTTTAAGAGCAAAGCCCACACTAACCTAATATTACAATATTGGATAGCATGTCTATTACTCATATTTGGATGATATTGCCTGTTACTGCATTCCACCCAAGTTTTTGCTACAACCAAATACAAAAAAATACAAGAAGGCAGTATTATATAACTACATATAATAACTGATTATATTGTATTGTTGGGGGTACTGCAATTTATGCTGCAGGATAACACCTTTTTATCTTTCAGTCTTTTCATGGACATTCATATTGTGGAGAGATCTGTGCATAGAAACAGTGAATACTGGGATCAAGGGGCATGGCCAATAGGTGTACATGCTCACAAGGCTCTTTGAAAACTACATGGGCAGTGAGTTGTACAGGCAAAGACATGGAAGCCTTCTAAATTATAGAATATCCTCCTATTTACTAGATATTTTACATTAGTATTTTACAATGTATAGTTCTTTAATATACATGTTACAGAGCTGATACAGGAGCTCATGATAGAATAATTTCTCTTTGTAAGACAAACTAGACATTGGCTCAAGTAAGTCTTTACTTATAGCATTAATGATAAGGATCAAACAGGGTTCATGGCACACTTCTCTATCATTAATTCTGTAAGATTATATACAAACATACAGACTCCACATTGCGATTAAAGGGCCTTTGTCATCCTCTTAACACAGAAAAAAGGATTTTTGATGTAAGATTACTGCAATAGTATGACATCTGTTCTATTTTCCCTGACTTTCTTTAAATACAGCAAGTAGACCATTTATTATAGGTTAATATGTCCAGCAGATTCTGAGTACATTTCTGAGAAATGATTCAATAATTTTTTTTTTCATTGTAAACATGTTTATCATTTATTTTATGTAACTATCAACATATTGGCTAGTTAATGGCTCACATGTAATTTGGGGTATTTTTCTAAAACCTTTCTCTTCCAGGAATGCAAACAAAAAATGTTCAAACTTCCATTCAACTAGCTATGATAAGAGTCATCTCTAAATGGCACATCATTATCAACTGAAAAGATGGATATTTGTAAAACACAAAAGCAGGCTACAAGCTACTTCTCAGTAGTCAAAGGTATGTAACCTATTTTCTACATTTTTGCCACTTTGTATGATTAATAATCATTGGCTTCTGATGGTGTACTTTCTACTAGACATAATCCGCTACATTTCTTTAACCTTGACAAATGTGAACTGTGTTGAGATTCCCAGTTAAAGGGACAAATATCAGGGTTCTATGTTTCTCTGTATTTGAAATTGTTTTATATATTATTGCATTCCCTTTTTTTTTCTTTCAAACTTTAATTTCATACAGTACATATGTTTTAGTGTTTAACCCTTCTATATTTAGTGCTTACAGTCAGAATATGAGAAATCTGTTCCATTTGCTGTGATATTTATGTATTGCAATGCAATTCCAGTAAAATCCATATTTTGGAACACATTTAACTTAGCTGAGAGAATCAAGAAAAAAAAATTATATATAATTAACTAAATACATGTGTTTTTTTCCAACAGTTTGGCCAAGGGAAGTAGGGTAAAACTATGATAGTTGTCAGTAGAAAGATTCCATATATATTATATGCGAGAGGTAAACAATATTAAAACTAGGGGGCTGATGTAATAAAAGGTGAAAAATTTGCCCTTGCTATCAATCTGCAGCAACCAATCATATGTTATCTAAATAATCTAACTAAAGTAGCCCAGTAGAGAGCTAATATCTGATTTTTTTTTTATTAATTAGTAAGGAAAGAGTAAACAATATGAAATTAGTGAGATAGAGATATGTTAGGAGGGATTGGTTAAACAAAGTGAGCGATAGCCCCAGCCATTAAAAAAAATGTGAATCATATGTTTGTGAAATGCGTTGCAGGAGCTGTTATATATATATATATCCCCTACCCTATTGTTTATATGATGCAACTACTGCTAAGGGGTCCAATAGATACGTTGTTTTTAGTTGCTAACTACCTGGATGGCCTTGGACGAGAGTGAGCATGAGGGAGTGAGCAGAGAGCCGAGCTAGCTGCTGCAGAAAAGGACAGTCCACTGAATAGATGTCTATGTCACTGAATAGATGTCTATGTCTGGTAGTCTGTGATGGTTGGTATACATCCGTATTGCATAAAACTTTGGTGCTCAGTTCTCATTCGTTATTGTGTGTCTGAACGGAGAGAATACTTATCTAGTAAACTAGATAAGTATTTTTATCTTTTTTCACCCCAGTTATGTTCTGTGTTACAGATAATGAGCACTTTCTGTCTTTTTTAGTGTTGAGATTACAGCTAATAGACACTTACTGCAGATTTTTTAGTGTCTAGGCAAAAGACACTTATTAGAAACCTTGGAATCAAGTTTAGGGTCTTTTTAATATATATTTTTATTATTTTATTTTTAACTATTTGCATATTTTTAGACTGGCCAGCTGATGGATTGAAGGTTTTATGTATTAACTATTAATCTATGAATTATGATGAATGTACATCATTTCCTTTGCCAGATAACACACAGCCCTTTCACCCATACCTTCTTCCGAAAACGTGAGAGAAAGGCATGAGATTTGTCTTTCTTATAGCCGGCATGCACAATGATGTCACGGCATGCGGAGCATGGAGCAGGAAGTCAGCAAGATTTATACAGTAAAGGTAGGGTATGCAAGACTATTAGAACAACAATAACAAAAAAAAACTTTATATTTAAAGCCACAGCTATCAGTAAGCTACAGTTATTTTTACAGTGTACAATTCAGTTATTCAGTTATTTTTACAGTGTACAGCTTCAAATGGATAAAGCCATTGATTAAGCAATGCATCATCATCTCTACCCTGGTAAGGCACATCCATGTACAGTATATACGGACTACCTAAGATACACAAGGAAGGGGACCTATAGTCAGCAGCATCAACTCTGTAATATACAAGGTGGCAAAATACATCCAACATCTTAGGGCCATTGGTTCAGATACGTGGATATCGCCTGGGTTAAAATACACCAGAAGGAAGTACAAGCCTTCACAGAACACATCAATGCCATAGACCAGAACATCAAATTTACAAGGGAAGAGGTAAAAACTAACACACAGGCTTTCTAAGAGTGCTTGGTAGAAGTCAGGAAAAATGGTAAACTGAAATTAGAGGTATATAGAAAACAGCCCACACAGATCAGTATTTGATGTTTGACCACCAGACTTTAGATCACAAGCTGGGTGTCATCAAAACCCTGCAACACAGAGCAGAGAACATCAGAGAATCAGAGTGCTCTGATCTGTATGTGGGGGAGACCACACAACAACTGCACCAGCGTCTGGCCTAGCACAGAAGAGCCAATACCTCAGGTCAGGGCTCAGCCAGGTACCTTCATCTTAAGGACTTTTTCCTTTCCTACATACCTGTATGTCAATGTCAACATCTTGGCAAAGGAACAGGACTGGTTCAATAGAGGTGTCAAGGAGGCCATTTATGGGAAAATAAAGAAACCAAGCCTGAAGTCAAGTTGATCTAACTGAATACAACAAAAATATCAGCTATAAACATTTCTGTTATGTATATTTTAAGAAAACCTTGCTGACAACAATGGATGTTTGTAGAAAACATCCTTTAGTGATAAATCTGTAAAGCATTTATTGAATACACCCTTACCTACCTATCTTTAATTCACTAGCAATTGTAATAAAAAAGGATATGCTGCAAACTTCTGCTATTATTGCAATGAACTTCTCTAGCTTAAACATTTCATTGCAATCAACATCTCCATCAACAAATCTCTTCACAACTATTTGTTCACGTTTGTGCTGTGAATGTCTATACTTCTCATTGCAAACATCTGTCATTCATGCTGTGATCCAAATGCCTGTCATTATCATTCTCCCTTATAGGAAAACTCCAAACGAAAGGAAAAGATTTTCCTTCATCCATGAAGCCTTTTGTTATAAAAGTATCATTTATATATAAAATTAAAACTACTATTATTTACATTTTATCACTGCAAGACATGGACTGAAGTTGATTTCATAGCAAAATATATGGCATTCTAATTTCCCACAATTTTACCAGATTCCTGAAAACCACAAATTCATAAAAAGAAAATATATATATATCCTTATGACCTGCACAGTTAATAAATTCTGATTCTAATCATGGTTACTTTGTTTTATGCCAGAGCTGAAAGTTGTGCTAGGGGAACACCGGGCTTTATATTTTGTGAATGAACTCCAATAGCGTGCCTGTCAGCAAGTCCACCAATTGTTTTTCAGGAAGTCCACAAGCCAACATCGCCTCTCTCTCTCTCTCTCTCTCTCTCTCTCTCTCTCTCTCTCTCTGTCTCAATTGAGACATCCGCCCACGTGCTACTAACCGCTAGGCAGTGATACACAATTTTAAAAAGTCTGCAAAGCACTTCAGGGTCTGGTAATGAATAGTTTATTGTGCTAACATCACAGCAATCATCAATGCATTTCTGCCCTCAATTAGGCCGATGATATACATACAGGTAGCAGCACTTTTATCAAGTTGGTGATGCAAAGCTTCAAAAACAATATGTAAAATCCAAAATAGAATACAGCAGCATCAATAATTAGTCAAAAGACCAGCATATCACCATGCATAATAGTTTATTGGCTTAAAAACTTCAATCATAGCGGCAAAGTTTCGGGAAACATCTCTTTATCAAGCTTAAAGGGCATGTCCACCCCTTTCAATAACTTTTGCCACATAATAGTTCTCCTTGCCCCAGCCCCAACCGCTAAAAAAGATTTGTTAGAAAGTGCACAGATAGTTACTTACCTTCCCTCTATCCTCCGCAGCACAGTCCCGGCCCTCTGCTTGCATGGAACTGAGAGGCAGCCAATCACGGATGCGGCTGCCGGCTGCGCAGAATGCCGGGGGAGAGAGGGAAGGTAAATAACTATCGGGGGACTTTCTAAGAAACCTTTTATAGTGGTCGGGGCTGGGGGAAGGAGAACTATTATGTGGCAAAGGGGTTTGTAGCAAGGGGGAGGGATCACAAAACGGGAGGGAGAGGGAGGGAGAGGGAGGGATAGGGAGGGGGGAGATGGCTGCAGTGCGCATGCTAAACTTCTCCCAAAGGGGAGACAGGAGGCAGAATCCTATATGGACTCTGCAGTACTCCTGGTGGGCAGTTTTTTTGACTTTGGGGGGGATTACTGGAGAACCATTTGGAGCTGGGATGTAAGGTAAGGATTTTTATTTACTACAGAGTAGAGCCAGTAGTTGGGGAAATTATAGGTTTGGGGTGGACATGTCCTTTAATGAACAAGTCTTGATTTAAACATGAACATCAACTAATTTTAAATGAAGGTAACAGGAAATTATTACCATAAAATTCACTTTCTAACAGGAAACATATTAGCAGGAACAAATGGAGACAGTGAACCTGTAAGATACTTACCTCCGCCTGAGCGCGTGGACGCGCGCCGGCGGTCACGCGCAGGAGCGCGCTTCTTGCTCGTTCCGCCCGTCCGTGCGTCCATGCCTCTTCTATGACGCAGGGACGTGGGCGGCACCCCCTGGGGCAATCTTTTTCCGGCGGGGACGCACGTCCATCGGTGATGACGTCCTCTGGGCCTATTTAGGCCCCTCATGGCAGCCGGAATCTTGCTGCCAGTTCAGAGTGTGTTTTGACTCAGAACCCTAGCTCCCTTTCTCTAGTTAATCTAATCCTATGATCTACTACAGCTCCTACCTCCAGGTACCTCCGGTTTCCATATCTACTACAGCTCCTACCTCCAGTTACCTCCGGTCTCCATATCTACTACAGCTCCTACCTCCAGTTACCTCCTGTCTCCATATCTACTACAGCTCCTACCGTCAGGTTCTTCTGGTGTCCTTATCTCCTTTCAGCTCCTGCCTCCTGTTTACTCCGATCTTCATCTCGATTGCTTCTCCACATTGTGGGATTGGCCTTTGTGGTTCTCTCCTATGGAGCCGAGACCTGGTGCCTGCTTACCGCGAAAACATTCTCACCATTATAGGCTCTGGTGAAGACCGGCAGGTGCTTAGACTCCATGTCCAGAGGGGGTCTCATAGAGGCCTTCTCCTGAAGAAACCATAACAGAACCCCAGTGGCATGTCAGAGAAAACACTATGACCAGTTATAAAAAAACATACAAATCATAATCATTTAATCCCCTTGGTGATAGAGTGCCTAACCTATTTATCCACCAAACTTCCCTTTTCATATCAAAGATGTTTGAAAGATGACAGACAGGATCTGCAAGATCCTGCCTATTTTTTTTTAAAGATCAGGGTACACACAGTCATGGGAGAACATTGGGGACTGCATGTTTCCCACAACTGTGGGCGACTCCCGTATACCTTAGTACAGGGAGATGCCTGTGGCCGAGGGAAATTTTTGTTTTATTCCCGAAACGACTGTGAGGCAGATGTGAATGTTCACCGGCCTTGTGATAAACAAAGGAGACTATATGTGCATTGAAGTGCAAGATAATATCCCCATAGTTATTAGGAACAGTAAATGGCCACTCATTTAAATATCATAAAGTATAAGTTATTAAAATACAATATAGTGAGAAAAGATAAAATATCATTTATTAAAAAGAAGCAGAGACATTATCTCTAGAGAACAAATAATTTATATGTTCCACCAAATACACCACACTCTGTGGTGTACTGCAGCTCGAAACCATGACCCCCCTCTGTCACTTATAAGTGCCCTTGTGGCACTGACAAGTGCCTTTTGGGGCTTAAGGGGTCCTGCAGCTCAAACCGGGACCCCCTTTCCTGGCACTTCTAAGTTCCATTGTGGATATAAAAATGTGCTCCAAAAGGCATAGTGCTGGGGAGGGGGGTCCCGGTTCAAGCTGCAAGACCACTTAAGCCCCAAAAAGCACTTGTCAGTTATAAGTGCCACAAAAGCTGTGGGACCTCTTATGTCCCAAAAGGCCCTTCCCAGGGCCACAATGGTCCTCCAAAGGACCTGGGAGGGGGTCCTGGATTGAGCCGCAGGACCCCCAAAAGTCCGGCCACAGGATTTCGAATGATTCTCGAATTCGAACATTTAAAGAATACTGAAAAAGACCTGCAGAAAAACGGAAGTGTGCGATTCATAGTTTTTTTGCTGTTTTTCCCATAGGGACATATTTCCCAGGTCCCAAAGGCATTTACAGTAAGTTACAATTGCAATATTCACTGTATTTAATACAAACTTTGCAAACTATTTTCCCCCTTTGACTTTAAAAGGTTTGTTTTCGAACTTAAGTACTTTTACTGAAGTTCTACAGGTCAGAAATTAACCAAACTTTAGGAAGTTCGGCCATCTCTATTTAATAGAGATAAGAAACTCCAGGATCTATTGGTCAATACAAATCTTGCTAACTGTTACATTCCAACTAGTACTGGAATCCCAAAAATGAGAGGGGGAAGGGCTCCCCTGCACAAGTTACTGCCTTGTTGTGGTTGAGGAATAAACAGGCACCGGATGAGTCACTGACAGCTTCTACTTCAAGTAGCCATTACATGTTTAACCACACATGAATTATACATAGTGACGTGTCTCTGTGATCTATCATAAAACAGACTTAGCCTTACACTTACGCATCGATGGCCAGAGATCGGCCATAAATACGGCCTTTCGAGACAATAGGAGCAACAAACCGGTGGCCAAACATTTTTTAGAGCTCAAACAAAATGTTTGTGGCTATTGGCCATGTACCTTTAGCTCACAGGGAGGGCGACAGATCCAAATGACTGCTTAGACGGGAGGCATATTGTATTAAATATATGGACACTATGAATCCTAAGGGACTTAACAATGTTCACTATGATGTTTTCTTGACGAAAGATAAGACATTCTGTTGCAGAACAAAATATAAGTTGTTCTGTTTATATTTGTTCTGCCTTTTTTAATGTACCTGATGTAATAGAGTATACTTTAATACGACAAACTGAATGAGTACGGATAATATCGGATCCATGTCCTTTTTACTTTAATTTAACTACCGGTATGTATGGAATAAATATAATGTTTAGCACAATGAGGGGGCTGCTATTAGTTTTTCTGCATTTTTAACATTTGCTAGCGCAAGGATTATTTTCTTTACTTATCAGTACCTCACTATAACAAAAAAAATGTATCAATAATATGTGGCTACAGTTAATATGCTACTTTCGTAGCAATATGGTTAAATTTATATTTTCCAGGATAGCAACTATATGTTAATGTATGGTGTTTAGGAAAATTCCACTTTAAACTATCAGGAAAATTATGATTATTTGTTCCCTGGAGATACTTACTCTTTTCTTATTAATATATGATATTTTATCTATTCTTAATGTATTGTATTTTAACAACTTACACTTTATGATATTTCAATGAGTGGCCATTTATTGTTCCTAATAACTATGGGGATATTATCTTGCACTTGCATTACACATATGGTCTCCTCTATTTATTAGCACTGCTTATTTATTATATATTACATATTATATTATATTCTGCGAGCACTTATGCACTTTATTGTTCAATTAATATTGTATCACATATATTTTACCACATATATGATATCCAGAGTTTGTGGATTTAATCACGTGTTATCAGTTTATGTCTCATTGGGCCTATAAATTCATATATGGAGACCTATTTTTACTTATTTATATTTCCTATATACATAGTACTTGTGAAGTTTGTGGGGTTTTTGCCCCTTGGTACTGTACATGTTTCCCATGCTTTTTCCTGGCTTTCTTTGGAATTTTAACCCTTTTATGATGACTATTAACCTTAAAAACAAAGCACATTAAACTTCCAAAGACTTCATTATGAATTGAAGGGGAATAATTTTTTTGCAGTCAGTTAGTATAGCGTAGTATAGTATATTATAGCATAGTATAATATTTGAGGTTGAATAAAGACATCCAGGGCGATGCACCGAGCGCCGCTATCCGCCGCAACTGGCGCTCGGAACATCGCTACTTGGCGCTGTTCTGTTCCGGCACTTTCAACGCCAGCTATTAGCTGGCGTTGAAAGTGCCGCAATAAAATGCCGATTTCGGCATATAACATCACTTGCGGTGGCTGCGCTGTTAACTTTCGCATTAGCCACGCAGCTGCCGCAAGGAAGGAGTTAAAGTCACGCTAACCGATATAACATCGGTTAGCGCAACTTTAACTCCAAATCAGGAGCGATGCGCCCGTTGGTGCATCGCCCTGATCCAGTCCAACCAAATAAGCAATACCCACATTTCCTGTCTAACTGTTAATCATGGGGAATCAACAAACCTAAACTGTTTTGCCCATCCATTATGACAAACATAAATTTTGTTTAGATAATGTGCTATTACTCCTATCTAAACAAAAATCTTATACACTGTATTTAATGCTAGAATTTGGAATAAATTATGCTGGGAATATTTGACAGTCAGCCATCTTTAAACTTTTTTATTTCTGCTACAACAAAAGCCTAAATGTTATTCTTAAAATGTATCACAAAATAAAACCATGACAACAAATCCATCGTTTACGCAGCATTACAAACTGTCCTTTAAGATGTGATCGTCTGCCACTACAAAATCCTATCCTGGTAATATCTGCCACTGTAAAACTCCATGACAACTAATCTTATTAGTCAGGGTATAAAGATCTGTTATTACAAACCACCATCATGAAAAATCGATATTCACGGTTATCCATAGTACAATACCTTTTATTTTCTCTAACTTTTTGTCGCAAAAAACTGCCTATAAGCTTTTGTGCTATCAAACTTAAATTATTCATGTTGCAAAACCATGTCACTGTGAATCAGCTTTTAACATATACAGTATGTGTCTTTCATGATACCAATGTATATGATTACATCCCTCAACCATGACAAACCTTTATGTCTATAAACGGGTGAGCAGTAAGACAGATGACAGATTTCTGTTCACCAAAAGTGATCTTACCATGCATTGGATATTTGTTTTGACAGAGGGTGTTCATATAGACACAGAAAAAGATGTTTTTAATATGAATAAAAAAATGAGTAAACCTTGATAATAATATTTATAATGATTTTAAGAGTACACAAGTGATTATTTTGTTATAATGGCAGCAACAGTGGTTTATAATCTTACAATACCTATGCTGCAAAGCAGCTGGAACAAGGCAAAAGACTGACAGCTACAGTGAGAGATTAGGGAAAGACAAGTTTTATTTACAATTAAAAAACAAAACAAAATGTGACCACAGTGGCAAACTAGCAAACAAAGCCCTTAACTATCTAGTTAACTAAGAATATTTATATGCAACACAATTATTCAGATGAATATATACAGATGGGCAGACAAATGGAATAAGAATGGAAAGAGACAAAACAGATGAGTATAGGAATAATCAATAAAAGGGCATGGGGCTTTATGGAATGAACAGGGCAAGGACAAAGGAACTAACAAATTCTGGGGCTGAGACAGAATACTGGATAGCAGGAATGGGATATTAGAAAGCAGGAACAGGAATACAATGAACCAGACTGGGAGCCAGGTACAATTGAGGTTCTGGCAATGAACAAAGGAGGGTGGAGACTTTAAGTAGCCATCCAGAAGCACACAGATGAGGATGAAGAAGATAATGATTATGCGGACAACTCTCAAAAGTAGCCTTGAAACATTTGAAACTCTGAAATAGTTTCTGATCATGCTTTCAAGGGTAGCCAAACATAAAAATCTACCTTTATAAAAAGTAGCCTCGTATGTTCAGTAACCCTGAAAAGAAACTCGAAAATAGCTTACATGTACCGGAAGTTTATTTATATTTGGGTGATTTTTACATATTCTCCTGACCATATCCCAGGTGCCTAAGCCATCTAATCTAAGTTAACATGCTATTCTACTTATGGGTCCATTTTTAGATTTTCTGGTTTTCATGTTTGTTTAAAATTCTGAAAACGGAGTAAAACCTGCTGATTTTGAACATTTTTAGTTAAAATGTGCTCATATACAAGTTATTTTTGTTATTCAAAAGTGAAAAAATGGTTTGATGAGGATTTGTCCTCATGAAGTTTTTTTTTATTACATTGGTTCATTATATTTAATTTTTGCAATACCAAATGATCACAAAGATGAGCGGAATTTTTCTCTAGAATTTGTGCAAAGACCGGCAGCACAAAAGGGCATCTATACCGAAAAATAGGTTATTTTAAATTGACCATAACTGGAAACTATAAATCTTTCTAATCACCACTGTATTGTATTTTTGTTGATCTGCCCCCTATTTCTTTAGATATCCAATCTAAAACTTCATATATTTCAGCTGTCAATCAGGTTCCTTGCTCTCAAAAACTATTCTTTTGTGAGTAGTTTTACTGTAGCTGGAATGGTGACAGAGTTTTGACAGTTGGAATGCTGTATGCTGTGTGCAGGCTTGACAGTTGGTTTGTGGGAAAAAAGTCAGGTCGGATGGAAGTGGGAGTGGTTAAAAGAGGGAGGGGAAATACTGCTCCTAAACAAAATATGTGCTGGATTGAAGGCATGCAGCAACACACAAAAATCAGAGTAAGTGCTACTTACATGTATTCAATTATAGATAAAAAATTTTCAGTATAGTGTCCCTGCATCTAAAGCGTTTCCAACTTGATACAGCCAAATCAAAATTCAGATATCACTGACTTCCGCTGGTGCAACTGTAATCAGAATCAGGACTTACATATTTAAATATATGCTTCTGCAAATTATACTGAATGATAAAGTTTGGCTACATGGATAACAATGGTTTTTGGGTGTATAAATGCATAAGATGAATGATAAATATCTGTGGGAATGGCAATGTACAGTCAATAATTACAAAACACTTTTTCAAGTATTTTTCTCCACAGACTTGATTGAACATGACAGACATTTAGCATTGCAAAATATATTTGATTAAAGGGCATGACTACCCAAAAAACAAAAATTGAACTCCATGCTGGCCCCACTGTGCAGTGTTCAAAAATCCTTACCTTAATCCTGTGCTTCTTATGGTTCCTCTGCAGTGCTTTCACAAAGTCCAGGAAGGCGAAAAGCAGGAGCCTGTCTTCCTTTGCCTCTTTGCTTACCTCCCGGAGGTATTAAGTCATGTGCTGTGGAGCCGATTTCCCCTCTCCCTCCATCCAGCTCCATCACTCTGTTTTTTAAGTCTATTGTTAAACCCCTTTTCTGTAATGTAGTCTCCCCCCTCCCAGCCCCAACGGCATTGTCCATTTCTAAAAAAAATAGCAGATTACTTACTAACTCCTTCGTTCCAGCAGCATTCTCAATAGCCGACAGCCGTGTCTATAATGTTACTTCCTTTGCGGAAGTAACATTATGGGCAGAGACCCATAAGAAGGCTGGTAAGTGTAAGTGCTTACATTCAGTAGTAAAACTGCAAAGGTTTTAGTAAGTTTAGGAAGTTTTCAAATGGTACATAACATCTCATTGGTTGGGGCAAAATTAGCTCCATTTTTAACTATAAGAACTTTTATTACATAGCAGTGGATGCAGTATACTTGGATTTTGCTAAAGCTTTTGATACTGTGCCACATAGGCGACTAATGTATAAACTGAGGACTATTGGCCTAAAAAAAAATATTAGTACATGAATAGACAATTGGTTATTGGATCGCAAACAGAGAGTGGTGGTCAATGGAGCTACATCCATGTGGGATAAAGTTCTAAGTAGAGTGCCTCAGGGTTCTGTAGTGGGGAGATAAGCTTTATGGAAGGTCGCAGACCGAAGGAAATGCAAGTGCTTTTATTTAACTATCACAACATCAAACACACAACATTTGAGCAGCCCATAGCACAACACATTTCTGTACTGGGGCCACTTTTTTTAAATCTGTTTATAAATAACTTGGAATGGTGCATTGAGAGCAAGGCCTCAATGTTTGCTGTGTTTGCTGATGACACTAAACTATGCAGAGCTTTGGAAAATTTAAATGATGTGCGATTGCTGCAAGCAGACCTAGATAGATTATTATAGAGTAAATGGTAAGCAGAATGGTAGATGAGATTAAGTGTTGATAAATGTAAGGTGTTACATGTGGGGTTTAACAATCCTTGTGCCGTCTACACCATTAATTAGACTAATTATTAAAGATAAGAGATACCACGTCCAGAAAGCCGCTTCCTCAGAGACCCTTAGGGCTAGGCCACACTAGCGCGTTTTTCGCGCGTTTGCGCACGCGTTTGCACCCGCGATTTTCGCTAAAATGGAAATCGCGGGAACGCAAAAATTCCCGCGATTTCCGATGCGCATGCGATTGCGCGTCCATTCGCGTTATGGTAACGCATGCGTTCACCATTTTTGGTGCGTTAACGCATGCGTGTCCATAACGTGAAAAGGCGAAAACGCATGCGCAAAACGCGAACGTGAGCGCGAAACGCGCAAGAATCGCGCACACAATCGCGTGCGATAACGCTCGCTATTTTGTGCGCGATTCCTGTGCGTTGCAGTGTGGCCTCAGCCTTAGCTGGTCTCTGAGGAAGCAGCTTTCTGGCCGTGAAACGCGTCAGACCTATGGTACTGCTGTCCTTCTCTTCCTATTTTGCACTATGAGTTTGTGTGATTATGCAGTTTGAGCTGTGTTGTCCTAATTGACGGAGCGATCCACTCCCCTGCATCTTTTGGCTGAATGTACAATGCAATCATGCCTTGCATTTAGAAGGTCCCTAATACCTGGCTGTGATATGCTAATTGGGACTACATAATAGCCAACAGATTCTTGTACAAGTCATTTTGAATTGAGAAGCCAGTCAGATGAATAGCAAGAACTAAACTTTAACTGCAGTTGCTCTAACTGAATATAACAGATATTTAAAGGCATCATAATTCAAAAATTAAACACAGGCAGATTTTCTCCCAATCGGATTTTTGATTGAGGGCAACGGTCGGAAATCCAATTGGAAGAACAGATCTATGGTTCAGCTTGAAACCTGCAGAGAGATTGGGACAGAAGATGGGGTCGGCGAAAAATTTTCTGCCTGGCCCAATCTCTGTTTTTCCGATAAAATGGCATCAGCAAAACAAACCAGGTTGGTTATAATGAAGGCCGGCAACCATGCTCAAGATAGTTTAAATTGTAATGCTTTATTGTGTTGCAAAAATTTAAAAACATACAGGGTTATTCAATAAAAGTTCTTATCATTTAAAATGGTGCTTGTGAAGGTTCTCATTCATCCAGGTCATGGTATATCTGTTGTATTCAATTAGATCAACTGGACTTGAAACGTCTTCAAGAACTACATTTCAAGTCCAGTTGATCGAATTGAATACAACAGATATTTAAAATGGTGCTAATTTTGCCGCAACCAATCAGATGTAAGCTTACAAATGTTAAATAAGATCTGATTGGTTGGGGCAAAATTAGCACCATTTTAAACAATAAGAACTTTTATTGAATCTCCCTGAGTATGCAGCCATAGCCACATGGAGACAAACAGCGGTGCTAGTACATGGACACACTCAAAGTCTCCACCCTATGCGTTCAATGGACCTTATCCACTTCCTCAGGGGCTTGAGGGGTGTCTCTATTCTATTTATTCACAAGTACTAACAGGTAATCAGTAGATAATTGAACACTTAACCCCTCACAGTGCCATTCTACTCTAAAAGAACAGTAAAGGAAAAATAAAGACACATATAAACAAAACAAATGTGCTAAAACAGCACTTAACTAGAAAGACACCCAAATAACTTCATTATAATAAAACTAATTCATATGATGTAATTTTCTATAAACTTTATAAACCATAGTGTACATGATGGATACATAAATGTCACACTATATATCAAAAAGAGAAAGGACCAAAAGAGAAGTTGTGCATATATTCAAATATAAATATAAAATAGACCAAGGAGTACACTGTTGGTCTTAACAGGCGAAATAGATGTAGCAAAACATCCCATTATAGTTAACAAAAACCAAAAAAACCCAAAATACAGTCACTGAAAAGAACCCAATAGTTACATTTAAAACACTGTAGATAAAATGTGTCAATGAGCTATTAGTGGCAGCAGTCAGTTAACAACAGTTATACAGTCCATAAGAAAAATGGGGAAGACATTATACAGTCCATAAAAGAGGAACTGGTGAAAATGGAGTTTGACATCAACAAAATAAAGCATGATAAATTTATCAGAGACAAGACGGATTATGATTTGGACAATATGTATGTATGGCATAGTACCCGTCGAGGAAGATCGTTCAGTAGAGATGGTCCCAGATAGTTGTATAGTTCTAAATCCAGGGACAAAAAAGTACATTTTGCTACACAACAGCATTCACAAGTCGATGGTCAACGGGACCCAGATTTGTCTCTCCCCCCCTCTTTTTTCTCTACTTCTTTTTTACAGGGCATGAAAACCACAGAAGAGGTAGAGTTTGGACGCAGCCCAACAAGATCAAGATACAAGGACAAGCTGAGGGGAAAATCCCCTTTAAGGGATGGAAAAGAGGTCGGAGGAGGAAGGGCAGAGGGATTCAAACTGCTGGATCAGCGAATCCGATACAAAAGGGGCAGCATGAGAAACTGATCAGAGATTGACAGCCACACTTGTGAAGGTGAAAACTGATACAAATAATGTGATTAATATTTCACAGACTGAACTCAAAGACATTGAGGTAACAGCCCTGAACCTAGGCTTGAACTTTGCTTTACCAGGGTCACATAAAGTTTTTGACACCCTGATAATCGCTTTATCAGAAAATTAGCATTTTGAACTATGTACAGGGAGTGATGGAGTGATGAAACATGTAATCATCAATGGACTAATATTTGTGATACTATGAATAAGGGTAATGTTGATTACGACACAGGTATTGATAATATGAAGACTAACTTAATTTTGAGTCCTTTAGTGACCAATGCAATATGGATACTTTGCAATCTTTGTGTGACCCCATTAACTTACCTTCTCTATTACACCTTTGGGTCATAAGAATAAATAAAAAATGTTTCCCATCCAAAGTAAGGGTAACTATGTGGACCTTTTCTATAGGTCTGTGATTTCAAATATACAGAAGTTGAAATCGACTAGTCACCATTAGGGATGGCCGGTTCGCGGATCCGCCGCGGATTTATCCCGTTCGCGAACAGCGGATTTTTCCGGATTTTCCGGATTTTCCGCCTTCCGAACTTCCGATTAGCGGATTTCTAATATTTTCGAAAATTTTCGAAAATACGAGAAAACATGTAATTTCGAAAATTTTCGAAAATACAAAGGATTTCTCTTACTTCCATAAATACGTATTTTCGAAAATTTTCAAAATTACGAGGATTACTCGTACTTTCAAAAATACATATTTTCGAACATACTAGTTTTCGAAATTTGCGAAAATTTTGTGAAAATACGAAAAATCTCGTAATTTCGAGGGTATTTTTCATTTTAATTGGTCCGCTCGTGGATTTTCGAATTTTTTCAAAAATTCGCGGATCCTCGAGCGGACCGGATTTTGCGAAGTTCGGACATCTCTAGTCACCATAAGAACCCTAAAACATCTAGAGTATATGGTGTTTTGAAGAATATTTGGGACAACACGGATATTATAGTGAAAGGGGCTGATAAAGGGGGCTAGGTGATGGTTCTAGACTCTAAGACCTATGTAGAAGATATAAAACGGCACTTGCTAGATAGCGAAACTTATGAGAATCTTGCCGGTGATCCGGTTTCGAGATTTATGATAGAGTTGAAAAATCTTCTAGACTATGGGTGTAATTCGTTTTTTAGAATATGAATATTTGTTCAACACCAAACCCACCATCCCAATCTTCCACACATTACCAAAAGTCCATTACCATAAATCTTTGGATGATGTGAGGGGGTGTCCAATTGTATCCAGTATTGGATATTTGAATGAGCATTTATTCCAATTTGTGGATAATATGCTATTAACTTTAGTGGTACGCCTACCCACATACCTCCAGGATACGACCCAAGCTATTAACGCTATCGCAACTATGAACTGAAAAGATGAGTACAGCTGGGTCACAATGGAAGTGTCATCCCTTTATTCGTCAATTCCTCATGATTTAGGCTTACAAGCCACTAAATATTGGTTAGACATACATAATTTGTACCCTGAGTCCCAGAAATGTTTTATTATGAGGTCCCTGTCTTTTTTACTTCATACTAATTATTTTCTGTTTAATAATGTTTATTATTTACAGAAAAAGGGCGCCTCCATGAGCAGTAAGTTCTCACCCTCATATGCAAATCAATTAATGGGGTTTTGGGAACATATATTCATCTTTGGCAGTGTCAACCCATTTAAAGATAACATCATAATTTTGTTGAGATATATTGATGACTTGATCATAATATGGAAGAATTTGGGTAACAAAGACTCCCTTCCTAGTTTTTGTGACTACTGTAATAATACCGGGTGGGGTCTGACTTTTTCCTATGTTTCTTGGACATTAACTTTAGTGTCCAGAATAATATCTTTAGGACAGATCTGTACAGAAAGCCAATCACCAGAAACATGCTGCTTCAGACAGACAGCTGCCCCCCTTCTGTCATTAAAGCAATCCCTTTTGGGCAATTTTTATGCCTAAGGAGAATTTATTCCACCTGGGATAAATTCCAGGTAAAATCTATGGAACTATGGGATCACTTGACAAAAAGGGGATATGAGAACATGGATGTTCGCAGGACATATGAAAGGGCAGTGGTGAGTGACCGTACGATGCTTTTGGCCACAAAAAGAGATATAAGAAGGAGTGGTAAGGATATGAGCACAGATACGGTAAATAAGTGGGGTCCCTGTTTTGTAACTACTTACACAAGGGATAGTGATAAAAGAATACTACACAAACTACACAAACATTGGCCTATTTTACTCCCAGACCCAATTTTAAAACGGTCCTCCCGACTAACCCTAGGGTATGCTATAGGAAAGATCAGATGGTCTTTACACAAAAGGTGCTAGCTCCAACCAGAACCCACATGGTTACACTACAAGGATTGCTATAAATGTTCCACATGCACCACATGATGCAAAATGTGCAAGTACATCAACGTTTCTGACAATTTTAAAGTAATTATCTGGATAAAAATTATCAGATTAAAATGCATTTTAACTGCAAATCGCAATATGTTGGCAAGACCATCAGGGCCACCTACAAAAGGTTTGCAGAACACATTAATGCTGCCATTAATGGGAATTTTAATACAGCCATCTCTGCACACATTATAGATATACATGGTGGCAAAATAGATATTTCCTTTCAAATTATTGATAATGTTAAACAGGAACCAAGGAAAGGAAATAGGGAACAGAGCCTTCTGAGAAGGGAGGCATTTTGGATTTTTCCCCTACACACTGTAACCCCTTTTGGTCTGAACAGAGAGTTTGATTTGAGTTGCTACTGTGGTTAACGGACTGCTGCCACTAATCGCTCATTGATATATTTTATCTACAGTGTTTTAAATGTAACTATTCAGTTCTTTTCAGTTATTGTTTTTGTTTTTTTGTTTTTTTGTAATCCACAATGGGAGGTTTTGCTACATCTATTTAGCCTGTTAAGACCATCAGTGTACTCCTTGGTCTATTTTATATTTATATTTGAATATACGCGCAACTTCTCTTTGGTCCTTTCTTTTTTTGATATATAGTGTGACATTTATGTATCCATCATGTACACTATGGTTTATACATGTTATATATATTATTAAACTACATTATATGAATTATTTTATTTGTTATTATTAACCTTATCTAGTAGTTTCTGTACCATATCCTCAGTTAACCAAAGGGCACTTTGGTACTATACTCTAGGATACACTAGGATCTTATATAGTGTATACAGAGGTAAAAAGGTTATTCAACACATTTGCTTTATATCCATCCTCCATCCAACTAACTTATATAAGAGAAACTGTGTGCGATTCCAGTCTATTTCTTATATATATATAAGAATATAAGCATTTCGGCCATCTTGGATGCAGCCATTATCTGGGTAAACTGATAACTGCCGCGTCCAAGATGGCCAAAGCACATAGGTGAATACAGACCTACTATATGTGTTTAAAATAAAGCTATTCTTTATAAACTATTCTTTTGCTTTATATCCATCCTCCATCCAACTAACTTATATAAGAGAAACTGTGTGCGATTCCAGTCTATTTCTTATATATATCTATATATATATGAGAATATAAGCATTTCGGCCATCTTGGATGCAGCCATCATCTGGGTAACCTGATGACTGCCGCGTCCAAGATGGCCAAAGCACATAGGTGAATACAGACCTACTATATGTGTTTAAAATAAAACTATTCTTTATAAATCCTTGGAGTGCTCTGGGATCTACTTGTTTAAACCGAACAACACACTGAGGCAGCAATTGGTACATCCAAAAGACCCAATACCCAAACACAAGAAAAGCGACATCATATACGCAGTTCAGTGCAGTGAAGAATGCTCTGATTTGTATGTGGGGGAGACCAAACAGCAACTGCATCAACATATGGCCCAGCACAGAAGAGCCAATTCCTTGGGTCAGGACTCAGCCGTGTACCGGCATCTTAAGGATAAAGGACATACCTTTGAAGATTGTAATGTTAACATATTGGCAAAGGAACGTGACTGGTTCAAGAGAGGTAACAAGGAGGCCATTTATGTGAAAATAAAGAAACCAAGCCTAAATAGAGGTGGGGGGGTTCGACACCAATTGTCTGCCATGTACAATGCTGTTTTGACACCTTACTCTGGGCATTCCTATAACACCTCTTAGCCACTATCCAATCACGTCCTTAACACTTGGCTGTGATATTCTAATTGGGATTTTCCAGGGTACATAATTGCCACAGATTCTTGTACAAGTCATTCTGAATTGAGAAAGCCAGTCGGATGACTAGCAAAATGTCTTCAAGAACTAAACTTCAAGTCCAGTTGATCTAATTGAATACAACAGATATACCATGACCTGGATGAATGAGAACCTTCACAAGCACAAGGCAAAAAGTTATACAAAACATCAATGGAACAAAGAACGCTCACTTCAAAAGGACTATGCGTAAAATTGAATAAAATCATCATGAGCACACAATGTTCCAGCGGATTAATTCCCTTGCTTAGGTGTATGTTCAAACTAACTGAGAATGTAGGCAAGAACAGAAGATACCTCCTAGTCTTCCTTGGACTGTGTGCTCTGTTAACCAACTGATCTAAAAGTGATAGGATGGCAATCAGTCTTACAGTTAAGTATAGAGTATAGTGGGGTTAAAATATTTAGTATCCTGCAAATTATATGAGGACACTGGGTTCTGCAGTTAGAAGATCTGAAACATTTAAAGGATGTGTACACTAGGAAATTATTTTTTTTAAATGTGCATTACTGGAAACTATACTTGCTCTCAACTGTCAACTGATCTTTCCCCTATTTCTTTAAATATCCAGTCCGAAACATCTTGCATTTCAGCTGTCAATCAGTTAACTCTTTTATTATGTGTAGTTTTGTTGTAGCTGGAATGGTGATATTTGGTACGTGAACTACATGGTGGAAAATTCCCTTTCTCAATGCTGCGTTATAGTAATTACTGAGCATTCTTGACCTCAGATAGTTTGTCAGGGATCTGGAAAACTAAGGGACTGAGCTTGAGCAAAAAAAGTACTGGATTGAAGTCATGCAGCAACACAAACACACCAGTGTGTTTCATTTATAGATTGAAATGAGGCAAAGTCATTTTTTAAGAGTACAATTCTTTTAACTATCTAATAACATTTTAACTCATGTAGTTCTAGATTAGCTGTGTAAAATCCATATATGCACTTAATTTGGCAAATATATTTTTACATATATCATTTTCTAGACAGACTTAATTTGTTTTTATGTTTTTATTTTTAAAGTTCATTCCATCACATACAATAGCAATTGTTTATGTCATGTTTCATTCCCTTGTGAAAGATAAAGCGTTACTGATGTTGCTTTAAAGTAGCAAGAAAATTGATATACTAAAAGAAGTTGACACTAAGGATGAATTTGCTTGTGCCACCATGGCTATCCAGCTTCTAATCTCACTTTTTAATTAATTATCTGTCAGATTCACTAAATCGTCTCTAAGTGACTACATAGAATCTTGGCAAATTGGCCCTAAAAATAAGATTCTAGCCGAGAATGATTTTCATCTTGACCCTGCTATTCGTAATATTGATTTTCCAGTCTTTTAGCTTTTCAGTGCAGAAAAGAAATAAACTCTTTGAATTGAAATAAAGTCAATTATATACACCTTTAGGAACACAGGCAATGACAGAATATATCTGCTATGTAAAGGTTACCTGCATGCCTTTTTGCGATATATTTCTTGAAAAGGTCTCTCTTATTGTTCACTACAACTGAACCTAGCAATTGCCTGTCACTCTCCAGGGTATTTCATTTATAATGTATGATCTTTAGCCTTGTAAATTAAAGCTGCATTAGCTAAAGCTTACATTTCATCTGCAAAAGCGAAATTAAAACAAACAGACATTCAAAAAATGTGAATATCCTAAGGAATGTGCAATACTGTGTTTATAAGCCCTTTGGGTACAGATGGTTATCAACACTATTAGCAAACTATAAAGACCATATGGTAATATAAACTGCATATGTACAAATCAATTCACACTTAATATATTTACAAAAGCAAGTCTTCTCCCTTGCTCTGCAAATTTACGCAATAGTTATATTCATGCTTGGTGTCCATAATGATGGAGTTGCTATCTGACAAGGACTATCTCTCCAGTGTTTATGCTTTTGGGTAAGGGGCTATGCAAAAGAAGCAGTGACTGGATTGTTTGGGTTACTAAAAGATTTTTCTGACTTTGCTCTTTCAGTCTATGACATAAGAGGCAAGAGTGCTCAAGCCATTTATGTCAACAATGGCCCGATACTATCAGTCAGTAGATTATAGATCAATAAACTACATACAGTAGTAACATAGTAATTGAGGTTAAATAAAGATGTACATCCATCTAGTCCAACCCTTATACCCGCCACTTTAAACCTTTTAAACCTTGATCCAGGGGAAGGAAAAAAAAACATCGTAAACGGATTGGTAGTCTGTTGATTGGGAAATTAAATTAGTAGCACCCAACCAGTTGTGTGGCTCATTGAAGGCTTTACAATCAGCTCAAATTTTCCAAATTGTCCAATTATTCAGAATGACAGATATACGATGTACAGTATAGAGGATAGAGATTTACACAACATATGTAAAATTTGTAATAGGTGCATAGTGGTAACTGTGGTTTCATGAAGTATTGCCTTTTGCATAAAAAACTGTTGATTGATTGGGTTAGAAATAGCAGGTTATATTTTGTTCTTAGATTTAAGAATCACTAAAAAAATCAAGTACCGTATATACTTGAGTATAAGTTGAGGTTTTCAAAACTGAACCTCGACTTATACTCGGGTCAGTCACTAACCTGAAAGGAGGAATCCGGCTTCCGCATCCACTGATGGCCACATCCACTGTTGTCACTTCTCGGTGCAGGGAAATGAGACTGGCGCCGAGTAGTGACGTCAGTGAATGCGCCGGTCAGTGCATGCGGCAGTCGGATTCCTCCTTTCAAGTTAGTGATGGCGGCTGGTCTCTGATTCCTGGTATTTGACCCGGACTCACCTGCCACAGAATCTGGAAAAAGTGGTAAGGCTGCATGAGAAGATGGGTGCAGGGAAATAGGGTTTTATTCGTGGGTGTAGGGGGAGAGTAAGGGGGGCATTTGGGTCAGGGACAGGATAGTTGGTTTAGTGTGTGCAGTTCCACTACAGATGTTTGTAAACTACAACTCCCAGAAACTAAAGCATGCTGGGAGTTGTAGTTTCCAAACATCTGGAGTGCCAAGGAATTAGGGAATACTGTTAATTTAAAGGGCAACTAATGCCTGAAAACAATCCTGAATCAGGAGGATGGTACCTATTGTTAAATAGATTGCCTTCTGATTCTGTATTGTTCTGTTGTCCCTTTAAATGGACAGCAGAATTCCCAAATTGTAGTCCCATATAGTAATAGCCATACTGGATTTGGTTATTACTGTATGGGACTACTGTATGGGAATGCTGCTGTCCATTTAAAGGGCAACTAAACCCTCAAAACTACAGAATCAGAAGCCAGTAGTGGTCATAATTTCTACCCTCGACTTATACTCAAGTCAATCAGTTTTTACTCATTTTTTAGGTAAAAATATGTACCTCTGCTTATACTCGGATCGACTTATATTCGAGTATATACGGTACATTGGTTACAGAGGTTTACCGTAAGTCCACGGCAGTCAACTCGTTGTTGGAGGCATCTAGCCATCACCCCATGAGCCTCAAAAGAGGCATACCGGTTGGACAGTTCCTGCGGGTGTGCAGAAACTGTTCAACCATGGAGGCATTTGAAAGACAGGCCTCAGAACTCATGATGAGATTTGAACAGAGGGGTTATAATCGGAAAGATATTCTAAGGGGTTATAATAGAGCAAAAAGGGCCTCTAGAGATGAGCTTCTATACAAACAGAGTAATGCAAATGACTTTCAAAAAATTTGGTTCATATCACAATACCATAAGAATTGGTGGAAAATTAATAACATCCTTAAACAATACTGGTACCTGTTAAAAGATGATAAAGATTTGGAAAAAGTGACAGACCCTATATGACCCCCAAAATGGCAAAAAATTTAAGGGATCTAGTTTCACCCAGTTACCTGAAACCCAAAAGAACCAATCCTGTTTGGGAATAGAACTGTAGGAAATAGAAAATGTCAAAAATGTATCATGTGTAAATATATGAAAACTTGTGATTCCTTCTGTGGAAATGTTACAAAATGAATTCTTTAGTTACTTGTCAAACAAGCCAGATGATATATTTACTGGAGTGTAAGTGCGTCAAAAAATACGTCGGACAAACAAAACGCCCATTAAGTTTGAGAATACAAGAACATGTGCGGGCAACGCGCAATAGGCACATTGAGAAAAGTGCCATGGCGAAACACATCAATGTCATACATGGAAGTAATAAAATCATGTTGAAAAAATGTTTTAGGTCCCAAAGGGGGGAACCTTGAAAAACATTTATTGCAAAGTGAGGGGAAGTGGATTTTTAATTTTGGTACTGAAGAACCATATGGGTTAAATGAGTCAATTAAGTTTGCCTGTTACTAATAATTCAATTTGAACATCTTTCATCGATACATCTTATTAACTTACAGTTATATATAGATTGTAGAGTGTATATAAACTGAGTAACTCTTGAGAAGCCATACCTGAGACAATAGAAATGGATAAACTATTAAGTTGTGCAATACCCTAGGGACAAGTAGAAATAAACATTTGTCCCCTGCTAATATGTATATGTACTAAGGTGCTATGAGAGTATATATCACGGAAATTAGCGATAATAGGGTTCATTATTAGGAGGTTGAATGGCACACCCCCTTCCTGATTCACAGGAGCTTTAGGGCTTGTTCACAATACATCAGTTTGTATCCCTTTTTCAAATGCTGGTGCATTTAAAAAAATGGACAGACAGTAAAACCCCATAGGATTTCATAATATTGTTCACACCTGCTGAATTATAATCGGCTCCGTTTCAGTCCGTTTAAAAAACGAACTGCATGCAGCATTTCTGTCCGTTTTTTTAATGCATTTTCTATAGAAATCTATGGAATACACATTGTTAAAAAATGGATACAAATGTATGAAAAAAATGGATACAAACTGACAGAAACACATGCTGTGCGTTTCTGTCAGTTTCTAGTTTCTAGTGTGAACGAGCCCTAAAAGGCCAGCGGCCGTGAACTATCGCAAGACCCTGAAGAAGCCGCGAGATCTGGACGAAACGCGCGTCGGTTTGGAGTCTGTATACCGGAACTTGGTGTTAGCAATCAAGTAACCAGGACCAGTGTTATAGATGGAAACAGAGGTGGACTGAGACGAAGGACCCATTTAAAGCATACGGATGGAAATGTTAGGGAGAAGAGACTACACAGGATTATGGGAAGCAACCCAGGACAATTTGCACCAGTGCTGTGGGGGGTCCGTGAGTATAAGTGACCCTGTATTGAATCTTTGCATTTATGTCTGCTAAGTCCCAATCTCTATACGCTTTACTAACTTTGTTGTCTGATATTGCTCAGCTTATATACTTACCTCTGCTTGGCTCCATCACATACTGTTGGTCTGGATAATGTTACAATTGCCCATATGAATCTGTGAATTTGATAGCGTTCATTCACCTACTGGAGGCACATTGACATCATATGTCCATTGGTTATGGGATATCAATATCCTGCTATCTTCTGTTACTTTGGATACAGTTCTTAGTTACACTGTAAATACCTTACATAGGACTGGACTGCTTGATCCTATCCCGGTATCAGACTATTGGATAGTAGTTTAGGCCATAATCGGGGACGCCCAATGTGTTTTTTAAGTGTGATATTTTGTGTGTTTATAATAAAGTAGTTTTTAGATTGCCCTTATTCGCTATTTCCATGTCTTATTATATTGTGAGGGGTTATGTGATTGCATCATAGCCAATTTGGGTTTCAAGGGGAGGGAGTGCTAATAGGGGTTCTGTAAGGTCTCTCCTTATTATTTGTTGCTTTATATTTTGTTCTGACCAATACTACACTATAAATTAGGGGAAATTGTTTTAGCTGCCAAATAACCATTACATTCAGAAATGTTTAACTTTCCATGTTTTTATGTGGACAGAATATGTGTTATGTGTTTTAAGAAAAGAGGAGCCTCTGGGGCCATGACATGGCAATGAAAGGGAAATGCATTTATTTATGGTAGATCTTTAAAACAGGATCTAATGAAATGTATTATACATTAAGTAGAATAAAGAGAAATATATATATAATTTTCAGGGTTATTCAATAAAAGTTCTCATCGCTAAAAATGGTGCTAATTTTGCCCCAACCAATCAGATGTTAGCTTTCAAATGTTAAATAAGATCTGATTGGTTGAGGCAAAATTAGCACCATTTTTAACAATAAGAACTTTTATTGATTCTCCCTGTTTGTATTTAATGGAAATTCAACACAGAGGAACAAATAGTTATAATAAAAAGAAGAGAACTGTATATCATAGTGGTATGTTTTATTCTAATGTTTTATTTTCATAAGCAACCTTTTAAAATATACACATCTCTAGTCCCATCTTCAAATAAAGTATTGTGTATTCACATTGTTTACACCATATAATTTAGGCATGCAGAGACTTTTTGAAATCCCTCTTAAGAAAGAATGTTAGCTGAGGGGCGTGGCCGAATGAGCTCGGGATAGGACGCATCTCCCTTGAGCTCCCGCCGCCAGCACACTACAAGGGCACCCACAGGACCCCAAACATGGGGAAAACCTCAAGAAAAGGGTCGGATAAGGAACCCAAGACCCCCCTGCACCCCCTCAAACAGAAAGAACTGGGGGAGTTCTTTACGGGAGGAGCGCAGGATCCCGCCGAGGCGCACACCACGCCATTACAGCTCCGGCTCCTGCAGATGACCCACAACCTCCGCCAGCACATCCCGACTCACCGGATCAGAGGGCTCCCGATCCACTCCCTCAACGGCAGGTCGGTAGAGACCCTCACCACAGAGGCCCCCAAGCCCAACCAGACAAGGCCTCGGTACAGGCCCTGGCTTCCACTGGAAGACCAGACCCAGGCAAACAGGGCCCAGGAAGGGGGGACTACCCAGGATTCAGGACAAGAGTCCCCAGGGGCATACCCAGGACCCACACCAGGGGCCCAGCAGAGGGACCCAGCGAAAGGCCCAACCGAGCCCAACTCACCCACCCAGGGACCCAACACCCCACCGAGGGCCCATACAGACCCAGCAGACCACCCAGAAAACTCTCTTAAAGATCTGTTATTAAACCTACCTACAAAGGCAGACCTCAATAAAATTACACAGCAAATCCAAACAACATGCCGAGCAGACAGGTCTCGCTAATTAGAAATGATCTTAAGGGTACTAAATAGAGTGGAGGACCTGGAAGAAGAACACCAACACCACAACAACCACACACGGTGGTCACGCAAGTAGTAAACGACCACTCAAGAGCCATAAGAGACTTTATTCGCAAATGGAAGACCTGGAAAACAGAGGCCGACGCAACAACATCCGGATAAGGGGCCTACCAGAATCCATCCCAGACCATAATTTCAAGAAACAGCAATAATCTATTCAATATGGTCCTAAACATGGAAACCCCACAAGACATAGAGTTGGACAGAATAATAGAGCATTAAAACCCAAAGGCTCCTCCAAATACCCAAGGGACGTAATATGCAGAGTACACCACTACGCACTGAAAGAGCAAATCCTCTCAAAATACCGTTTACACGGACCTAACATGGGAGAACGCCAACATTCAACTCTATCCAGATCTGTCCCCATCCACCTTGGCACGCAGATGCCAACTACAGCCCCTGCTACAAAAACCTACGAAATAACCACCTCCCATACCCGTGGGGATTCCCATTCCAACTCATTGTAAAACGTGAAGGAGGACAATCCTCAGATATCCAGAGGACCTGCCGGCCTTCTGTGAAGCACTCCAACTCCGGTCATAGAGCTTCCAGACTGGAAACCCATCCCGACCCTAGCAGAGGGCCCAACCAATTATGGTCGCGACACACCCAAACTCAGATAACGAAAGCATCAGGCGAAAAAAGGAGACGTCATGAATGCAAGATTCCCACACTTCAACAAGTCAACACCTTCTCACCATACCCCGGCTGACAAAGTCAAGGAGAACAAGAGACAGTAGAGGAGGCTCGTATGGACTTACTTCACCCCACCCTATACCAGGTTGCAATAACTGTATCGTTCCAACCTCCTACGCCCACATATCCTAAGCAACCCAACTTCACCCCCCAGATTAAACATGCTAACATTACAGAGTGCCCACGTACCCAGAAACAAACAAAAAAAAGAGACGGCGAGCGGGAGCTGGGAGAGACCCAGACCCTAGATACGACCATCCCACTGAACCCCATTCCACAGGACAAACCTCCATATTGGAAATGGAGTTATCTCCTCGTATGCCGACCCAGCACCACAATACATATTGATAGCAAAGTGTTTAAATATCAACATTGTCTGGCATTTTGTTCTAAATGTTTATTTGTTTTTCTGTTGTTTATGCAGTTCCAATCGAAACAGTCTCTCCACATATCATCTCGTCAGAAAGGGTCTCACCGTATGCCGAGTGGACCTGCTCCTGCCGCTGACGACCTCCCTCCTCCACATATCCGTTGTATCACTCCTGGTCCGTATGGTGAGTACCAAAACAACCACACAACACATTAGACCACAAGCGCACAGAAATATGGTAAAGATCTGTTCCTTGAACGTTAGGGGCCTAAACACCCCCAAAAAAAGGCACCTGACTCTCAGAGAACTGAAACAATTGAAAGTCCAAATAGTCTTCCTACAGGAAACCCATTTTGACCCAACAGGTTCCCGCACTTGCAGTCCGAGAATTCCCAATTCAATACCTGGCCCTCATCCACCCAAAAGAGAGCAGGTGTAGCAACCTTGTTCACAAATCTTGCACCTTCCACCCAATCCATACAGAACAGGACCCCCAAGGTAGATTCCTGTTACTCCATGGTATTCTAAATGACATTCCGATCCTTCTTTTAAACATTTATGCTCCCAATAGTGGCCAACTCAAATTCCTAAAGAAAGTACTACGCATAAATTAAATAACTACACCTGCCCATACAAGATCGTAGGTGGAGACTTCAACTCCATACTCCACCCAACATAGACAGATCCTCTATAACAGCTCAAACCAAAAAGAGAAATACAACAAGCACGTTCCACCCGTCAACTATTAAGATCCCTAAATCTTTATGACCTATTACAGAATAAGAAACCCGAAGTCCTGTGCCTACACCTTCTTCTCTCATCCTCACCAAACCCACTCTCGTATAGACCTGCTACTAGGCACCAGCCCACTCTTAAAAAACCCTTACAGTTGGACATCAATCCAATCTCATGGTCAGACCACGCCCCCATAGAAATTGATATCACACTATCTCAACATAACCTTAAATCATGCAACTGGAGACTGAATGAAACAGCAATACAGAACAACCACATAAGAGAACAGCTCCTCTCAAAATCCAGGATTCTTCCAGATAAACACAGACTCCGTACCCGAAATAGCCACAGTTTGGGAAGCCCATAAAGCTACAATAAGGGGCCATATCAATGCACTTACCCATTTGAAACGCAATAGAGAGGAGACCATAACACAAGTCAGAAGGACCTAAAAGCCATAGAAAAATCCACTATAACAAAACCTCCCGATCCTCCCTCCGCATGATACTATCCCTCCGCATCAACTTAAAGACATAACCATACACAAAGTCGAATCTCTCTAACATGGCTCCGCAGATATTACTACGACAAAGGGAACAAAGCAAGCCTTACTGGTTAGACAACTCAACCAAAAACAAACAAACTCTCTTCCCAACCTCATCATATCATCAGAAGGGACTGAATGCCACTCCCCCGAAACCAAGTAACAGCGTTCGCACAATACTACAAATCCCTATACCAGTTAGAGCCAGCCATTCCTGACCACCAAACACACACCTACCTCACAACACAATTTCTACAGGAAGCTAGACTTCCACGCATATCTGTAGAAGACGCTGCCAATCTTAGCGCCCCATTCACTCTAACGGAGCTAACAGCAATATTAAAGAATCTCACCAAAAAAATAAACCAGGCAGCGGCTACACATACAGCTACTATAAAACCTACAGCAAACCTACTGGCCCCAAAACTGTTAGCCCTATACAACTCCTTCTAGAAGGAGCTCCTATCCCAAAACAATGACCCATTCCCATATTATGTCCTTCCCAAACCAGGAAAAGACCCCAAATACTGCCAAAACTACAGGCCAATAGCCCTATGAACACAGATCTCAAAATATACACAAAACTTATCGCAAATAGATTGGCGCCTCCTACCAACATTATCCACCCGGACCAAGTGGGATTTGTCTTGCGGCAGCAAAGCAGGAGACAATACACGCAGGAGCCTAGACCTCATAGACATTATAAACCGCACAAAACAGGAGGCTTTAATCTTAAGCCTAGACGCTGAAAAAGCGTTTGATCGTATAGACGAACACGTCAGGGCTGCCCCCTCTCTCCACTGCTATTCATCATGTGCATGGAATCACTAGCAGCACATGTCAGATTACACCCCAACATCAAAGGAATACAACTCCCCTATGGAGAATTCAAACTATCGCTCTATGCAGATGATGTTTTGCTCACCCTAACATCCCCGCTTTCCTTCCGAACACCTAAACCCCCTCCTCATTCACTTTGGCTCATTATCCGGGTACAAAATTAACCAAAATAAATCAGAAGCCCTACCACTTAACATCCCACATAACACCTTTGAAATCTTGAAAAGGAAACACACCTATACGTGGAGAACAAAGTCCATAAAATACCTTGGCATCAACCTCACTCCACCTACCAAACACTATATAAGCAAACTACCCCCGGCTGCTAGACACACTGGGACAAGACATGAATAGATGGAAAAATTTACCAAATCCTGGTTGGGAAGACTGACAACTCTAAAAATGAACATCTCCCCAAACTATTATACCTCTTCGAAACTCTCCCCACCAGGTCCCCTCAAAAGCCCTACATTCCTTTCATCTCGACCTGCTTCAGATTTCTGTGGCAGGGCAAAAGCAATAGAGTACCACAATCAGTGATGACAGCACACAGAGCCCATGGCGGTCTAGCAGCCCCATCATTTCACAGATACTACCTAGCAGCACATCTCAGAGCCCTAGCACACTGGTCCCAACCTAACAAAACAGCACAATGGGCGACAATCGAACAGACTGGGTGCCAGATATCAATCTGGACACCCTTTTGTGGGACGGGGGAAAAACCCCATCAAAACTAAATAAGGTCCTTTTACATTCAATGCAAAGCACAATAAAGACCTGGGAAGATATTGTAAAAAAGTATGAGAGTCCGGGTCGCCCCTCCACCTCCTTCATTCATAGGCAACCCTAGCTTCCCCCAGGAGGCTCGGGCCCACAAGCCAAATGGCTAAACACAAAGGGGATGACCAGAGTGAGAGACGTGTTACATAGGCTAACTGGAGAACTATTGACTTTTGAAGAACTGTGCCACTCACGCTCCCTTCCAAACTCTCCCCAATTCCAATTCTTCTACCTACGACTAAAGCACTTTATCCAACATACCTTTCGCAAAACGAACTTCTCGCATCTGGATAATTAGATAGGATTTTCCACACTGGCCCCCCCAAAAAGGCCTTATATCCTCTATATACAGTGCCCTGCAGGAACAGTAACCAAAGCAGGCCCCCACACCTATATGCGGAAATGGGAAAAAGACCTAGGCAAACCCATTCCAGAATCCACCTGGTCGGACATATGGTCCTCGGCCAAATCTACCTATCTGCACTTGTTACAAAGAAAACATCTACAAAATCTTACTCAGATGGTACCATACCCCACAACTACTATACAAGCTCTTCCCAAATACATCCCCTTCCTGCTGGAGATGCCAGCGAGAGGAGGGTTCCTTATACCACATCATGTGAGACCTGCACACTAATCAAACCATACTGGACCACAGTCCACCAACTGCTACAAAAGACGCTAAAGAGGAAGCTGCCAAAGATCCGCAATACCTACTACTGGGTGCCCCACTCCCAGGGATACCATCTACCTCTCAGAAACTGGCATCACAATATCCTGACAGCTGCGAGATGCGAAATCCCAAAATCCTGGAAATCAAACACCCCCCAACAGAAAGGCGCTGATCAACAGATTACTAGATATACGCAGAATGGAATACCTCACGGCACTTATGGTCAACAAATCCCCAGGTTCGACAGGATATGGACCCATTGAACAATATTCTCCAGACCTATGACAATACCACAATATATGGCAAACGCTCTGGCAATCCCCTCATTATCTGCATACACTACACATAGCCAGAGTGCCGCAAACTATTCTCCCCCCCACCCGGGGACACCCCCCCCCCCCCCCGAGGTGGAACTGACGGAGGGAGGGGCCACCCGGACCCTCCCTAATATATAACAATAATAATTATAAAGTCAAAAATGTTATGAATGTTACGTGAAATAAATGACCCAATACCTACTTGAATTCGTGGGAGCCCCCACTAAAACATAGACACAGACAATAGCAAACATAAGTTTCTAAACAATGTGCAATCTAGAGGGAGACCAAATGTTGATAGGTCGATACAATCCTACACTGACATATCTGAGTTATGTAAGACGAGGGGTATCCAAAAGGTTAATAGGAAGCAGTGCGCAGGAGAGACATACAAAAGGGTACACCCCAACACCCATACACTCTATTCCTCACCAACACAGACGGACCGGGAGAACGAGAGGGACGGTGCCTGTGGCGGAGGACGAGCCTAAACCCCCCCCCAAAAAGAGGGGAGGGGGGCGCCTCGGGGGCGGGCGCCCGGACGACCGGGCAACTGCACACCAAAAGGGCCACAGCCCAAAGGCATATTGAAGCCCGCGGCGGGGGGTCCGTCCGTCTCTGGGCGCAGCGCCGCCACCACATAGATGAGCTAAAGCTAAACCCAAGGACCTAGGAGAGATTCTCGACAAAAGTTAAGTAAATTAGTACTAAGATGATCTTTTTTCTAGCAGTTGTCTATAACAACAGATATGTTAGATATACATAATGGACACTGTACAATATTATATCTGTAAAATTTGAAGTTTATTGAATATGTATATCAAGGTACAGAAATGTTTTGAAAATGGAATCGGTTATTTTTTGAAAATTAAAGTAATTTTCAAAAAAAAAGAAAGAATGTTAGCTAATGCAATTCCATAAGTATCCTGACGATCTCTAGATCACACACTGTAGCTAAAATTAAAAAAAAAACATTAAGACAAAAGTGCTGTGAGTGATCATATAGAAACTTAGTTGGATCTCTAAATATTAAGGCTTGTAAAAGGATGGGAGATGTGTGGTTTCCAAGTACAAAAAGGTTTTTTTATAACCTACTTGGGATTTTACACCCCAAGTAACAGGGGCATAACTTCCAGGGAGCAGGGTGAGCAACCGCAGGGGGGTATCATCTTATTTTTCCTATGACAGATATAGCCTCCTTCCAGAAAACCTCTGTGGATGAAGCACAGATAGGGGCCCCATTATAGATTAGCTGGGGCTCCCAGTGATTTTTAATTACACCACTGCCAAGTAGGTTCTTTAGTTACAATACATGTAGAGATTCTACGAGTTAACTTTATTATTGAATGTGGTTGTATGAAACTTTATGAAGGAAGATCAAGCTTACATTGCAAGAAAAACAAGAAAAAGATAAAGAAAAAACAATAAAAAAGAACACCAACTGGGCAAAACAATTGATTTCACAATAGTACCACAAATATACCCACCCCCTGTGTACCAATATACAATCAGTAAGCAAAGTGAATGAAAAGCCAATGGAATGCTCCCATAAACATAAACAACCAAAACCCTTAAACTCCCAGCAATAATTAAGAAGTAAAATTGGTTTTGGTTTAGCACTGCTAATCCGCTACATCACTTATGTGGCACATGTTGTGTTGTCAACATTTAGCTTGTTACTGACACCTTTCTTGGTCTACAGTTCTTCCTGAATTTACTATAATAGTGTTGTCAAAGGGAGGCAATTTTTAAATTAATAATCTAATTATCGAATCAAGAGTAAACCAAATACACTGATTTTAATTGAACGTTATCTTTTGTACATAATAAAGTTTATCTCTAACATTTGAAATCTAGTTAATGCAGTTAATAAACTACATGGTCAAACAATGTATTAGCTTACAGTTTAATAGTAAGGAGACAACTGTTGGTATGGTAGATAAAATGTCAGTTAATTGTTTAGAATGGTTCTTGCCCACAAATGTTAGTGTTGACAGTGTTGCTGATTATCAGTTGCCAGAAAGTATGCTTCAATGAACTGGCCTTTGACTTTCCTGCAAATTCTTGCTGTTCATTGCTTGCTAGAGTACATGTTTTATTTAAATACTTTATCAAAAAGATGATACTGTAATTATCATGTTTAATTGATGAACTGTCATGTAACATTCCAGACATTTTATAGGAATTATATTGTCTGATTTGTGTACATTGCTTTACATAGCTAGTATTTCTCAGAGATTTTTGTTTGCCTTCAAGGAAAGACGATGAATTAGTTCAGGCCAATTGCACCGTGATACATACAGAAGCTTTCACATGGCAAAACAAAGTTTAAAATTAGGATTCGAACAAATCAGATGTTACCTTTTTACTGGTCTACTGCGGTTAGAAAATATTTGATCGGTTGCTGCAGATTAAGAACACAGGCAAAATGTTGCACCTCTAATTGATATGTACTTTTATTTAGTGTCCAAATAATTCAAAAGAGCTGGGCACACCAGACTTGGAAAAAAACTATATTTATTGTGACGTTTTGGTATTTGCAGGTACCTTCCTCAGCCAAACTTATATTAGATTTAATATTAATATTAAATAATTGTTTATACATTAAAAAACAATTACACAAACTGTTTGGGGGTCATATGAGCATAAAATAAATTAGGTAATTTGTTCTTCCTCAATATTCTAGGCAATATTAATACATGTTAGCTAAACATGTGATCATTTGGAAAACATATCCAAAGGACATATCCTTAAATGGCAAAAGCATATTTTTTCAAAGTAAATAATTGTTTTAATATTAAAGAACAATGACACAAACTGTGAGGTTCTTTTCTTTTAAATTCACGTTTTTTTTATCCAAGAAAATCAAATATCTTTGCCAGTCTGGGAACAAATCCAGCTGAAGTTTCCTGTGAACTGCTAATATAGTAGTACTGAAACTATGCAAACCAGTCCAAGAGATTCAGGCAGACAAAATGGAACCAAATCTGAACTCCAGCCAACTCTATTCTTGGTCATACAAATTACAGCCAAAAAGATGAGTGGAAAAAGATGCTTGCATTTTCAGTTAAATGGTAACTGTGCATAGCTTTTTTGTATAAATGTATTCTGTATACAGTAATCAGTTTAATCAAGAAAATAATAAAAGCCAATTTTTTTGTAAATGCATAAATTTTAATCTGTAATGCTTTATTTGTTGCCCATTGAGCAGTAGGGTTTGAAATGGTAAAGAGAAAATAACAATTATTTTTTTTGCCTATTCAAAATGACATTTTACAGATCGGCACCTTTGAAGTAATTTGTATTCAGTATAAATATTCTATGAATATGCATAAACATTCCTTCCTATGTGTTTTATTACTGCAAAAAGACAAAAAAAAAAAAACCAAAGCAAAACACAAGATACTGAAAGATGTTCAGTATGTCCTTTTCAATTTAAGCATAAACAGCATTACAGGAAAATTGCTAGTGTAATATTTTTATTTCAAATTAATTTTCCATCTTTTTTTCTATTCTGGTTTACCTTTTATTTTAATTAAATGGCCATTTACCTACTTTTAATATCATGAGTAGATCTGTGCACTAAAATAACAATAAATAGAATTAAATGTGCAGTTATACTGTATGTCCAGAACAATGAAAACAAGTCCCTGCTGTTAGCGCCATGTTCCGTGTTGTACCTATCTTAATATACACGGGCCGCTATCTTATGTTAGATTGACTTTAAGATTGTATCTGGGTAAAATGAGATAAGGAGTAATATTCTTTTTTACAATGAAAGGAAAAAGACCATATATTAAACCTGTATTTTGACTGCTAACACTTCCTAGCAAATTCTCTATGTGTAGTATGTTTTCCAAGAGTCTCCCCAACCAAAGTAGACTTGTGTTTATTGCTTTAGGCTTCAGTATGTCTTAATTCCATTTTAATCTTGATAAATCGCTTGCTTTTTTTCTCTGTGTGCTTTGCCTTTTACTAAGGAAATGATTTTCAACCCAGTTGAGCAGCATCTTTGACATTCATTGGGAAATCAATATTTGTTTTCTGAGGCAAAAGGACTCGTTGGAAACACTATAAAACCTTCAAACCATCAAAGTGCTTTAAAATTTTACATTTTAAAAATAACTATGTAAGATTTCTCATGCAGTAGACTGTGCCGCTTCAATATCCATTGCTTGCATTGGCATTTTTTTCTGTTTGATGTTTTTACTCACAACATAACCTTTAGCATTAAATATGTGAAATGTGAACTCCACGCTCATAATAACATCTTTTAGAAAGAACGGCCTCTTTAAAATATGTAGATATATCATACTTTGTCCTCTGAATTCATTACTGTATGCCTGCTATGCATCTGGATGCCTCATGGAAACTGAGCAATTAATGACCTGGTACTGGGCATGCTCAGAAGAGGTAGCTAGGGGATTAGCATTCAGTTGCTAACTAAAAGAACCAGGAAGCAGAAACAGGGGCAACAGTAAATTTAAGATTAGATTTTAAACTATTACAGTTTAGGATTTTGGGGGGTGATTGTTTTCATTTGAAGGCTGGACTTGTCCTTTAAAGTGATGTTAAAAATTTTAAAATGTTCTGCTGCAACCCTTTAATAACAGAGATTCCAGCCTCTCATAACTTCCAATTCTATTACTATTGTGAATGCTGAAGCAATTTCTGTAGTCCCTACAGGTCTTTTAAAATGCAACATTCTTGGTTTGGGAGGCTCTAAAGCTAGGTAAAGCTGGACACATTTTAGCAGATGTAAGTCAGAATCCATTGGAATCCATTGGAACCTGTTTGTCATTGGGTATAAAAACCCTTACACTCATGCTGTACTTTGTAAGAGATAAATCGTTGGTGGTGGCTGCACCTAAAACATATTTCAAGATAAAGAAACATCGCCGCTACAATTCACCAAAATTCTTATCTAAAAATGTTGCCATGCCGGGTAAATTGGCACAAATGGTTAATTTAAATAAATATTTCTTGTTTCATTTTTAGACAAGCAACCTAGCAGGTTGAGGTGAAGTTAACATTGAACAACAGCATAAAAATAAATGTATCCTAATTGCAGGAACACTGGAGACTGACTGACTGAGGAGAGACATATGCTTATACTATCCATACACAGGTCAATTCATTCAATTCTCAAAATTCTTTTGCATTTGATCAGATTTGCTAGGTCAGGTAGTGAAATTTCTGTTCATTGTACAATGATCTGACAGTTTGTTGTGAAACATTGATCTCTGTTAGATTTGATTTCTGTTTGATCATATTAGCAAGTATGTGCACTTCATGGGAAATCAAAAATGATTTCCATCTGCAAGAAAATTACATTAGTAAAGAAGTGAAAATTGATTTCTGTGTGTGGTACTGTGTTCAATTAGTTTTTATGGGTAGCTTAAAAAAAATACAAAAAAATTTAATTTATATAGTATGCCCTGGTAATGCCTTTCTACCCGCATCAATTAAACCTGTTTTTTTTTTCTTGCTCCCACCTTTTTCTTGTTGGCCCTAGCTTTATTTTTGTGCAGTTCCTAACTATGGATTTTATCTTGTGTACTGTACTCCCCTCCTGTTTCAGAAAACCTATTATGCCTCGTTTTATCACCTTTATTTATCTTCTGTTTCTTATCAGTTTAATAAAAAAATTCCTAAATGGAAAAAAAAGAATAATTAAAACAGACAAAGCAATTCTACATCATATTATACACATGTTCCCTACTACACAAATATTATTCAACATAAGGAAACCCTGCAACATGTGTAAATCATTAACAATACAAGCATTACTATTCAAAGACCAACATGAGGTGCTACCAAGGACAAACAAATCCACAAAAACAGGTGTAGTCATGATTTAGACCACCCTTTTTTGCACCTACCACACTTTCCTTCACTTTAATTTAAGCTACAACTTTTTGGTATAGGAATGAATTCCAACAATCTCAATTGTCTACTTGATAAAGTAGTCTGAAACTGGTGACTTGGTGTTACCTGTTGTAATATTCGACCTGTGCAGCAAAATCCTAGATTCACAGCCTGCGTCGTCTCTCCCAACAACATATAATACAATTAACAGCAAACTTACTGGGAGATTCAATATCGGGTCTCCCGTTACTTACCTTAGCCCGATCCCGCGATACAATAACTGACGTAAGCGAGATTACGTCAGTTATTGCATCGCGGGATCGGGCAAAGGTAAGGAGCGGGACTTTAACGCTCCACAACCCGAAGCGTTAAGTTTCACGCTACAAAGTAGCGTAAAGCTTCACGCTACGGGTTTTGGAAATGGCGCTGTGCTCGAAAATCCGTCCAAAACCCACGTTAACCCAAATATTTTTAGGGTTTTAGAAGGAAAAGGGGCATATTGAATCTCCCCCTTAGTACTGCAAGTATAATAATCTAAATGTAATCTAAATGTCCTGTCTTAGGGTGAAAAATGACATCACATTTTTTACACATATACATTGTGAACATGACCTACATGGGAACATGCCCTGGGTAAATGTTCTAACTACAGATGTAGAACAATGTGAGTGTACCAATTGTCTCAATAAATTACTGCCCCTTCTTTAGGAAATGAAAGGCGGCAGTTTAAAAGCTTCAATATTAGGGTAACCACACTACTTCCCCCCCCCCAACTGGGTACAAAAAGGTATCCTGGAGTCCCCTAGAGTATTCGTTTTCTTAGGAATATCTGATAAATCTAGGGCGTTAACGTCTCATCCAACACCCACATAGGGTATTTTCGCTTGTCATACATAGAATAAAGTTTTTCCCCACACTCGACAATATTCCACAAACCCTAGAAAATTGGCTAATAGGCAAACTTTTTAAAATATGAACTTCCATCAGGTCAAACAGTGCCCGGCAAAGGCTCTCAACCCCACAACCCCACAAGAGTTAGCATATGACATTGGATCCCATCACCGTATCCCTTAATTGACTGTAGAAAACATTTATGAACTTAAACTTATACAAAATTAGTTCAAACAGGCCATGAGAAAGCTCCACCTGGGCCAAAGAATACAAACCACTTTTGTTCAAGAGTTTCTTACAGGATTCAATCCCTTCTACATAGGATATCGAGGTATAAAGACTATCAGGGGGATGCACTGAGCGCCGCTATCGGCAACCCGGTGCAAACAGCCCAGCAATGTTATATGCTAATAGCGGCGCTCGGAACATCGCTAACTGGCACTGTTCTATGTCGGCACTTTCAACGACAGCTATTAGCTGGCGTTGAAAGTGCCGCAATAAAATTGCCGGTTTCGGCATATAACATCGCTTGCGGCGGCTGTGCTGGTAACTTTCGCGTTAGCCACGCAGCCACCGCAAGGAAGGAGTTAAAGTCACGCTAACTGATGTAACATTGGTTAACGTAACTTTAACTCCAAATCAGGAGCAATGCGCCCGTTGGTGCATCACCCTGTAACTATATCAAGTGTAAATAATATAATGTTATCGGAATCATCCATTATCAGTGAAAAAAACCTCTGTGATAACCTCTTATCATGTAGATAATTTACATGACATGTAGATTGCCCAAGAACCCTATCCAGCATGAACGCCTGTGGACAGAACACTAAATCCATGCCTGCCACTATAGGACAACAAGGAGGCTGGACAGGGTGTACAGAACAGGTGTCACAAGGTGTTTAAACGAAAAAACTTATTTTAGATCCTCTGTAACACCATTAATCACAAACTGGGTGAAGAACATCTAAATGTCCTTAATATCCCACTTGGGGTCTTGGGTCAAATTAGAATACACACATTCATCAGACAATTGGGAAATGGCCCCCATCTTTTTGGAGGGTTTAATTTTAATGTCCCTCCTGTTTATCAATTCCCTCAGATCCTTATATTTCATTACACTCAAACTTGACCTTAAAGAAATGTCCCGTTTATTGAAATCTACAGTATGTAGTTCATGTTCTACTTGATTTATGAATCAATGAATGAATATCAGAATACAGCATTGGTTGACAAAACTAGCTTTTTGGTGTCATCCAACTGCATATTCTTCTCCACAGATACTGGTGTTTTGTCAGCCTGATGTACCTTTAATTGAAGTCTCCTAAAGAAGTCATATAAATCAATGTCTAACTGAAAAGTGTCTATAATCATAGTGGGACTAAATCCAAGTCCTTTACTTTATAAGGAAAATTCCATGTTAGATAAAACACATCTGTCATTTGTTGCTCCTGCCCCGGCAGTTGTGTCCTTTATATATATCATTATTAAATTTATTTACTAATTACAATATCACCGGCTCTCAATTCATCAAAACCAAACGTTAATTTAAAACAGCTTTGATTAGTCTTATTTAATGAAATAAAATCTTTGGTTACAAGTATAATTTCATGCTTGTACTAGTTGTCTTTAGTGGGGTTTTATTCCTTACACTACACTTTACTAGATTATACCTTCTGAAATTGCAAGACCATATAAAAACACCAGACCAAAAAGGCATTTTCATTAAGGGTATACCATAGTACTTATAATTTATTTATATAAAAAGATGTGCATTATTTCATATAATATAGTACACAATATTCAAGAAGTAATGTAACATTCTGTTGTTAACTGTTAACTGTTGTTAACATACTGTAAATAAGCATGCATTGTAAGTAGTTCATTGGGTAACATTTTACAAGATGTTCACATTTCTTTTGTACTATAGGGATATCATACATCTGTGAATTATAACAGTGGCATAACTAGGAATCACTGGGCCCCCTCAGAAAAACTATTATGGGGCTCCTCTTTGTACTTTATCTTCAGTGGTTTTGGTAAAGGATGGAGGTATCTTATGAATGAATGAATGAGTAAAGACTTTTGCACTTTTTTAATTATAACTTGGTGCCTGGACCTGGATTTGACATGGAACCCCTTGGTTCCAAAATCCGAATGTTCCATCCGAAACTGGATGGATCAATCGTATTTTCGGACTTCAGAGCCTATTTTCTATAATTATCGAACGTTCAATGATTATCGATGAAAGCCTCGAACATTCAATAATCCTCGGATGGGCTCGGAAACTCTAAATTAGTTTCTGATTATATTTTCGAGGATTATCGAACATTCAAGGCTATTTTTGAAAATAGCCTTGAATATTTGTTAATTATCGAAAATGGGCTCCAAAGTCCCGAAAGTATGTTCCGTTTTCGGATTTTCAGATCTCTGTGATTTTCCCGAGTTCCATAAATCCAAAAATGGAACGAAACTTGACAGTTTTGGCAAACTTTATTGCTAAGTTACATCATAAACACACATGACTCATTAAATGTAGGTATTATAGAGAATAATGCAACACTGCATAGAATTATAGGAATATTAAATGTAACCTAAGCGTTTTCTCTCTAGTATAAAAGGTCAGGTGACTTTTCATTTACTTATATTTTACTCTGGAGGCTTTACTTTTTTTTTACATGTCAACACCTGTATATAAATAATGTAATATTGTATTTTGTATTAAAGGAGAACTAAACACAAAATACAAAGGCAGCTCTACAGACTATCACTGTCACTTAGTAAAACCATTTGTTTCTCACCTCTGAATTCAGCCTCTTAGTGTAGAAATCATTTATAGAACATTTTTGAGTACTGGTAATCTATGATGTCACGGGTTGTCTAGTGTTGCCTCTTCCTGGTGGTCCTGGACACAAAATTCCTTCTGCACATGCTAACTAGGTACCTTGTGTTTGTTTCCCACTCCGCTTATGCTAAGCTGCATGTAAGAGAGTCCCCACCTGCCAGTGTCTCCAGCCAATCAACAGAGATAGCAGTGAATATTATTAGCAGATTTTCTTGCTCAAACAGAGTGGAGGAAGGTGTTAACCCTTTTCATCTATCTTAAGGAAGCAACTTGTTAACCCTTTATATTTGTGAGCATTTCTGCAAGAGACTGTCATTTACGCAGCTCATTTACCCTGCTCATTTACCTAGACTCGCTGAGCAGATATATGGAGTTAAAGTCGTGCTAGCTGGTTCGCTACCGGTTAGCGTGACTTTAACTCCATATTAGCATTGGATGCAGGAGTTATGCAAAAATCACCCACATTGCATGTAGTGGGGCTGGTCCCATAGGCTATTACATGCCTGCACTCCCACTAGCACAATCGGATCGCAAACCGCAATCCAAAATGCGCTAGTGGGAGAAGCCCTAAGAGTTTGAATCTTAAAGGGAAAGGTGGCAACCCCAGTAGAATTGAACTGACCACTTTATAAGGGACACTTATAAAAACAATCCAGCTCAGAGCTGCAGATGCAGCATATTGACTTGAACATGGTCTTAGCACAGCTCTGTGCAATGCATTTTACAGGCCACCTTTAAGGAGAGCCTAACCACTTTAAAAAATATGTTATGCAAAGATAAATATTTTTAATAACCCTGTTATACGATACAGCAGTAAATTGAATACAGTATAAGCAGTGATTCCTGTTCTGTTTAAAAAATAATTCCTTTAAGTAATCTTGAATATACGGTAGTTTTTTTCCTTAATTTATATGTCTGATTATTATTTAATTATATTTGAAAATGCATAAAAACATAAAGCTGAATGTGAAAAATAATTCATTAAAGTTTTGGGTGACTGCAGGGCCATAGTAAGGCTATTGGTTTCCTTGCCTGCAGGCTGCAGCAAGACGTGACAATTAAAAAGTTACTGTCTCTGTAGGACAATAAATCATCTTTTAGCAGGCTTCTATGCTTTAACTAGATGGTGAATAGCACATTATCTTCCAAGGGATATAACCTTTCATGTACTTATCTGAAGTGGGAGTAAGTAGTAACATTACATAACATATAGACCAGTAATGAGATTAAAATGAACTGGTTAGTAAATATTAAGAATAGTTTGGTCGCTAGAATATTTTAAACCATGTACAGATTTCTAATTCTTATTTTTAAATCCCTAACCCTAACTAAATGTAGGTAGCTGTCATACAAAGCTACAACGTAAACCTACCGCAATATCATGCTCATAGACATTGTATAATGCTGCTTTCTCCCAGGGTGCTATGTATTCTTGTCTGTATACTTTCAGGTAATTTGAATTTAAATTAAAAAAATATAATAAATATTAGACAGAAACCCAGTTTTTTATTGATAAAACAAATAAGCAAATGTAAAGCAGAATCCAGAAAACGATATCTAATAAGATGCAGGTTATTTTAGAAGTCTGGTACATAATGAGTTGGAATGAGGTTTATTATTCTATGGATATGATTCCATAGCCTAAATTATAAATGAGAACCCAAAAGAAATATATAGAGGCAAAGAAAGCATTACAATCTTGCCATATAATTTATGAATGGCTTTTATGAAAACGAGGCATCATAAAACACACTTTAGGAGTCATGTACTCATCTAGACCTGTTAATCGATCAAATATCCAACTCCACATTGTGCTGTCCTAGAAAATGTATTCACACCCCCTCCAGCCAGCTAACAGATCTGTGTGCCTGAGACCTAGCTCCTAACAAAGACATGTTAACCTAAATGATGTATTCTCTAATTTTTGTAATGCTATTTATAAACCATTGCAAAATTCCTTTTATAAAATTCAATTTTAAATAAAAGGAGAAGAGACTTACTGGGTAACCTGAACAAATACAATGCCTTTTACAAGGGTGCCAGTTATAGACCGGTTTTGGTTTTATTGATTTATCAGTGAACCTTAAACCAGCCATGTTATTACACCGTATATATACTCCTTTTTGCAATCATTAACACTACCATAATTGTAGTACTACTTCTGACTTTTATGCACATTTATGTTTTTCACTCATAAAATGGAAGACAGATCTAGGTTACACATAAATCTATTGCATATTGCAGCAATTTCTTGAATATTTTAACCACAAGGGATACAATTAAAAATAGGCTTTTACATAGCAACAAAATCATCAGAGCAAAGCCTAGATATTTGCATTTACTTCTAGATAAAGAAAATAATTCTTAGCATCAAGCAAATAAATGTGAAAAATGCACAGGTATGTATATCAGAACAGTTATTCTATGCGTCACAGGCCTCTAGCCACAGGCTTTATATAACCACCTATAAGGTGTTTTAATTAGCACACACAAAGAATCCCAACAGACTCAGGGTGTTTAATTTGTAAGTGTTGCACTAAATTATGTTGCTGTGATTTGTTCATTGGCTTGTAACCCTATGATAGTATCATGACCATCAATTAAACAAGGATAGATACTAAATACTACAATATGTCTTATTATGCCATCATCATTATGTCTAAATCTAGTCTACGGTGGCGGGTGGAAAGGGGGTGGGGCTAGCATAGGGGATAGGGAGGCATGTGTATTAAAGTGTATGAATAAATTACAGGATCATAATCTAAAATGTATGTTTGCAAATGGGAGAAGCCTGGCTGACAAAATGGGTGAATTGGAAATTATGGAGTTGAATGAAAAGTATGATGTAATAGGTATAGCAGAAACATGGTTGAACAGTTATTATGACTTGGCTGTAAATTTAGAAGGATATGCCTTGTTTAGGCAGGACAGAGAAAAAAGGAAAGGGGGAGGAGTATGTGTTTATGTTAAAAAAGAATTGAAGCCAAATTTAAAAGAAGTGATAACTGGCGATATGGATGTTAAAGTGGAGGCAATATGGGTGGAATTAGGCAACAGGAAAGGGGGTAATGTAATTGTTGGTGTCTGCTATAAGCCACCAAATGCTAGCAGAGAGGAGGTGAGTCAACTTCATATGCAGTTGGCAAGGGCTGCAAGTTTGGGGCGTGCGCCCATTATGGGGGACTTTAATTACCCTGACATTGATTGGTTTAGTGGAACTGCCATCACAGAAAAAGGCGATGAGTTCCTGAATTTGCTGCAGGATAATTTTCTCTCACAGGTGGTTGAGGTTCCTACTAGAAAAGGAGCTCTGTTGGATCTGGTAATATCTAACATTGTGGAGCGCATTATACATATAAAGGTAACTGGAGGCTTAGGGAATAGTGACCACAAAATAGTGGCGTTTGGACTTTGCTACTTTTTTTAATTTCAATAACAAAGACTTTTAATTTCGGGAAGGCAAATTTTCCTAGGTTAAAAGCAGCTCTTCAGAATGTCAACTGGTATAATGTATTATCAGGTAAAGGTCCTGAACAGAATTGGACTGTGTTCAAGGGGATTTTAAGCTAGTTCACATCTAAATTTATACCTTTGGGAATTAAATGTAAAAAAAATAAACCCGCGACCATGTGGCTCAATTCTGATGTAAAGAGGCAAATGGAAAGGAAGAAAAAGGCATTTAAAACCTTTAAGTGAGAGGGAACGGAAAGGGCCTTTAGGGATTATAAAAACTGTAAGAAAGCAATCAAAATAGCTAAAATTATTAAAGAAGTAAGGATAGCTGAACAAAGCATCACTAAGCCTAAATTTTTTTTTAAGTATATTAGTAGTAAGAAGATGAGGACTGAGAATGTGGCACCATTAATTAATGGGGATAAGTTAGTGGAGGATGGCGATAAAATAAATGTCTTGAATATTTTTTTTTCCTCTTTATACACTATAGAAGATCCAAGTACAGATATCATAGAGTATTGTAGCAATAATAGTATAAAAGATTTAAGTGCACTTTGGTTAACCGAAGATATGGTACGGAAAAAGGCTGATGTTATTCCAATATTCAAAAAGGGTAGTCATTCACAGCCGGGTAATTACAGACCTGTAAGTTTAACTTTATTGGTGGGGAAGATCCTGGAAAGTTTAATAAGGAACATGTTCTAGAGCATGTTTCAAGGACTGACATTATAAGTAGTAACCAGCATAGATCTTCTCAAACTAACTTGCTTGGCTTTTATGAGGAAGTAAGTAGAAATTTAGACTCAGGCATAGCAGTAGATGCAGTTTACTTGGATTTTGCAAAGGCTTTTGATACAGTCCCCCATAGGTGACTAATGTATAAGCTGAGGTCTGTTGGTCTGGGCAGTTACATTTGTACATGGATAAAAAAATTGGTTAATGAATAGGATGCAGAGAGTAGTTGTTAATAGGGCTTCATCATTATGGACTAAATTGCTAAGCGGGGTGCCACAGGGTTCTGTGTTGAGGCCTCTTCTATTTAATCTATTTATTAATGATTTGGAAGTGGGTTTTGTCAGCAAGGTTTCTGTGTTTGCTGATGACACAAAACTTTGTCAACTATTAAAAACTTCAGAGGATGTGCAATCGTTGTAGGGGGATCTAGATAGATTGTCACATGGGGCTGCTAATTGATGAGATTCAATGTTGATAAATTTAAGGTGATGCATTTTGGACTTAAAAATCCTTGTGCTGCTTATACTAAAAATGGCTCTGTGTTAAGTGAATCCCTGTTGGAAACGGATCTTGGAGTTTTGGCAGATGAGATTCAACTATTAAAAACCTCAGAGGATGTGCAATCATTGTAGGGGGATCTAGATAGATTGTCACATGGGGCTGCTAATTGGCAGATGAGATTCAATGTTGATAAATGTAATGTAATGCATTTTGGACTTAAAAATCCTTGTGCTGCTTATACTATAAATGGCTCTGTGTTAAGTGAATACCTGTTGGAAAAGGATCTTGGAGTTTTGGTGGATAACAAACTTAAAGGAAGCAAGCAGTGCCAGGTGGCAACAGCCAGAGCCAGCATGGTATTATCTTGTATAAAGAGAGGTATGGATTCAAGGGAGGAAAATGTTATTCTCCCTCTTTACAAAGCATTTGTAAGGCCTCATTTGGAATATGCAGTGCAATTTTGGAATCCTGTGTACAAAAAGGACATTTTTGAAATGGAAAGGGTTCAGAGAAGGGCAACTAAATTAATAAGGGGATTGGGGGATCTTGAATATGAAGAGAGACTGGAAAAGTTACAATTATGTACACTGGAGAAAAGGCGCTTGCATGGGGATATGATTACTGTGTATAAATACATTAACGGGCCATACAATAAACTATCTGGGGCATTGTTCACCAATAGAACATGTCAGAGGACACAAGGACATCCCTTAAGACTTGAAGAAAAAAGGTTTAGGCTTCAAGTTTGGAAAGGGTTTTTCACTATGAGAACGGTAAAGCTATGGAACGTCTTCCAGTGGACGTTGTTATGGCAGGTTCATTGGTCAGTTTAAAAAAAAAAGCTGGATGAGTTTCTGCAAACAAGGAATGTTGCAAGTTACTGGTATTGATTCATAAAGTAAAGTTGATTCAGGGAAATTTACGATTGCCATTGTCAGGAAGGAATTTTTTCCCCCTTCATAAATTTGGTGGGGTTTTTTTTTGCCTTCCTCTGGATCACCAGTTAGGCAGAAAATGAGGATATTGCTAGATGGGTTGGACTGGATGGACATATGTCTTTTCAAACAGAATGTAAATATAATACTAAACAAACACTCCTTAAAAGATAGAGATACATTGAAAGAGAACAGTCACACAAAGCAATTAACTTCCCAATCTTTACTTAAACCATCAGGGACTCTGGTTTTGAGTTCTAAGATCCACCATAGTTCACGTTGTGACAACTTGGTATGTTTGTCTCATCCCCTCAAACCCACCATAACTTTTTCAATTCCCAAAAAGCTTACATCTTGAATCTTAGGGCAATCTTTACCATGTAGCCCTAGTGCTGATTTAAAGTCAAGATGGGCAATGGAATGAAGATGTTCATAAATTCGATCTTTTAATCTTCTCATGGTCTTCCCTACGTACTGGTTACCACACCCATATGTAGGTAAGTATACCAAGTTAGTAGTGTTACAATTGATGAGTTGTTTTATCATATAATGCCTACCAGTTGACCCACTAGTGAACACTCTAGGATCTTTTTGTAAGACAAAACAGGTTCTCTGCATCCTGTGGTACTGTGCCACTGGGTCTCTTTAACCAAACTACGACTACCAGGTAACATACTAGGTGATACCATATTAGCTATTGACCTAGCTCTTTTGTACGTAACATTAGGTGAACTCTGAAAAACTTTTTGTAAATCAGGATCACACAGAAGTACTGACTAGTATTTTCTAATAATATCGAACACCTTACCAGATTGTAACAAAAAGTTTGTAATAAAATTCAGACATAAATAATTTTTTATTTTTGGTTACCATACAGAAGCCATATTTGCAAGTGATACAACGAACTGCACAGGAAACAGTCAAACAGGAAGTAATCCCCAAAGAGATGCATCATAGAGTTGCACTTATACAACATAACATAACATCTTCCCTTTTTTAGTATTAATAAATGAACATTGTAAATTTTGATGAGACACAACAATAATGCATTCTATAGGTTAAGTCTCATAGGTGGCTTTGAACATCTTCCACTGTGGATGATGCCCTTATACACAAATTCCTTTAGCCCTCTTGGAAGTTACTGGGCTCTTCTCACCTTCTACTGGAATGTTTTGTGCTTGATTGCTGTTAGGTGTACTTGCTTGCTCAGAACTGTCAGAACCATTAGTCTGAGGCATTGCCTCTGTACCTTCCTCACAGTCAACGGGCACGTATGCCCCTGTTGTTCTAGGCGAGTCTGGCCTGTCAATGAGATATTGTGATGTAGGTCTTTCTGCAACTTGTAAATCCACACAATTGCAGCGATTATCCCATCAACGTTCAACAAGTACCCATTCTCCAACGGCCTCTTCAAACCCCATGTAAAGGTTTCATATGGATGTAATTTCGGCAAATCACTGGTCGATGTATTATCTTGAGTCTTTGACACTTGTCTTTCTTAAGCCATAACTTTTCTGCCACGCCTTGTACAACACAAGATCCGAGAAGCTGATGTGCTGCTGGTAAAGAAGTCATTATCCTCTTTTACATCAGTCTCTGTGCCGGACTACTATCCCAGCCTTTGGTTTCAGTGTTTCTCCAGTGCAAAATAGCTTTTCACGACTCCTTACCATCACTGCGTGTTTTCTTGCATAATTTGTTAACAATCTTTACAGCTGCTTCAGCTTTGCCATTTTTTTAATATTGTATTCTTGACATGTATAGAGATGGACTAGAACTTGAACCCGAGTTCGAGCCGAACTATCCGATTTCGAACGGACTTGGACTTCTTGGACTATCCCGGACCCAGATTTCTCGGACTTTCGATATTTTCCGGACTTTCGATAATTATCGACTGTTTGAACGTTCAAGGCATGCGAATTTGCGAGTAAAATATCTATTATACCTATATGCAAGTAAATATCGAATCCGCGAATAAAATGTCTATTATACCTATTCGCGAGTAAAGATCGAATCCGTGAGTAAAATGTCTATTATACCTATACGTGAGTAAATATCGAATCCGCGAGTAATATGTCTGTTATACCTATACGTAAGTAAATATCGAATTATCCAATCTGCAAGTCATTCATGGTATAATTATCGAATGTTCGAATGTAAGAGCTCGAAGGCATTGCGTGTGAGAGTAAAATAGATTTTTCGAAAGTCCTGGATATTCAAACATGTTCCCCAGACCATTTCCCAGGTCCCACAGTCATTTACATTGTTACCATTGATATTATAATTGTATTTCATTTGAACTTTTCAAACTATTTGACTCCCTTTGACTTTAATGGGTCCGTTATCGAACTTTCGAACTTTCCATATAGTTCGGCCATCTATAGACATCTATTCCTCTAGCACGACCTTGCGAGCAGGTTTGCAAGCTGAGGGCCATTATCAGAGATCACTTTATCAGGTTGGCCATAATGTGCAAACTGAGCCATGCACCTCTTAATTGTGGTTTCAGTAGACAAGTCTGGAAGAAGGCCTATTCCCCAGAAACCCAAATAATGGTATTCTTTGCCTACGTAATTAATGATCTGCCATGCATGTGTCTGTATCTCATGCAACATCATGGTTTCTTTTTGTTTTAAGTGGGCATATTAATTGCAAGTGGGACAATTACTGATTTCACCTTGCATATTAGGCCAGTAAAAAGTATCACAAGCTTGTCCGTTGCATGCTTCCCCTCCAATGTGGCTGGAGTGTATGCGTAGTCACATCTCTGATCTCAGTGACACTATGACTCTTATATCTGAAGCACCAATATTCCCTTACAGTTGCAGGAACTGCTTCCTTTTAGTCTGGCCACCCACTCAAGACAACAGACTTTAGAGATTGTAAAAGTTCAGCAAAGAAGTTTTGTTCCTGTAGCAACAGACAAATTGTTTGATGCTCACACGCATCTCCAGGTGTCATCTCCAGGTGTCACATTATCCAACGTAACTCTGCTCAAGGCATCGCTGATATACATTTCACATCCTGACTTGTAGATAACTTTGAGGATGTAATGCTGTAATGTAAGCATCATGCTCTGCAAACACTTGGGAGCACACAAAAGGAGCTTCTTGAATATGGCTATCAGGGGTTTGTGATCAGTCTCAGCTGTAATGGAATCCCACCCATAAAAATAATGATGGAAACACTGGCAGGTAAATACAATACTTAAGCATTCCTTCTCAATTTAAACATAGTTTTGTTCAGCTAGTGAAAGAGTTCTGGACGCATATGCGACCAGCTGACCTTCCTGCAAAAGACAAGAACCTAGGCTTTTGCTAGAGCCACTTTGTATTGAAACAGGCTTTGTGACATCATAGTATTTCAACACTGGTGCAGAGATGACCAAACATTTAATCTCCTCTACCGCCTGGTTGTGCTTGGGAAGCCAGTGCCAAACTGCATCTTTGTCCAGAAGTTGTCTTAATGGTTCACACACAGATAAATGTGGCAGGAATTTTGCTATGATATGTAACAAAGCCAATAAATCTCTGTACTGCGTTGGCATCAGCAAGCTGTGGCATTTCTTCAATAGCTTTAACCTTATCTGGGTCAGCTTATAAAGCTTGTGTAGACAGGATATGTCCATGGAAATGGACTTCTTGCACCTTAAACTGCAATTTCTTTATGCTAAGCCTCAGCATCACCTGTTTGCAATGGTTTAGTAGCACTATTAACTTTTCATCATGATCGCACGCAGCTTGTTCATCAGTATTACCACAGCCAACTATAAGAATGTCATCAGCTATAGGCTCAATTCCATGGACCCCCTCTAATAATTGGTGTTGCTTATGCTGGTAGACCTCTGGTGCCACAGAGACACCAAATGGAAGTTTAAGCTATCTCTTTCTGCCCCAAGGAGTCCAGAAGGTGGTCATGTAGCATCCACAAGTGTGAACATATGTACTTTTGGTAGTTTGTGCAAAAGGCATTAGGTAGTGTGACCGTTTCAGGGCCATATTCAGAAACTTGGGATCAATGCAGCTTCTGATCTTTCCAGGCTTCGGTTGCTTATAAAATCTGTAGGCTCTGATACAGAGGTTAGATGTCCCTCAGGTTCATACTGTTGTGCTTTATCCTGTGGCTTAATAGCTATTTGCACATTCCGTGGGGCACATTGTACTGGTTGAATGGCAGGGTCAAGTTCAAAGTGCTCTCAAATACATCTCTGTAGGCATAAAGAATTTGCTGTTTTGTCTAAGGCCTGGTCAGGGATTGCGCCGTCTGATTATCCATAATGTGCAGCTCAGCAGGAATAGTGAACTGCATCAGTTTCAGACGCTCATATGTTGAGCCAGATAATAGCGGTTTCTGATCTGCATCAACTATCTTAAAGTGCAGTTTGTGCACACGATCATGTATGCTGCATTTAGTCTAGAAAAGTCCCAATGATTCCATTAATTCCCCTAAATACAGCTTTAGTTTGGTGCTGTTAGGCCAGTTTTATTTTGTACTTCAAGCTCATTGGGCCATATTTATTTAGCCTCTTTAATGATCAGTTTCGTAAATTTCAGTTGTTCAACCGATCGTAGATTTACGATCGGTATTGTAAATTTACGATAATAATGAAATCGTAGCTTTACGATCCCCATAGAATGCCATTGTGGTAGTTTACTACCGCACGGTTTTCTACGATCAAACGTTCATTAATTAACTAACGTTCGGGTGTAAATTTACGATCGTGATCATACATTTAGGACCGCAATCGTAAATTAACTAACCCGTTTTATAAACATGGCCCATTACATCACATGTTGCGCCTGAATCCAGCTGGCAAGGTTGAATTATATTATTTAATCTGAGGTTTGCAAATCATTTCTTGCCCTTTGTGTTTACAGCACTACTACATTCTGATATATATCTGATCCATATCCGTGCTAAGCAGTTGTGCATCCTTAGGATCAGGCATCTGCTCAATTGTGTGCAGCTTCCTTGCTTTCATGTCACAAGAGAGACACATCCTTGCAGAGTTATTTGGCTTACCACATGCAGTACAAAATTTCCCATATGCAGGGCACTTTTCTTTCACTCATACATGCAAATTGCCACAATACCTGCATGATGTTGGCTGTCCCTCAGATGAGTTGTGTGTGCAACTCTTGTGTTGAAACTTATGCTACATTGATATTGTCAGTCTGTCTATTCTGCTCCATAGCTTGCATATGCTTGTCAGTAAGTTCTGCAGTATGACATATCTCAAGTGCTGTTTGCAGGTCTAAATCACGTTTCCTCAACAGGTGGTGGCTTGTGCTCCCATTGGTGATACCCAAACTATTTTATCACAAATAAGTTCATCTCTCAGGGGGCAATAATCACAGCTTGCAATTTTTTCTCTTAGCAGTGTGACAAACTTGTCTATAAGTTCACAACCTCTTAGCCACTATCTAATCACACCCTTATCACCTGGCTGTGATATGCTAATTGGGATTTTCCAGGGTACATAATTGCCACAGATTCTTGTACAAGTGATTCTGAATTGAGAAAGCCAGTCGGATGACTAGCGAAACGTCTTCAAGAACTACATTTCAAGTCCAGTTGATCTAATTGAATACAACAGATATACCATGACCTGGATGAATGAGAACCTTCACAAGCATAAAGAGATCTTGTTAAAATAAATGAGAAGGATGGTTCTAGGAAGCATAAAGAATTGTGTTGTCTTATTTCTATAGTGCAACTAATATCACATCCCCCAAAAGTGATGAGTAGGTATAAAAAGCAAAAACTGGGCTAGGTATACCGTATATACTTGAGTATAAGTCGAGGTTTTCAGGCTGTGAAAACAGCCTAAAAACTGAACCTCGACTTATACTCGGGTCAGTCACTTACTGATGGAGGAATCCGGCTGCCGTGTCCACTGATGGTCGCATCCGCTGATGTCACTACTCGGCGCCGGGAAATGAGACTGGCGCCGAGTAGTGACGTCAGTGGATGCGACCATCAGTGGATGCGGCAGCCGGATTCCTCCATCAAGTGAATGATGTCGGGGCCCGGACTCTCCTGCAACTATGGAAAAGGTAAGGCTGCAGCTTTACTTGTAGAGAGAGAAGATGGGAGCAGGGAAATAGGGTTTTATTCCTGGGGCTGGGGGGAGAGTAAGGAGTCAGGGACAGGGTAGTGGTTTTATTCCTGGGGCTGGGGGGAGATTAAGGAGTCAGGGACAGGGTAGTGGTTTTATTCCTGGGGCTGGGGGGAGAGTAAGGAGTCAGGGACAGGGTAGTGTGTTTTGGGGTTAGTGTGTGCAGTTCCACTCATGATGTTTTTAAACCACTACTCCCTTCTACTACTCTACCCTTGACTTATACTCGAGTCAATTGGTTTTTACTCATTTTTGAGGTAAAAATAGGTACCTCGACTTATACTCGGGTCGACTTATATTCGAGTATATACGGTACATTGGTTACAGAGGTTTACCGTAAGTCCGTATGTAAAATGTAAGTTAAGAATATTAGAATGAATAATATCTGTGAAATGTAAAAATTTAAATTCTAAACCTGAACAAAAAATGAGCAGGTCCTTAATATAGTGCATACAATTGACTAAAAATAATGAATCAAAAATTTTAAAAGAATTTAATTAAGTGAATCAAAATTAAGTTATTTTAGATAGAAACTATGATTATATAAATGATACCTGAGAGCCTCTATACCCTTATAGTGTGTGAGTATAAAAATATAAAATTAAGTGAAGTCAACAAAAAGTAGACTTGTATAATGGTTGGAGAAGGGTGACCTAATACCAGCCACTATTGGCCTCCCAGGTGTGTGTGTATGTGTGGGGGGGGTCAGTAATGAAATTCTGAAATAATGGGGTTCTCAGGAAGAAAAAAATGTTTCCATAAATGGATAGATGATATCAACTGCAATACCTTAGTTAATAATATAAATTAATTCAGTTGTATAAACATTGGTAGAGTTCCATTTAAAAACAGTTTAAGAATCACTGTCATATAGCAATTTACTGTTATTGCTTATTTCTAGGGATGGCCAGTTCGTGGATCCGAACCCGGATCCGCCGCGGATTTATCCCGTTCGCGAACAGCGTATTTTTCCGGATTTTCCGCCTTCTGAACTTCCGATTCGCAGATTTTTCGTATTTTCGAAATTTTCTGAAATTACGAGTTTTCACGTAATTTCGGGAATTTTCGAAAATACGAGAAAACACGTAATTTCGAAAATTTTCAAAAATACAAGGATTTCTCTTATTTCCATAAATACGTATTTTTGAAAATTTCAGAAATTACGAGGATTACTCGTATTTTTGAAAAATAAATATTTTCGAAAATACCAATTTTCTCGTATTTTCGTAAATTTTCGAAAATACGCGAATCCATAATTTCTAAAAATTTCGAAAATACGAAAAATCTCGTAATTTCGAGGGTATTTTTCATTTTAATGGGTCCGCTCGCGGATTTTCGAATTTTTCCGAAAATTCGCGGATCCTTGAGCGGACCGGATTTTGCAAAGTTAGGACATCTCTACTTATTTCTTGTAATCATGTATTCAGGACAACAAACACACCTCACTTTTCTGCTTTTCATATTGTAGTATCTGTACTTTGTCCCAAAGTCTTAACAGATTTTTTCAACTAAACTGTATCCACCACACATGTAGGGTAAAAATATTTGCTTAAATGTATAGGCATACAGTAGGTCCAAGGCCCAATACCCATATATGATCATTTATAGTAATAGTTTCCTGTTCACTGTTTGTAGACACAAGTATAGACACAAGTGCTTGCCTACCTAAGCTAGAGTCTAGGGCAGCTCCCCTCTCCAACCAGTCTCGTAAAATAGAAATATAAATAAATATTAGTGGTATGGATCTCTGTATTCCAGTGCATACTTTTTATGATGAGGTTCTTTTAAGTCTAAGCATCTAAGCATAGGATTAACTGTCCCTTGATCCATGGGTTCACTTTCTGGATTCTTCTTGCATCTTTTATATGATCTAATATGTAAACATGGGGATTCACGGCTATCCATTGTACTTTAACTGATTCACAAAGTCTTTCTTGCAGCAGTTGCGTAGATGCTGCAAGCTATTCACTAGAAGCTTTGTGGCTCTAACGTAAGTTTTTACATAAGTGTAAATCACCCAGAGATGCACCACTGCTGGTTAATCTCCCTGTGTGTCTGCTTAAAGGGTATCTGCTTAAAGGGTATTGTATCTCATAATCCTCATGGAACAAATAGGCACTTGTGGTTATGGACATTATGCTCAAAACACACATTTCAAAAGTGCCTTAAAACATAAACTAGACACAGAAACTCTACAGCAATTATAATTTCTATGGAAACAAACAGATATAGTGGATCACTATATATATAAGTGAAAACAGATGAAAAAGTCAAACAATAAACACTTGCAAAGACATATTCACTGCCATGGTTGCATAAGCTCCAACCTGGAACTTGGTGTGGTGAGTAATTAAGATATTTTTTTAAAAATATCAATAAAATGCAATCCTGCATGTCAAGTGACAAAAATGTATAAATGTGGCTTAACTTCCCACCACTGAGTCTTTCGGAACCTCAAATATATACTGTGCATTTCCTTTAAAACTAAAGTGTTTTCAGCAATTTCAGCTGTTTGCAGTAATGTTGTATGATAACATTTTAGGTCAGAAATGTATTATGATTACATGGGCAATTGTGAAAGAAAGTTGTGCCTAGTTATTCATGGTAGGACTTTTAGGCTTTCCCAAGGGGATATAAAAAAAAGATTGAGAGAACAAATATAGAAATATTTAGGATGGTACAATACATTATAGAGTCCTTATGTACTTTCTTTTAATGGAATGTACCAAATGTTAAACCTAAATATACAGTACTACTGGGAACAATGAACATTCCAGCCTCTCTGCTTTCCAAATATCTACAGTAGCTTAGAGGCTAATAAAAACTCTCAGGCTTCATGTATTGTACATTGCAAGAGAAATATTACTTAACTATTAAACATTAACATTCTTTTTTGTTTGGTTTGTGTAGCTGTCTCTTCTACCGTAATTAGCATTCATAACAAACTAGCATCAGTTAGATATTTCTACTTTCAATAGATTTTTATTTGCATTTTTAGCAAAAAGTTACAAAACAGAAATTCTAATGCATTAAGATTATTAGAAATTGCTTTTTATATTGTCTCTAGATTTATTTTTTTTGCTTTGTTAAGATTGCATCTTTTTTATAACATTAGATGCAAAATCTATTAGAATGTTAGCCTCCTTGTACTCTTATGGGGAGATGCAATATATCGCTAAAAGTATGTAGTTGTACACTACACACTTTTAGCCCAATTTATGGATTTATGCTCTTTTCTCCCCTAGTCAACTTGTATCTTGTACTGCCCTTCTCCTTCCTGTGTGTATTAATCTAATGAATAAACCTATGTATGACCCAAAAATTAATTAGTAATAAGGTAAATGTATCTAATAAATGAAACTGTAAGTTCATGAATGAATCATCACCAATTAATATTTCAATTAATATGAATGAACATTATAGAAGTAATTAAAGGGCAAGTTCTTAGCAATTATATTGTTTGAAGAACGCACTCCTGTAGACGTTTGCTCTTTCTTTATATATTTATTGGTGACATGCGTGCACAACGTCTCGGGGTGTATCCCCCTGAGAATTTATAACAATCCCCACTGATGAGCCAGTGCTGAATCAATTAAAAACACGTGCAAAACATGATTGTTGATGTATAAAAAACACATTACAAACATCCCATAAACCTACAGGTGGGGATGCTAGGAAATCAAGTGTTATTTTCACTATATTATGTATCTGTTTCATACAATGTTGCTATGTTTGTGAGTTCATTTACCCGGATGTTCTTCCCCACATGTAGGTTTATGGGATGCTTGTAATGTGTTGTAAAGATGCTGGCACTATATAAATCCTTAATATTAATAATAATAATAATAATAATATAGAAAGCACATGCTTCTAAACAACTACTATATAACTAGTACTATTTTAACATTATATATCACATATGCACATACTTCTATGTCATACCTCAGATATTTAATTTGCACAAAAATATATCTATGAAAGCATTGACATTATATAGTATATTAAAGGGCATGTCCACCCCCAAAACTATAATCCCCCCCACTACTGGCCCCACTGTGTAGTGTAATATAATCCTTACCTTACATCCCAGCTCCAAATGGTTCTCCTGTAATGCCCCCCCAAAGTCCAAAAAAACTGGCCACCAGAAGCCTAGCAGAGTCCATATAGGACTCTGCCTCCTGTCTCTCCTCTGGGAGAAGTTTGGCATGCGCAGTGCAGCCCCCCCTCCCTCTCCCTCCCGATTTGGTCTCCCTCCCCCTAGCATGTAACCCTTTATATATCTTATAGTGCTTGCTCCCCCAGCCCCAACCACAATAATCTTATTTTCAGAAACTCCCCAGATAGTTACTTACCTTCCCTCTATCCTCCACCGTTGTGAACTTCCTGCAGCCAGTCCGGCCCCCTGCTTGCAGTTTCATACAAGCAGAGGGCTGGGACAGTGCGGAAAAGGATAGAGGGAAGGTAAACAAGTACCGGGGGAGTTTCTGCAAATATATGCACACCTGTGCATTCGAAACATGTCGTGAGCCTGTTGAAGCAGCGCTAAAAATCATTTTGGATTGCAAAACTGTGTTTTGCCTGTGTCTCCCTGCATTTGCTCTGGTTCCTGTTGGATTACATGCAGGGTAATACATGTTATACAAAGTGATACATATTACATGCACAAGTAATACATAATATAAGTAAACAGAGTGAGGAGTTTCTTACAGCAATACCGTGATACAATAGGAAAGAGGACCCTACCCAAAGAGCTTACAGACTAGAGGATATGGGGGTGAGACATTAGGTTGTGGGAATCGGGTAGGCTGTAAATAGTGGCAATGGAGTGTGAAAGGTGGGTTGGATCATATTGGGTAGTAAGGGGGTAATGTTTAGGCCAGGTTATATGCTTGCCTAAATAGGTGGGTTTTAAGGTTACGTTTGAAGGTGTTAAGGGATGGTGAGTGATGGACAGACGGAGGAGGGGAGTTCTAGAGCAGAGGGGCAGCACAAGTAAAGTCCTGAATGCAGGCATGGGAAGAGGTGACCAGAGTGGATGAGAGGAGGGTATCAATTGCAGAGCGGAGGTTGGGTCTGGGACGGTATCGCTGGATCAGCTCTGAGATATATGGAGGGGCTATGTTGGATAGTGCTTTATAGGATAAGGTAAGCAGTTTGAACTGGATCCTTTGCCTGATGGGCAACCAGTGGAGGGACTGACAGAGAGGAGAGGCATTAGAGAAGCGAGAAGAGAAATGAATGAGCCGGACAGCAGAGTTGAGAATGGATTGAAGCGGTGCCAGGTGGTTGTTTGGTAAACCACACAGGAGTGTGTTGCAGTAGTCTAGCCAGAATATGATTAGGGCATGGACTAGGATTTTTGTAACATCCTTCAAGAGGAAGGGTCGAATGTGGGAGATGTTTTTGAGATGGAGCAGACAGGAGTTGGCAAGCGAATTGACATGAGGTTTGAAGGAAAGATTGGAATCTAGCGTTATTCCCAGGCAGCGGACATGAGGAGATGGAGATATGGATATGTTGTTAATATTAAAAGTAAGGCTAGGGAGGGGAACGAATTGTGAGGGTGGGAAAAGGACAAGTTCAGTCTTGTCCATGTTTAGTTTGAGAAAGTGGGAGGACATGAAGGCAGAGATGGCACTAAGGCAGTCGGGACCTGGTATGTTAGTGTAGGGAGATCCAGGGCAGAGATCCAAATTTGCGTATCGTCCGCATACAGGTGATACTGAAACCCAAATGAACTAATGAGTTGTCCAAGTCCATGGGTGTAGATGGAGAAAAGAAGAGGAGCGAGTACAGAGCCTTGCAGGATAAGATTACACCGTTTGGGGCTGGGGGAGCAAGCAATATAACATACTAAAAGTTTTTGGAAAGGGTGGACATGCCCTTTAAACCCATGATCTACTGTATGTGTTTTCTTTTTCATTTTGAGCTTGTATGTTATCGTTAAATAATACAATAATATAAGTCTATATACATATATTTCTGGCTTAACTGTGGTTCCTCTGTTTGCATTTGCTTTAGGAGGGAGGTGATTCTAGCTCTGTTAATTCTATTTGTTTGCTTGGTTTAATAGGATTATTAATATTGACCTGTTGTTGGTTGTTACTTGTCTGTTCATTTTTAGGGGAAACAGGAATGTCTATAGTTGCTTTATTCTGTTGCTTTGTACCTTTATTTGCAGTTGTGTCCAAGTTGGGAGAAGACACCAGAGTTTTGCTTGCATCACGGCTCTCTGTGTCAGTAGCATAGAAGACCTTAAGTTTTGTATTATTTATTTTATCTTTAGGTCTTTTTCTGGCTTGCAGGTCTGTTTTATTTGTTTAAGTAGCTTTTAGAGGAGCTCTACTCTTTTGCTTCTTCTTGCATCAGCTGCTAGACCACACCCCTTTACTTTTAGAACTTTGTATTTTAGAATTATATTAATAATATTAAATTATTCCAGACTAATGGTGTAACCAATGATAAACATACATTGGAATATTAGTATATGAAAACACCCTAGATACCGGTGATACACACAGTTATCCAAAATATAAACATAACCCACTAGGTAGCCCAATTATATCTGCAAAAGGAAGCCTCTTGGAATCTATGAGCAAATACCTTAATATGATTTTACAACCTATTTTACAAAATACTGATACATATATTAGGGACACAGGCCATTTTATTTCAAGAAAACTTAAATACCACTGAGGATAAGGATGTATGGCTTGTAACAATGTTGGTACTGTTTACACCAATATCCCACATGAAGGTGGGATTAAGGTGGTCTTGGAGTACTTTAATTAAACAAATTGTTCGCCCACATAAAAGCTGGAATTTGTAATTGACCTCTTGTGGTTAACCCTGAAATAAAAATACTTAAAATTTGAGAATGCATATTACCTGCAAAGATCTGGGATCGGCATGGGGATGGCTATGGCACTGGCATATGCAAATGTATTTATGCATAAATAGGAACATGAGCATATATTGCAACAGTATCACTAACACCTAACCTTTTATTGCAGATATATAAACCACATTTTCCTGATATGGCATGGATGTAAAATGGACTGTTTAAAGACTGTAAAAATGTAACCAATTGGTACCATCAGATTTTCAGTTAAATACAGTAAACGTCAGATTGAATTTCTGGACATTTTGGTAAGGGTAAAAAATTCCTTACTGGAATATACACTGTATAGAAAAAAAACTGAAATATATCGCTACATTACGACAGTTTTTACCTGCAAACATTAAAAGACTTAAGACAATTTTCCAGGATCATCCGAATCATCATGGATAAACCCCCGGACCCTGACGCTTAAACAGGTAAGTATAATCGCAATGTAGCTAAGTATATGCAGAAAGACAGCAGCTATGAAACTCACTACTGAGGCAAAATGACCCAGGTGCATCAAAACCCCAGGCCCTTTGCAGGACCTGAACACCAAACAGGAGACAGCAATCAAGAAACAGACTGAGTTCCCCTGGAATCTTTATTGAAACACATCACAAAGTATACAAGAAACGCCTGACAAGTTTCATGTCAGATAACACTTTATCCGAGGCGTGGCTTCTAGAAGATCCACTCATATTATATAGCATCACTAATTAGCATCAGTAATGAAAATCCTCCCAGCAAAAGTTAACCCCAAGTGCAAAAAGGTCATTAAAAAGATTATACATTAAATATTTAGTATGTATCATATCTAATAAAACTATATAACATATGGACTATTAATAAGTATAATATACATATAAAGCCAGCATAAATGTAACCAAAATATCTTAATACATAATAATACACATGATATGAAGGAACCACAAATATATAATGGACAAACGCATTAGTATATTTTAGGATGAACTACGTACAGTTAATCAATGAACTCCATCTAACATGGAATTAACACAAATTGGTAAAAGTGTGGCTAGATTAAAGAACCCACCTTGCTTCATTACGAAGAAGATATGATAGTCTATGGCCTCCTCTTGGTGGCAAGATTACTCTTTTTATCCCCTGAAACTGTATTTTTTCCTCACATCAAGTTGAGTACACTCTAAAAAATCTCAGTCTTTTTCTTACTTGCAAATTGTATAGGAACAGTATCCAAATCCTATTTGGAAATGGTACACAAAGGGTTAGTATGTATCCACATCTATTTTATAACCACTTCTAACCACCAAATAATTCAAACCGATTAAAACCAGAGCTGGCAATGGATGTTAGTTTCTCCAAAAGAAAGTTCAGTTAATTTTCTCTCCACATAAAAATATATCATGAAACCATGCTATTCTTTCTTATTATATTCTTCCCCCCCCCCTTTTTTAGCATAACTTTTCTGATTCTCCAGATAATAAAAAACAATGTAACTATCAAAAATAGTCAGGGATTACTTTAACACATTGCCAACAGATTACTAATGACCAGCAGAGGTGTTAAGGCCCATAGCATCCCCACAGCTAGCATTCATGCTGGTAATTAACATTTTAATAAAATAAGTTTCAACTAACACATTATAACGCACAGTAGGGATGTGAAAAATGTTTTTTTCTTAACAAAGCACAGAAGTTGATTAATGCTTATTGGAGAAGGAGGTTAATACATAAATGTCTTTAATTTTAGTCTTAAAGCTTATATAAAAATGCTGAATTTCACTATCAGGGACTAATTTGTGTATTAACAGATTTAGTAAAAAGTCACTTAATAAATACAGTTATTGTTAAACTACAGATGAGTTGTTTTTTCCTCACAAAGCAAGTTTTTGACAAAATTACCAGTTTTGACAACAATATTTTTGACAAAATTTAGCTTCAAAACCGATGCCAATTTATTTTACTGGTAGCTTTTGTTATTGAAATTTTATTATGAACCTTGATTTGGAGGTGGAGTTTTTGTTTAGGACTTAAAATATCAGCATATAAATTTTTACATTTTGCAATTAAAAATTGACTGGGATTTCCCAGTCCATCTCTCCTGGTCATTACATGTAAGGTCCCAGCACATACTTTCACTTAAAATAAAACAGAAAAAACAGTGATTTTTAATTTTTTTTTTTAAAACATACAGACAATATCCATTACTTTTACAATGGGCAATGTGTCTTTTGATTATATAGCTCTCTCTTTCTCCCTTTCTATTTAAAAGATTCACTAGCTTACATAACTTGAATTATAATATTTTTCTACTATTTGGGTGTAAAAGAATGCAATTTGTTTACAAACCTTGAGAAACAAGGCTGAAAACGTTGCTACGCATTTTAAATAAACTCATCTAAAGAAGTCTTTGGAGTGCACCTCTATACTTACCTAAGTGTATAATGTATATATATCAAACATATGTGTCTGCACTCTCGCTGGTTCACATCAATTAAACGCCGGGTGCTCTTCACTTAGATCAATATGTATCAGGATACGAAGCACTCTGCTGGACTTTTGAAACACATGCTTTATTTCAGATAGTACACACATCAACGCGTTTCAGCCATGTTTTCCGGCCGTCATCAGGATACTCCATCTCATTACAACACCCTCTTTAAAGGTAAGTGCCCTCCCCCTACACCTCCCCCCCCCTGCCCCCTCAAACGTCACCCATTACGTGCAATACAAAATACAAGTTACCAAATAGTACAATATAAAAGGCTTAAAAGACCAAGGATATAGATAGTAACACTTATTTAAATGGGAGGCCGTTCCTGTTTATAAGAAAGGAAACAATGTACCAATAAGTTATATATAACAGATACAAAGAAGGTCATACTTGAAAATGCTACACTGTCATATCAGGATCTGGCTACCACTCTAATCCCATACGATCAACACTATATCTATATTATTACAGGTATCCACTCCTTAATATTAGTTTACATATATATTTGTTTCCTCAATTGTTCCATGTATAGGTTAGCAAATGAGTGACCTACATTGGTCCCCATTGCTGTCCTGGAAGTTTGAAGATAGAACTGGTATTTGAACCTAAAATAGTTATCCCCCAAAATGCAAGTCAGTAATTCCAATAAAAACCCAGTAGGGGGCCCTTCATGTGGTAGGTGACATAGTGCTCTTCTACAAACCTCCACACCCTGTACCTTTACCCTGTACATTTTTACAAACTACTGACATCACATGTCAGTATTACACAATTGGACAGGTCACCTTAATATCCCTTTAAGATCTTAATAAGGTGTTTGTTATCTTTAAGATACGATCTCATACTGTGAACAAGTGGCTGTAAGAAAGAGTCCACATAGATAGATAATGGACTGAGAACAGATCCTCTCATGTCCACTATAGGGCAGCCCGGAGGGTCAACAATACATAATACAATTGGACAGGTCACCTTAATATCCCTTTAAGATCTTAATAAGGTGTTTGTTATCTTTAAGATACGATCTCATACTGTGAACAAGTGGCTGTAAGAAAGAGTCCACATAGATAGATAATGGACTGAGAACAGATCCTCTCATGTCCACTATAGGGCAGCCCGGAGGGTCAACAAGGGATTTGTTGACCTCCCAGTTTGCGTGGGGATATGATAAACTTATACAAATATATTAATGGGCCATACAGTAAACTCTCTGGTGCATTGTTCACAAATAGGTCACATCAGAGGACTCCTGGACATCCTTTAAGGTTGGAAGAAAAGAAGTTTCATCTTCAGGTTAGGAAAGGTTTCTTTACCGTGAGAACGGTGAAACTGTCTTCCAGCAAATGTGGTAATGGCAAGTTCATTGAATAGCTTTAAAAATGGCCTGGATAAGTTTCTAATACTAAAAAATATTAAGAATTACTGGTATTAATACATATACTGTAGATCTGGTTGATCCAGGGATAGTTTCCAATTGTGTTTCCCTCATTTTAAAAAGCCAAAGGGCTGGGGGGAAGTGAGAAACTCTGCTATATTGATCTGGTGCACAAGTATTAGAAAAGCAAAAGTTTGCTAATCGTAATTGAAGTAAAAAAGCTTACCAGTAAGGACCTTCCAGACTGGGGTTACCATAACGTGGTTGGAAGGCTTTGTAATTTAGCCCAAGGAGTGCTTCCACAATCTTTCTATTGTGTGGGTGGGCTTAAAGGAAGAAAAACCCTCCACAGAGCATAGAAAGTATTAAAAAAACTGTCACTTTCAGCATTTCCAGAGAAATAGGCGGAGACATGCAACATTTTTCCTTTCTGTCCTCTATCATTCACATACATTACTCCCTGTGTAGCAAACAGCAGCTGAACTCTTCCCCATACAGGAAGTCTTAATTTTGCCTATGGAGACAGGAGGGGCTGTGAGTGAATCTGCAGTGTGTGCCTGATTAGAATTTTTTTGATTGGCTAAGACTGTCACATGTTTTATAAACCGCACATAATTGAGTGCAATACATGAACTTCCTTATACTTCCTTTTAGTTTTAAACACATGCAGAGGTTTTATTACAATAGTTGTACTGACAATGTAAGAACATTTATAAACTGTATATTTTGATTTTTGTCATGTACCTAACATAAGTGAGTACTATTTGTTATATGCACATATTAATGGTCATTTAAATGGTAATTGTGGGAAATGCCACACATATATATACACTTTTCCTTTATGTAATATTATGTACCCCCCACCTCATTGGTAGCTCCTAAACTCTCTGTAAAAATAAAAATCTAATCTTAGAAATAGGAGGGATATATTTATATTTTTTTGTTATTGTTTTTTTTAAATTTATATATATTTATGGTAGCACCAGGGTAATTATATGCAATCTCAAGATAAGGAATGTTCCCATCTACTGGTTATAATAATATCCTTTGCACTCCATACCCCTATATGATACTTGGATGCTATCGTTTCCCAATAGACATAGAAACAAACATATTTACGGAGCACTCCATGGATTTTTCATACAATTTATTGCAATACACACAGGTAGGTCTGTATCACCAATACCAAACGAAACATAGTATATCAGCACATCGACCCTGTAACTAAGTATCCAACTCGCTAAACTTATGGTAGCGGGACAAATGAATGGACAAAGCTCCGTACTAGGATATAATACTGAGCGGACTGTCGGGTACCTGCTTGGCGACTCGCTGTACGGGATAACAACGGAGAAGGACCGGAGCCCTTACCTGATCGAGTAGATCAGTAGACTTCTATTCAGTGGGACAGCAGGAATCTTAACGTCCCGGCAGCCACACTAGAACACTCTGCTTCTGTGTAACACCCCCTATTGGTCTATTCTGAGACAAATCCCGGGTGGCTATAGAGGGTAATATCCTCTCTCTACAAAAGAGGGAAACCCCAAAGGGATACTTGTATGAATAGTTAATAAATAAATAAATAATTTATAAATAGTTGGAGAATAGTAGCGAAGAAACTATTTATAACAACAGGCACCAATGTAGATAGGGGTAAGTTACAATATACACCAATATACCCCAGTGAACCCATATAGGAGAGAATATAGCTAGGAGACAAAGGCCAAGAACAAAAACCAAAAAACCAAAAATGAACCAGGCTCTAAGTGAGAGCCAACATAGGCAATTAATATGAGAAACGAGAAATGAACCGCATTATATAGCTAATACAAAACATAAGCAGTAAATATAAAAAAAACTAAAAACGAAACACATTATATGGTACGGAGCTTTGTCCATTCATTTGTCCCGCTACCATTAGTATAGCGAGTAGAGATGGCCGGTTCGCGAACCCGAACCCGGATCCGCCGCGGATTTCTCTCGTCCGCGAACGGCGGATTATTATTTTTACGAAAATTTTCGAAAATACGAGTATCTCCGTAATTACGAGGATCTACGGTACTTACGGGATCCGGAAAAACCGAAGATCCTCGTAATTACGAGGATTCACGTAATTACGAGTATTCTCGTAATTACGAGAATACTCGTAAAAACGAGTAATTCGTGTAAATTTTCAAGACGGAGCAAGCCACATGATCCAAATTAGCCAATGGCAGCTATCATAGTTACAGAAAGCCTCGTTTTTTTATGGAAATCTTCGTTTTTACGGGAATCCTCGTATTTTCGAAAAATACCGTTTTTTTAAAGTCACGCTAGCGGACTGTACTTTTTAGGTATTGTTGGCATTTATACGTGCTTCTAAGGCCATTACCCAGGTCCCTGAGTGGTTAAGTGTACGTTACCAAGGCTATTTAGACCACTTTTAATGCGGATTTTGCCGAACTTTCATTTTAATACGTTTTAACGGGTCCGCTCGCGGATTTTCGAATTTTCGGATTTTTTTCGAAAATCCGTGGATCCTCGCTCGGACCGGATTTTTCGAAGTTCGGACATCTCTAATAGCGAGTTGGATACTTAGTTACAGAGTCGATGTGCTGATATACTATGTTTCACTTGACTATGGGGCATATTTATAAAAGAGCGAAAAGTAGCGAAATGCTTTCGCATTCGCTTTTCGCATGGGTTTTCACCAAAAAGGCAGTTAACGCTATTTATAAAGGTAGCGTTAACGAATGGCGAAACCGTTTCCGCTAGCTATCGCTAAAACCCTTTTCGCCTTACTTCGCAATGGTAATTTTTGCGAAAAGGGAGCGAAAAGGCATAACGCGATTTATAAAAGAGCGAAAGGTGGTTTTTGCGTTAAAAAGAGCGAAAGATTAGCGCGACCCTGAAGGCGGTGAAAAGTCATTGTTTGAGCGAAAAGGCATTCTAATGGGTAATATGTCTTGAAAAAGCGAACGCGCATTAGAAGGACGATCGCGCATTAGAATGTAATATGCCTTGGTAAAGCGACATTAGAAAGGCGATCGCGCATTAGAATGTAATATGCCTTGGAAAAGCGAACGCGCATTAGAAGGGCGAACGCACATTAGAAAGGCGACCGTGCATTATAATGGAATATGCCTTGGAAAAGCGATCGCGCATTAGAAAGGCGAATGTGCAGTGCAAAAGAAAATTCCAATTGAGAAATTCTAAGAAGATTGACTAAATAAGACATGGCTGACTTCTTGGTAAATGTGAGGTGGCCATTTTGAACTTGACATCATTTTCTAGTGGGCTTTTCTGGTTTCGAATGGTTTTCGCAATGCAGTCTTCTTAGATGCGTTAAGTTTTCGCTGCAATACTTTTCGCTCTTTATCGCGCCCGTTCGCCTTTTTCAGCTGCGAAGTGTGTTTTTTTCGCTTTTTTATAAATAAGGCGAAACGAAGCCCCAAATGGCGCTATTTTCGCTGCGATGTGCTGCGCTAATTATTTGGCGAAAAAGACAATCCTTTAAATATGCCCCTATGTCTATTTTTGATACTTTTTATCACTGTTTTGCTTGTACACTGTATTGGGTGGGTGTGTGGTGGGTGGTAATGTGGGAGGGTTGATGGAAGGGGTTTTACCTATTTTAGGAGGTCAGCCTCCAAGATGGCATATCCTGATGACGACCATGAGTTGGTTAAAACGCGTCGAGTGTTTATAGTTCCAATATAGTGTGTTTATAGTTCCAATAAAAGTTCAAAAGTCCCTGGAGTGCTCCTGTCTTTCACTTTTTGCTTCTTGCTGTAGGAAGCACCCGGGCATATGGAAATTATAGAGAGGAGTGCACCCTCGTACCATTATATATATATATATATATATATATATATATATATATATACATACATACATTAGATACATTAGACATTTAGAAACTACTACCTTTAGGTTTATTTATTCTTTTTCTAACTGAAATTCTTTGTCTCGGTTTAACTATCTGTACTTGATTTTATCTCCTGCTATGCAGGTTCTGGATAGTTTGATTGCAAGATATATTTATGGTAGATATTGGTGGGGGGCAAGGAAGAAATCAAAGAGCTATAAATATTAACACAAAGACCAACTTAAAGAAGATATTCAATCAAATGTGGCTCAAACCTTTGGAAATATGTGTTGCTAATTTTTCACATTCTAGGTCGCTCAAGATTTCTGAAATTGTTTAAGCTTGCTTTGCTTTTGTTAAAATTAAATGACATTTGTTTGGTAATTAACTGCAATGCAGATTATCAATTATACCTACAATCAAATAAAATACAGTAACAGCATTATATACATTCATTTTTTTATTTTCAACTGAAATTTTATTTTAGACTTACATATTTCTTTATATATTTCTTTATATTATTGAGAATATCTGTGCTAATAATTTTTTTTAAATATTTTTCTTTTTCTTTTAAAGCAGTATCTCATGCAGTTTATTGCACAAATAATAACAAAATTATGAATGATTTTAAAGTGAAAATGTTATCCCCCGAAACATTGTGTTTGTGATAGTGTAGTGGGGTGGGTTAATTTCCATTCCTTCAAATGTTGTGTGCAATGGTTTTGTGTAGAGATAAACTAAACTGTTGAGTTTTGCTTTGTCCTATTGAAATTACAATAATCAAATTTAAACCCAATTGAAGCATAATTTGTAGAATTTTCAATCACGATTTTCAATGTTATTTACAACTTTTCAATTGCGAGTTTCTAATATTCAAATGGAATTTGGAAAATGGATCTGCAGATGTCTAAAACCAGCAGTCCTGAAATGAAACCAGGTTTGTATAGAAAACGTTGCTTCTGTGATAGTGTTTTAACTTGTGAAGGTTCCTATGGATTTAAAAAAAAATTAGAATAAAAGAGAAATAAGAGTACATGGTTTCAGTGTAGGTCTTTCAGTAATTAGGTTTTTTTGTAATTACTATGGAGGCATATAAGAACTTTCAGATATCCAGGTAATAGGAGGTAATAATGTAGCAATGTAGCAACTGCTTTCGCGAAGTACATACACCATTACTATTACACAATTTGCAATTTAGGGGCCAGCAATTCAATTTTTAATTGTGAGATACTGTCATGAATACACAAATTTGTATACGATGGTACAGTTAACAGTCATTGTTTTTTATGTTGTTTGCTATTTCATATTCTAAGAAAACCTTACTTTAGTATATAATAGTATTTTAATATATTTAAAAAACACATTATTCAAAATAACATTCAAAGATTTTAATGTGTATAAACTTTATTTGGTAACATTAATTATACTGTAACAAGTTATACTACAGTAAGAACTATTGGAAAAGCCTTGCATCATGTGATATGTCTTAGTCTTGTATAGCTGCACTGGGTAAAATCTATGGTTCAGCAACATAGTGTTGTGGGACTTTGCAATTCCTGTTTTTGATGTATGTGTAACATTATAGCATAATATCAAATACTACTGTATGCACACTTACCTAACAAATTTACAGAAACCTTTGTATTTTGAGGCAAGCACCAGTCTCTTGGGTGACCTGCTGTAACAAAGTGCAAAAACATATAAAGTATGTAAAGAGACTGAGATGATTACAGCTGTTTTTTTTATTGTAGCAGGCTAAATAAACATATATATTAAAATAAACCTAACCCCAATGTAACTAAAACCAATATAGAAGTCTCTGATAAGACATTGAAAGATGTTTGTTATCCTGCAGTTTGCATCCCAGCCAGCATGCATTGTGGACAGCCAGACAGGTAGAATACACAATACATTTTACTGTCTTTTTAAATCTGCTCACAGTCTGTTTGTAGCAAGAGATAAACAGGGAGATTCAATAAAATGGTGCTACTTTTGCCCCAACAAATCAGATCTTATTTAACATTTAAAAGCTAACATCTGATTTGTTGGGGCAAAATTAGCACTATTTTAAACGATAAGAACTTTTATTGAATAACCCTGAATGTTTCTAAATGTGTATGCTGTGGTGGCTCAGAAGTCTAAAGCACTCCTATTAGAAACTCAGAGCACATAATGTCACAGGTTCAAATCTCTGTTCTGTGTCTAAGAGGCAGGATCTCCTGTAGCATGACCTGTGACTAATAGAGGTGGGTCACTAGGCTGGATATGATTGGCTTTCAACCTTTAGGAATCAGTGTTGCAGTTTTATTGTTTTCATCTTTTGCGCACTAGAGAGCATGTAAGTGTACTTCCACCAAACCAAAGAGGTGGATTATGGGAGCTGATTGCTATTACTCACAGCAGAGAGAAAGGAGAGACAAAGCAGGTTGTATCTTTGTTAATGTTCTCTATTGGGAGAATGCTGTCTGGACATTTTAGTTCCTCTTTAAAAAATCACTTGACTGGACTAACAGGCCTGGAACCCTTCTCTCGGGGATCTAGAATAGTACATACCATCCAAGATATCCTCAGGTGTCCTGACAAAAGTTTCAAAACAAAATTTACAAAACTTCAAAAACATCCAAAATCAAATATCAGAAAATGTAAAATTTGAAAGTTGCTATTAGTTCATCTTTGCTAAAGACTTCAGACTTTGATAAGACTGAGATGTAAAATGTAAGGTGTGGAGTTCATTTAAGTAAATTTTTAAACCTACAGTATAAATGTAGTTATCAAGATATTCGCTATATTTGTACAGTTTGTTTTAAACATTTTTCTTTTGTGCGTATGTGAAATTAGGGTTGCCACCTTCTTTCTTTAAAACTGGACACATCTTTTTTCCCCCCCTGCAACACTAATTACAAGTACATTATATACATGTTGTATGGCTATCAAATTACTATTTATATAATAAATTATTTATATAATAAATTCATTTATAATGTAGTAAAGAAGCAACTAAACTTCTAGATGTAAATATTTTAAACACGGGTGTAAAGATTTTAACAGAAATTCACACTTACAAGGTTTATGCCATTGCTTACAGGGCATTTCATCAGTTAACTCACTGGACCAGGCAATAGTTATCCTTAGGCCAAGTGATAACAGAAAATGGGTATTTAGTTGGTTGCTCTATTGAAAAGAAGGGAATTAAATCATCATTCTTCTACCAGTTGACACTTATTAGACAAAATGGATGTGATTGTAGAATATTTAATGTTTGTAAGCAGAACTTTGTGACAATAAATCTCAGCAAAAATCTTTAGCTTTGCTTTTTGATATCTGACCTATTTGTGACTATAGATACTCTGTCAAGGTAGTTATAACCTAGCATTAAATTGGTTAACTTGGCTTCCTTTTTATTTGCTTTCTTTATTATTTGCAAGATTCCAAAATGCCGGGGAAAGATGTTCAGGGTGAAACGCACATAGGTTTGCAAGCCGAGAGATGAGTCCATAGTTCAAGTATCACAAAAGATACTCGCACAGCCACTGGTGGTAAATAGCTTGCTCAAAGTATGTGCGTATTTAATGTGAGCTAATAGCTGGTGTTAAATACTTACGTAATGGTAAATCCCAGAAGTGGTTTACCCAGGGCCACACAGCCGCTGGTAAATCTCAATAGTTGTTGTTATAGATATTTATAGCTAGATAATTACACCTGTTTTTAGTGAAAAAAGGTGAAGAAATAGAAATGAAAAAAAGGCAATTTACACGTGTCTCCAAAAAGAAAAGTGCTTGTTATGATAAATGTACTTTCTAACCACAAACATCCTGACTTTCCCTTCAGCCAATTAACACACTTTATCATTTGCTGCTGGCTGTCTGACAATGATAAATCTTTCTCTTATAGCAATAGCCTTTATTTTTACTAATCATCGTGACTTGATTCGAGCACATTCTCCATGATGGGAATTTCTAAATTTATTTTCATTAGAGCAGTTTTGTTTTTTTAAAAGGAAGTTGATCTCATTGCAATTTTAAAAGATCTTGGACGTGTTAGCTCTTAATGCATTCACAAAAAGCTTCTGCAAGTGTCTCTAGATATGCATTCATCTTTATGCCATCATGCTTACTACATTATGAGTAATAATGTGCAATTTTAAAACATTGTGCTAAACAAGCCTGTTTGTGCCAGTGATAAATATAAGTTTAAGTTTGTTCAATTAGTCAGATAAAGATGTTGTGACAACATCACAAAGAGAGCAAACAAGGCAGATGTTAGAATATATTACCCATGTAATAAAATATATTAAAGTAGAATTAAACTTGTTTTTTTTACATTTAATGTAAAAGCTCTGCTCCACAGAACACCCATGCATTGTAAGGTACTATTCCGGCAAGCTGCTTTTACGTAAGAACTGGTTTCTGTGAATAAGAAGGCTTTCATGTTGTTGCCAGTACACATGTCTATGTCATCTTCAAACAGCCTTGTGAGCATGTGAAACCTTTGGACATGCCCTCTAACCCCAGTATTCACAGTCTCTATGCACAGATACCAATATGAAGCCCCTGCAGTTTTTTTTTCCAGCCAGCGTGAGTGGCACATAGAACAGTATACCTGGAACAATATTTTACTGATTTTGCTGCCTTTTTTGCTTCTATTCTGTTCCCAGGAAAAGATTAAGCATACCGATTTTCAATATACTTATTTTTGGTGAGATAGTGGTAGACTAGAAATGCTCTGATTTTTTGGAGGTTGCAGGTTTAAAACTCAAGCATTACTGAAATCTTAATATTCTGTTTCTGACATACATGCTGGCTAAGATTACTTTTCTTTTTTGTATGAAAAGCAAAGGAATATACAGTTGTCAGGAACAGTTTTGCAATATGTTTGAATACACTGAAATCCCTGTTCTGCGTCAGAGAGATGCAGGATATGTGAGCTGTAACATGATTGGCTGTCAGCTTCTAGGGGGCAAGACCGTCTTAGGTGGGGGGGATACTTGTCTATTAATGATTGTCTTTTTGGGAATTAATGTTAAACACTTTTCTAGACTGTAAGCTCTTTGGACAGGGTCCTCTTTCCTAATATATCATGTATTGCTGTTAATAACTCATCACTTTGTGCACTTATTTTATATGCCTTACCTTTATATGCAATATGTTTGAACGTATAATATGTATAACCCTTGTATGTAATGTATGACTATGTTATTATAAAGCCCCACGGAAGATGTTGGCACTATATAATTTATAATAATAATAATAATTTACATTTTTTTCGGTTCAGGGTTCTCATCTGGGTTGGCTGTCCCTACAATCCAATTGAATGGGAAATTTGCAATTTTGCAGTCAAATTTGCAGTCAAACTCTAAACTCAAAATGTCCCCATTGTTTTTCCATGGTTCATGTGGGAGATTCCATGTGATAGTGACACCTCCTACCTAATCCAGTCTTAAGATCAGAGGGTTTAGGCTGGTCCTAAAGGCACAAATATAAGGGAGGGGGGGCTTCTGTTCTGAAGAAGTGGGAACATCCAACAAAATGCATTAAGCGAATCCCCTTATGGATTTCCAATAAAAATCAAGGTTTTACCACTGTGATTTGCCCCTTCAACTTACCTTTGTTCTGATATATTGATTTCTCCATTTGGAGACTGGTGGTATTGAAGGAGGAGGCTTCACTGGGTATTGTTTTGATGCATCTGCTGTTCAAACTCCATTGTTTCCCCACAGGTAAACTCTTTGTATGATTTATGTTTATACATTATTCTTTTTGTGTCAAAAGAAAACCTGTAAATTTACGTAGAAAAACATGATTTATTATTCCAAATTCATTTACATACCAAACTTTTTGACTAATTACAATTATTTTCTAAATCCTAAAATGAATAATATCTGCTCTTACAGAAAAATACAAAACCTTTACCTTCAGTCGAATACAATATATCATTGGATTGTTTCTAAACTGAATGTATTTTCTCTCCTACAAAAATGAAATGGAAAAAAACGGGTGAAGCATTATTTTCACCCAACCATGAAATTAACATTTAATTAAGCCAAAATGAAATCTGAATTTCATTTTATTCCTATTAACTGAATAGGTGCTTCATTATTCTAGTAAGCACGTACAGGAGTGAAGTTGAACCAGGTTCATAAATCCTACTATAAGGGCATAATTATTTAGTCCCCCAACTCAATATGCCCATTTCTCAAATAGATAATTCTTCAAGCATAAATTAATGTGCTCCTACTTACCATACCAATTATTTTTTTTGTACAGTAACCTTGCACACTGTTCAGAAAATGAATATTTTAATAGAAACCAGCAAAGCAGGTTTATGGCAACAGAAATCTTTATTCTGTAGAAAACTTCAAACCTATTAATCATGATAAACACTGTCTAAAATTATATTTACAAATTATGTGCAGTAAAATAAGTTATTTATAACAATGTCACTTGTGGTAAAAATAGGGGTCATGTGAGATTAATAACAACATTATTTCTATTAGGTGAAATATTCTAGTGCTGCGATGTTGAACTAACTATAAACTATAACTCCCAGCATGCCTTGGTTGCAGCTATATCAGTGCCCTTGTTACATACATAAAAATGAGAAAGTATAGGATGCGATACATACAGTACATAATACCATTTGAGGTCAGGTTGTAAAAGATAACACATGGATAATTGGAAATGTATAGGAGGTTTGAGAGCAATTTGTAACATAAATTGTACCATTTACCTGGCCTAAGTCTGTGTATATTTTAAGTGATATGGTGACATTCTTGTGCATACTACATTTTTTAGTGAAGTACTGTAATGTCCAGAAACTGAGAGCGTAAAAAGATTTGAAAATACAGATATGGATTCTCCCTTATTAGATAGAAACATTTGCGGCTATGGAAAGGATGAGCGATCATCTACTATATAAAGCAGAAATCTTGTATGTATGTATGTATTTATGTATGTATGTATGTATGTATGTATGTATGTATGTGTGTATGCGCTCACCTCACAGCCACACCCCTGAATGCATCCACATAACAGCGACGCCCATGAAGTCTAAGTTCTACAATAAAAAGCCTGCACGTCACTTGCAGAGTGTGATTTCCCAATTCAACAACACAGACACAGAGTCCACTTGTGACATAACAACAGTGTAATGTACGGCTACACAACTCAGAGAGCTGCAGACACAGAACAAAAGCTGCTATAACAGAGGGAACCAGACATTTCCCTTAAGGTCTGTAACACATTACAATTTGCTCCTGGAAGGTTTTAAAATATGAGCCCTGGAAAGACTATGTTACTTTTGGTGATATAAATGACATTTATATACAAATATAAACCCTGGAAAGACTATGTTACTATTGGTGATATGAATCACATGTATATACAAATATAAACCCTGGAAAAACTATGTTACTATTGGTGATATGAATCACATTTATATACAAATATAAACCCTGGAAAGACTATGTTACTATTGGTGATATGAATTACATTTATATACAAATATAAACCCTGGAAAGATGATGTTACTATTGGTGATATGAATCACATTTATATACAAATATTAACCCTGGAAAGATTATGTTACTATTGGTGATATGAACCACATTTATATACAAATATAAACCCTTGAAAGACTGTTACTATTGGTGAAATGAACCACATTTGCGGTTATTGTCATGCTAAGAAATTTAAAGCGGATCCTCCCGGAATGTGACCATGCCCCCAGATATTGCTGTCACGGCCACACCACCAAAAATCACGGTTACTCTCATACCCCAACCATCAAGGCCACACCCCCAAAGATAACTGCCATGCCCCCAAACATTGCAATCGTGCCCCCAAATGTTGTTACCACGCTACCAAATATTGTGGTGACCCCCCCAAAAACATTATGGTCTGCCCCATACATCATGGCCACACCCTCAAACATCCCAGGTCTGTTGCCAAATCACACCCACATACACAAACATCCTGTCCATGCCCTCAAACATCACAGGCACACCCCCAAACACCACACCCATGCCCCTAAATGGCACGGCCACACCCACGCTTTGAAACAGCGTGGCCATGCCCCCAAATGTTGCGACCACAAAATGTCACATCCAAGCTTCCTGGACACCGCAACATCACAGACACGACCCAGACTGTCCACACCCTAGAATGCCGTGCCCCCACCCACTGCAACATCGCAGTCATGCCCCATCCACCTATTCAAACCGGGACGGTTGGGGGGTATGGACTACATAGGGATTACCTGCATTACCTGGACTTAAGAAACAGACACCCACACTGCAAACATGTCACACACTTCACAGACAGTTACAACTAAAAGAACAAAGACAGCATGGCACTTTCAAGTAACTTGGGATCTAATAGTCAATATAAAGTGGTCGTTAAGCAAGGATAAAGTGTTAAAGTGCAAACAAAGTGACATACTGCTTACTAATGTGCAAAAAATTGAGCATGCTTAATAAAAACACACAACGCTCAGACAGCGCAACAGAATGAAGCCCGGCTTTAACAACACAGACAAAGAGCCACACGTCATATGCTTCAGAGACACTGGAGCCTGTCAGTCACTCAAGTGCTGCGATATTCAGTTGCCAGACTGGGCCTTTGTCAAAAGAAGTAGAAGGAAAGAAAAGAACACGAATACCAACAGTGAAGGGGAAAAGAAAGACAGGAAAAAGGACATGGTCATCCCATATGTAGCAGGGGTCTCCAAGAAATTAAGAAGAATTTTCAAAAAACGCCACATCCCTGTTTGCTTTAAACCGAACAACACACTGAGGCAGCAATTGGTTCATCCGAAAGACCCAATACCGAAACACAAGAAAAGCGACATCATATACGCAGTGCAGTGCAGTGAAGAATGCTCTGATCTGTATGTGGGGGAGACCAAACAGCAACTGCATCAACATATGGCCCAGCACAGAAGAGTCAATTCCTCGGGTCAGGACTTAGCCATGTACCTGCATCTTAAGGATAAAGGACATACCTTTGAAAATTGTAATGTAAACATATTGGCATAGCAAAGGAACATGACTGGTTCAAGAGAGGTGTCAAGGAGGCCATTTATGTGAAAATAAAGAAACCAAGCCTGAATAGAGGTGGGGGGGGGGGGTTCGACACCAACTGTCTGCCATGTACAATGCTGTTTTGACACCTATAACACCTCTTAGCCACTATGCAATCATGCCCTTAACACCTGGTTGTGATATGCTAATTGGGGTTTTCCAGGGTACATAATTACCACAGATTCTTGTGCAAGTCATTCTGAATTGAGAAAGCTGTGAAACGTCTTCAAGAACTGAACTTCAAGTCCAGTTGATCTAATTGAATACAACAGATATACCATGACCTGGATGAATGAAAACCTTCACAAGCATACTTGCAATGAACCTGTTTTCCCAACTCCAAATTCCATGTAGCATGTTCACTAGTAGTTTCACCACAACATTTGTATATTTATGCTCTAAGTGGAAAAACTGATAACGTATGTAAGGTTTTGCTATAAACTTGTGGTATACGTCCCTCAAGCAATGTCACCTCCGCAACTCATAACTATTAAATACATGACGTACATTACCAACTTCTTTTTTGCCTGTCTCTCCCATCTAAGCCCAACACACCTGCACGTAGAAAATACTATACCCACATGTGTACACAGGCAACGCCAGGTACAACTGCTAGTTCTTTATAAGGTACATATGGAACGATCCTTCCTGTCTATAGAACCTGAATGGAAATCAGTGACCAAAGTTGCATAGGTACGGGAACGTCAGCAATATGAATACAGAGTACACATTTTTCTGTAGGCAGGGAGGACAAATTACCTGTACCTTTAAAAACACAATAAAAGCATGTTTAGTCTGTGTATTTATATGTATGCTTCCTGTAGAGTTTTCAAATTTATTGAATTACACATTATGTTTATTCTTAGTTAAATATTTGATCTTTTCAAGTTAAAGAACACTTTTGTATTCATGAGCATGTAGGTTTTATATTCATATATATCTATTTTATAGGGTTTATAGCCCTCTTACGTTTGACAGACATGCAATAAAGCTCCTGCTGTTTCCTTTTACACTTTACATTCATTTTAGAAATTGAAATTTGCTTTACCTGATGTTTAAATTTCTAGAATATTTAAAACATGTCAAAAGCCTCCAGGAACCGGTGGCAAGAATTTCAATATGATATGTATGATAAGTAAGTAAACTTTAACTAAAATAAATTTTAAAGGGTAATTTATATGGATTTTGGAATAAAACTGATGCCCATGCTTTTTTAATTTCAATGTAACTAATGGCTGGTTTACCATTTTTAAATATACATATCAGCAGTAGTAGAGAATTGTACCGTGTTAGCCATAGATGAAAGTGAAGACATCTTGGATATAAAATAATACCTTTTATTGGCTAACTAAAATGATTGAAAATGCAAGCTTTCGAAGCACTAGGCTTCTTCCTCAGGCATGATACAATACTGAATCTTGTAAAGCAGTCTATTTCATACTTAACACAAGACTTTCTGACATTACACAGATGTTATCTTTTGCCCCCATGCCTGATTGGCAATGGTTGTCATAAATAAAACAGTAAATACACATTAAGATCACACGCAGTATAAAAATAATTAGCAAGGGTTAAACAAACAATCAGATACACCTCTAGTGTCCATGGAGGTCGGTCTTATAGTATAATGATTTATGGGTTTGGGTGGTTTAGAGGAATTTAGTCTGATTAACTCTACATGACATTAAGATTAGAAACATAGTGACACATAAAGTTTAGATCTTTGTTGAGTCCAGAGTCCCAAATTTTGTATTATTTTACATTCCCATTCTAACCTCTCCTTTTGGGATCTGAAATTTCCCATGACCACTGTGACTTTAGGTCTTTCAGGCTGTGTCCTGGCTGCAGAAATGGGCACCCACAGGGACATCTCGTTTATTGTTGTTAATTGTGAATCGATGAGAGTTCATCTTTGCCTCAGGGTCTGTCCAGTCTCTCCTACATATAGTCCTGAGGGGCACCTAGAACATAAAATCAGGTATACCACATTGGATGATTTGCAGGAGAAGGTTCCCTTTATTTCAAACCTATGTTGGGTTCCTGGTATTGGTATCCTGTCTCCAGTGTGGATGTACTTGCAGGTTTCACACTTTTTCTGCAAACAGGGAGATATTCCATTTTGTGTGGGGCCTGTTAGGGAACTTTTTACAAGCATTTGTTTTAAGTTGGGTGGTTGTCAGTAAGCTAAGAGAGGGGGTCTGGGAATATTTCTAGTAATCTGTTGTCCTTTTGTAAAATGGGTTGGAGTTTCTTGGCGATTTTTCATAGTATTTCCATGTGGGGGTGGTATGTAACAACCAGTGGGATACGTTCCTCCGTTCCTCCTGCCGAGAAAATAATTACTGTGGGGAGCTAAAGCAGCCAGCAGCACCTTTCTACCAAAGGAATCTTAGGTGAAAATGAAAGAAGGCAGATTTCTCAATACAAAACAAAAATACAATTTAGGACTATTTATTTATTACTACAGACAGGCTGCTCGGCAGTAGTCAAGCAGTCTGTTTTATGGAGAAATGAGGGGGAGCTGCCATTTGTTGGTTGCTTCAGTTGGTTACTAACTAACATATGTACAAGCCTTAAATATAGGTGTCAGGAAGTTTTTGTATAAGATCAGGGATTTCTTATTCTTTTATGGACTACAGGTAATTTATTACTGATGCATCGGTAGATCCCTAGCATAACCACATGACAATACTTGGCAATCTTTAAATCTTTAAAGGCAAAATTCAGCCCCACTCCCGTTCTGTAGCTCTGTTCTGGCATGGACTAAGAGGCACATCCTTTAATAGGCGGCGCATCCTCTGAATTATCAGCCATGAGGAGGGGGCAGTAGCCACAGGCAGCTAGAAGGTACATAGGTATAAACCTCCTCCATAGGAATTGTAGTTCAATATATAGTCTTAAATACCACCATGCAGCTGTAATTTTATGTGAAAGGGATATTTTGATTTAAACCCTGTAAAGAAATATAATACATTTATGAAAATTTTCCACTTCGCTGCAATGACATTCCAAATAGAGATGGGATCCAGGTCCGACTCGGACCCAGATCCAGCACAGAACCCCTCGGTTCCGAAATCCGAATTTTCCATCCGATCGTTCACTTAGGAGCACGTTTTAAATTTTTAGCGAAGTTTGAGGCTATTTTCTAGAATTTTCTAATTTTGGCTAAAAATCAAATACGGGCTCCGAAGTCCAGAATTTAAGTTCCGTTTTTGGATCTTCTGGATTTTCTTGAAATCTGAAAACCCAATAACGGAAAGAAACCCGGCAGTTTCGGTTGTCTCTAATTACAAACAATAAACACTGTAAAATAAACAGTTTGAAAAGTGTCACTGATGGGTCACTCTAATTTTAATTGGCCTCTAATTGCAAGAAGAACTAAGCCTTGTTTACCAATGCAGACTTTTGCACAGTTAGCACTAAAAGAATACAGAATGGATTTTTGTGGGGGATCATCAACTATAAAATTGCTGCGTCTGTTAGTGGAACTCAATTTTCGCTGAATAGTGAATTGAGGGTTTATTTGTGAAGAATGAATATCTACCAAATATCTTTCTTCTATAGAATATTTGCTTTCAAACACTCTTGTGCTATTACACATGTACATTACTGATTCAAAGTAGTATGGAAAATGGGAAATTTCTCACTAATGTTTTGTACTTTAATAGTTTGAATGAACCAAAACTATTCAAACTATTCTGGATCTCGAATTATCCGAACTTTCCGTTCAAATTGATATCCCTCGACTTTAGCACTTTATAAACCTAGAATGCAGCATTCACTTACCCTCAAATTCAGCAATAACCCTTGACTTTATCGCTCCATAACCCTCGCATGCAACGTCTGGTAACCCCCGAAATCATCGATAATTCTCAAATGTGGCATTTGATTTCTGTAACCCTCGAATTTAGCACTCGATAACCCTTGAATACAGTTTTGGTAACCCTCGAATTCAGCGATAATCCTGGAATGTGGCATTCGATTTCAGTAACCCTCAAAAATTTAATGCGGAAGCACAAAAATAGTTCAATTGTAGAAGAAGTTATTATTTAAAGGAGAACTAAAGGCTCCAGACAACATCCCAATAGACTGAGCACATTCACAAACATACAACAAAATGTGTCTCACCTTTCCCTTTGCTGTGGCCATTGGGTGATTTATGAAAATAACCTGTGAGTACTAGGGGTCAGCTCTCACAATCCACCCTAGCTGGGTAAGCCCCCAGCTTATAAATTGCAGCCTTGCTTTCTGGAAGAGTCCAAAACCTTCTCAATCTCAAATTCTTGTTGACCATCAACAGGAATTGGGGCAGGAGGTTGTAGAGGCATGGAATATTGATTAGAGCAAACCGGATTGATGAGGAAAATATATGAAACACATTAGAAAATCCTCATATTGGAATTTGGAAAAGAACAGCAGCCGAACCTAACAATTCTAGAATAGGGAAAGGATCTATTATCTTGGGTCCTAACTTGGAGGAGGGAACACGTAGATTAATATGAGCAGAGGAGAGCCACACTTTATCTCCAACAGAGTAAGACAGCGATTCCCTGTATCTTCTATCAGATTTATGAAGGCAGTCTTGAGCAGAATGACAGATAGTCAACATCTAGGCAGCCGAGACAATGGCAGCAGGTACTTGTGTGAAAAGAAAATGTTGGGGAAAACATCTTGGATTAGTTCCGAAAACACACAGAAAAAGAGACTTTCCAGATGAGGCATGAGATGCATTATTATGGGCAAACTCAGCCCAATGCAGAAGGTCTGACCCATCATCCTGGGTATAGGAAATTGTTCTAGAGACTGATTTGTGCGTTTGGGTTGCCCCATTGGACTGCGTGTGGCAAACAGAAGAAAACTGAAATTTAATCTTCATGGATTTACATAGTGCTGTCCAAAACTTAGAAACAAATTGAATTCCTTTGTCAGACACTCTTTCAGTAGGAAGTCCATGAAGGCAAAAAATATGAGAAACAAATAGTTTTGCTAGCTCCACAGAAGTTGGAAGAGGAACAAAATGGGCCATTTTGCTGAAGCAAACTACAGTTACCCAAATACCAGTGTTCTTTTTGGAAGGTGGGAGCTCAACAATAAAGTCCATAGATAAATGTGTCCATGGTCGGGAAAGAATAGGGACGGGTTGAAGTAGACCACAGGGTAGAGTTCTAGGAGATTTAGATTGAGCACAGCTGGAACAGACTTGAATAAAATCTAACATCTCTGCTCATCTTAGGCCACCAGAGAGAACGTTGTTCTCTCTGGTGTTTTACTTATACCAGGGTGTTCGTCTTGCTTGCAACAATGAGTATGTTAAAGGATAACATTCTGTAGGGGAACTGGAAAGAAGATTTTGCCTGGAGGTGTGTCAGGAGGAGCAGATTTCTGTGCAGCTGGAATTCTGGAAGGAGTAAGAGAGGCCAGAATTTTAGTCACAGGTATACAGTAATGGGACCCTTATCTCGGATATAAGAATCTGAAGCAACAAAGGATCTGGAAAGGGAGTCATATTTTTTTTTTGTTTTTGGAACAGGTTGGTGAATGATATCAAAGTTGAACCGGAGTCATGGAAGTTCAAGGATCAGTGGAGCAGATGGACTCTGGATCACAAGAAATGATAAAAGCTCTTGATGTATAATGCCCACACGGGATAAGACTTATAAGGTAGACTGGGAGATAAATTCTGAAGCCAAAGGTTTATTGTAATGGCCAGGACCTGAAGAGGTTGATGCAGGTGAAAAAATGGTAACACCCAGTTGCGATGCAAAAGTAGAATCTATGAAATTCCCTGCTGCCCTGGAATCAACAAAGGCCTGGGAAGAACAAGATTGAGAGTTAAAGGTTCTAATAACAGGCAGACAAAGTTTGAGCAGTTCACATCTGGAAGGAGACTTACCTAGAAGGACTATTCCTAAGCAGGTAGGGGTATCCAGGTACACAAAGCAATGAATCCAGTGCTTTTCCAGTCTCCACCATACTGGATAATCAAGCCCATAAACAAGTAGTAAAGTGTAATAGCATTAACACAGGACTGTAGCTGTGTGAAACAAAAATTTATTTAGTACTGAAACATACGTACAACATGTTTCAGACCGGAGTCCTTTCTCAAGCACACCTTTCTGTGTTTGAGAAAGGACTCTGGTCAGAATTGCATGCATGTTTCAGTACTAAATAAATTCTTGTGTCACACAGCTACAGTCCTGTTATTGCTATTACACTTTACTACTTGTTTATGGACAAAATTACCTAGAAGGTGCTCCTCCTTAGCTTCTAGGTCAAGGAGTTTCCCGTCTCCAGGGGCCAATTTTTGACAAAGTTCCCTTGTCCGGCACAATAAACACAAACAGGGAGATTCAATAAAAGCTCTTATCGTTTAAAATGGTGCTAATTTTGCCCCAACCAATCAGAACTTATGTAACATTTGAAAGCTAACATCTGATTGGTTGAGGCAAAATTAGCACCATTTTAAATAAGAACTTTTATTGAATAACCCCGAAAGTTTTATTCTGAAAGGACACTTTAAAAACACCCAGTAAAGGAAAACCTTTGAACTTTGAATGATCCTTTTATTTAGCACTAAACAAACTTGTCTAAATAAGGAAATGGGATTCCTAAGCCACTATCAGGAATATGTTTGATCCAGGGGAGGACTGGCCCAGTATGCTGAGGGGCAAATGACCCCTGGGCTGGTCTCCAATGAAATATTTGGGCTGCCACAGAAGCTATTAGTAAGTTACGTGCTTGAAAGGCACAACACACACCTCTCACGCTAACATGGGCAAGGATCAGGAGTCCTCATTCTTCAGTTCATTTAACAGTCAGCCCTCAAGTCCATTAGCAGTGTTAGTTGGCACTCCAGTTCATTATCCAGTGTCATCAGCCCTCCAATTCATTAGCAAGTATTATCAGCCCTCAAGATCATTAACCAACATTGTCAGTCCTTCAGATTATTAGGCAGTGTAAGTCAGCCCTCCAGTTCATTAGTCAGTATTGCCAGCCCTCCAGTTCATTAGCCAGTGTTGTCAGCCCTTCAGATCCTTAGCCAATGTCTTTAGCCCTCCAGTTCTTTTAGCTAGTGTCTTCAGCCCTTCAATTAATTAGCCAGTAATGTTAGCCCTCCAGTTCATTAGCCAATGTTATCAGCCCTTCAGATTGTTAGCCAGTATAAGTCAGCCCTCCAGTTCATTAGCCAGTGTTAGTCAGCCCTCCAGTTTATTATTCAGTGTTTGCCAGCCCTCCAATTTATAAGCTGGTGTTTGTTAGCACTTCAGTTTATTAGGAACAAAGGAAACTTTGGGTAAGTATAACTTGACTTAGAAAGTGTACCCAGGGGTGAGGAATTAGTGATTCAGGTCCTCACCCCTGTTAGGGGTAGGGTGGAGATTTTAGGACTATAATTGCCCTTTAGCTACACCTAAAAATATTGCAGGAAACAATGTGAAATAGTGGTCTTAAAAATGTGCGTAACAAACAAAGTGTGTGACCTTAGCAAAGGGGGCTTGGTCAAAAATGTTGCAATCTACCGTGAAATTGACACTTGCTTGGCCAAAAGGTCCCAGTCCTCCCCTGGTTTGATCCAATCTCAGTACTCCCTGTCACTGGCTGCTTGTACCTTTTCTGTATCTTACTAATTAATTTCACTTATTATGTTGAATTTACAGTTCCCTTGTGTTTACTTTTTTTTTTTTTTTACCTCTTTACTGCTTATAGTTCACCCTATATGCTAATCTTTGTTTTACATTGCTAACATAATAGGATTTTCAAAAAAAAAGGTTGTAACTCTATCAACAAGACTCATCTTATTATTATATACTAAGCATCCCAACAGGTCCTCTAAACGTGACTTTAACTGATTTTGTGAAGTTCTAAATACAGTTTTATGCACTTATATTAGGCCAAAACAAATGCATTAAACAGTGTTTATAAACAACTATAATTACTTTCCAGTGAGTCTGATCCCCCAATCTCTCTGTTTAAAACTGAATGTAGAAATTTCTCCTACATGGGTCTTCATTTTTTTGTGAATTGTCTTTTGTCAGAATCCACTCACACTAAAAAGTAAACATTTTAAGAGCAATAGCGCAAATAAGTTTAGTCCACTTTAAATTAAAATAAATAAATAAATAAACAGACTTAATTTTCCTAAAGCTGGGGATTCAATCTGTAAAAAAAAATCAATAAACTACAAAGCACAAAAAGGGAATTTTTATAATATGAAATAATGGTTATCAGCAAAGCTCATATGAGATATTGACATTCAATAAATATTTTTCATGAAACGCTAGCTCTATCATTAGCAGCTCTATAAAACATCCTCTGGTTTATCATCATGCCTTAACACCTATCTTTCTCAGCTTGGAATTGAAATGTAAAAAAAAAAAATGCTGTATCTTCTATTATAAACACAGTCTTGTCTGAGCCACAAACCCATCTTTCTAGTAAAGATGAATGCAACAAACATATTGATTGCAAAAAGGTGTAATGTTGTATAACAAAATCTTCTTTACAGATTTATAAGAAAATTAAGATGCTATAATCATTTGGGGAGGGCTTGCATAAACCCAAAGTCCTGATATAAATGTGCATCACATCAGAATGGTTACATTCATTATTTATCATCTATATGAATGTAACCAGTTGTATTTGATAGATTATACTGTAGACATTCAAACACAACTCTGCTTGTTTACTAAAGTAAACATCACATATAACAGCATACATGGTTTGTAGATCCTAAATAGCAACATAACCAAGTAAAATAATTTAAGCAAATAATTTTTTTTACCAGCACACTCAGTCGCCTTATACCCCTTTTCCAAACCACCTGTAATAATACTTGTACACCCAGATACTCGGAGCATTCCTTCCATGAAGCAAAGCAAAAACTTTGCTCATGGAACGCACCTGCCAATCACTACAGAGGCAGCAGCCTTTTTTTTAAGTTCACTTCGCGGTCTGGCCATGTGTCCAATGCGTGAAGCTTAACTTAAAGCAGTTTCTCCAGATTCATGCACGCACATAACAAAAGAAATAGAGAAAGTTTCTACGTTCATCGCTGCATTGGCTCAAGGCACAATAACTAAGTAGGTGGCTCTATTCATTTTTCTATTTACCTGAGTGCTGGGCACATGGGGGCATTTTATATTGACCAGTCTGTGTGCTGGGCACATGGGGGCATGTGATATTTTGATATTTACCTGTCTGTGTGCTGGCGACATGGGAGCATATTATATTTACCAATCTATGTGCTGGGCACATGGGGGCATTTTATATTTACCTGTCTGAGTGCTGGGTACATGGGACATTTTATATTTACCAGTCTCTGTGCTGGGCACATGGGGGATTTTATATTTACCATTCTGTGTGTTGAGCACATGGGACATTTTATATTTACCAGTCTGTGTGCTGGGCACAGGGGGGATTTTATATTTACCAGTCTTTGTACTCGGCACATGGGAATTTTAATTTTACCAGTCTGTGTGCTGGACACATGGGGGCATTTTATATTTAATAATCTGTGTTCTGGGCACATGTGGGCATGTTATAAAGTTATATTTACTTTAATATATGAGCACATGGGAATTTTATTTTACCAGTTTGTGTCGTGGGCACCTACATTTTCCAGTCTGTGTTGTAGGCATCTTATATTTACCAATTTGTGTTGTGGGCATCTTATAGTTACCAGTCTGTGTTGTGGGCATCTTATATTTACTAGTTTACCAGCCAGTGTTAGTCAGACCACCACACCTACCCCCACAAGCCATGTCCACCACCACAAGCCACGCCACTTTTTGGTGGCACACCGGGGCGGCTATAAATATTTGTTTCAGGTAACAAAAGGTCTAAGGACACCCCTGAATACACTCTCCGCAGTTTCTGTACTTATTGCCTGTACAAATAACCCAGTCGTCCAACCTTTTCCCCTGTACAGATAACCAAGTCACCTATTTACAATACCAGCATCCCCATGTAGCTTTGGATCATGGCCCCCTTTATCCCTCTGCAGTGCATAGAGAGTTTTCCTTGTGCTGCAGTAAAAAAAATAGCAGGAATATTGTACAGGGGACAGGAGTCTACTTCTTCTCAACACTGGCAGTAGGTGGGACTGAACACACTTCCTCATATTTTGGGTTTAAAGTTGGGGCTGATCACATTACAGTTTGGTTGAGCTGTCTGGGCCCTAGATTTTAGTGTGGAAATGGAAAAATGATGGGAGCTGTGACCAGGGGACAAATTTGTTAAGATTAGCTAACCCTTCTGCATGTATGTGAGCAGTGTGCCATTCTGTATGCATAGGAATCTTATATTTACCAGTCAGCCCTCCAGTCCACCAGACAATTTTAAGTCAGCCCTCCAGTTCACCAGTCAGTGTTGAGTCAGACCACCTCCACAAACCATGGCCACTTTCACAAGCTTTGCACACACTTATATGCCTATAGGCACTGTGCAAAAGTTGTTTCAGGTGCAAAAACCCATGGCTGCAGAACTGAAGCAATTCCATTCTCTAATCAGGTTCTGAAAAGTTCCATTCTTAAAAATTACAAGATGCTTTTGGAGCTCTAGTGGTCAGAGTCGGCAATTGCATTTGTCAAAATAATCTATTGTCTTTAGCTTGATTGTCAGTCCTTTGGGCATCGTAAATCATGCAGATTTTCATTATCTATAATGCGCCAGCCTGCTAATCCAGCTTTAACCCATCTGTAACAAATCTACACTTAACGCTCAAGACCACAGGCTGTGCATAGCGACTTGTGCAATTTTGACCCAAACCTGTTTTCGGGTCAAAACTAACACACTTTACTTTCACACTTAACCTTTTAAGTTCCAGGGTATATATATCACCCCTTTGTCAAGTCAAGCTGGTACATCCTACGTTTATATATGTGCCAGAGTTTTATATTTTATATATATACATATACATCGCTCTAGGTAATTATTCCGAATGCGCTTCAATATTGGATTTGGGACTCTGGGTAAATCCTGAAAAGATATTTGCTTACAGCGTGATTTTAATGCCAGCGCAAACACGATATGGAATCGTGACTGTCGGCTGCGTGGGTGTCTTTTCTGATTCCCGTGCAGGGAAGGAGTTAACGTCACGCAAACGATAGCAAATCGGCTATTGAAAAATGAGGCTGTGAGTCTTTATTTGTTTATCATGCCGTTCAATGCTTTATACCTTGGATCGGGTCTTTAAACCCCTGCTACTACCAGCTTCTTACCTTTATGCAATCCTGCGATGCAATACTAGATGAAATCTCATTTTGTGGGATGACAAAGGTAAGTATTGAATTTTTTAAATATTGACTCTCACCACATGTTTTATGTTGGATTTAGTTTTCAGTTGGGGACATTGGTTAAAACACATGAAAAGTGGATGTCATATACTGTTTATTATGTGGGTAAAGGTTAGGTAGGTACACTATAAACAGAGTTAACATTAGAAAAACATGAATGTAAGGAGTATAATGTCATTTGTGGATATTTTGGATGCTGGTACAGATTATAGAGGGAAAAAAAAATTTGTTCCACCAGTGGTTCTGTGGAACATATCGATATTACAAAAATATGATTCCAGCCCAATTAAAACAGAATTGACTTACGGCTGCGATTTTTAACCACCCTTTTTCAACCATGATTTCCACATTTTCAAATTGTTTCGACATTTAAAATTCATAAATTTCTGCCAGATCTGCAAAATTATCAGTTTAGAAAATAAATGAGGTTAGTTTAGAGACCGGGGCTTGTCTTTAGTGCAGATCCTCATAAACAGGCCACACAAAATGGATGGAGCGCACAAAAAAAATGCATGGAGTGCACACAAAATGGATTGAGCACACACAAAATGGATTGAAGTCCAAAAAACACACTGTCTGAGATTGAAGAAAATGCATACATATATATTTTATCATTCAGTGTTGTGGGTTCTGAGACATTAAAATTTATACCTTGAGGACCTGAAGGTTTTTTCACAGTTTTCTTTCAACTAAATAGCCACTATTTTTTGATAATGGGTTGTATTCGTTTTACAGCTTAAATCTGGTACTTTCACTTTTTTTGCAACTTTAGAATAAATTCATTAGTCACTGTTCAAACGTTTTTTACTTTTGTAAGTGGCAGTCATGAAAAACAGCAGCATCCACTTTAAGCATTTTTGGCCTCACAGTAAGATGCAGTTACTTTATAGATCACTTATGTGATATAAGAGGAATACAAACCCAGTAGTCAGTCTTTAAAGCACGCTGCGCATCTCTTGAGATAAAGAAGCTGAAAAGATCAGCCGTGTGCATGTTTGAATTTAATGTTGCATAGGAGCATGCTATCTTAAATTACAAAAAAAATATATTTTGAAAGTGCACATCATCTCATATTTAAAATTCAATGAGATATGTCAACACTTTTATCTACCTCAGCTATCAGGTACATTTATCCAGTATCTAAGTAAAATTAAGATGCACACACCACTACGAGAGGAACACAGCCGCACACGTATATACTCATCATGCTGATAGTGATGTTTTTGTAGTTGCAGCTTCTGTGGTTTGAATCATCTCCTACAGGGACAGATCAATAATTTATCTTATAATAAAATAAGGTTTAATCAGGGAGATTCAATAAAAGTTCTTATTATTTAAAATGGTGCTAATTTTGCCCCAACCAATCAGATCTTATTTAACATTTGAAAGGTAACATCTGATTGGTTGGGGCAAAATTAGCACCATTTTAAACGATAAGAACTTTTATTGAATAACCCTAATTGTTTTTTGTTTTTAGACTATTTCCATTACCAGGGCAATCAGCATGGTTAATTTAACGAGAACCTATTTAGGTTTAATGGAGTAGAGTTTCCCTGCAAATTTACAAATTGTTACCGGTTTCACAAATTTACAAAACCTTGAATATTTTTTTTCCCAATACAATAATGTCCTGCATGACAAATATGTACAAGTTAATAGGGCTACAACAACCAATCACAGCTATACTTTTTTTGTGTGGCAGCTCTCTGATTATAAAAATTGTTCTTGCAGTAGCCATTTGTCAGTATGTTGCAGTGTGTTAAAGCTGACATTTATTGTACAGAAGGGAGTGACTGACATTAGTGTATATTTCTTTTGTGTGTGACTTTCTGACTGTTTGGGACATCTGTAAAAGGATGAAAAGGTGGACAGTACCAAAAATTCTGTTTTATGCTGAGAGGAAAGTATCTTGACATAATCCATGTTTGGGGCTACTTCTCATGCAAGGGAATAGGGCTCACTCACAATTCTGCTCAAGAATACTGCATTATAGGGTAACTAAAGTCTCCAGACAACACTGTCCCAATAGACACAGCACAACAAGCTGTGTCTCACTTATTCCTTAGCTATGGTTGCTGAGTGATTTATAAATTATCAGGGTTATTCAATAAAAGTTCTTATCATTTAATATGGTGCTAATTTTGCCCCAACCAATCAGATGTTATTTAACATTTGAAAGATACTAGGGTATACTTGGTACTAGGAAGTCAGTTTCCATAATTCACCTTATCTGGGTAATACCCAGCTAAGGGTTCACAGGATGCTAAAGCCTTTCCTCTAGAAGCTGGCAGCCAATATTACAGTATAGAGACCCACCTCTGTTAGTTAAAGATCATGCTATCTCAAACAAAAAAATGGATTATAAACTATATAAAGTGTAAAATATGCAGAATAAAAAGTATAAATCCTGCACTTAAATTTGGTGAATAAATCACTAAAATGAAGTGAAAACTTGAAGTGAATACTATATACATGGGTATAAAAGATATATCATTTTAATTGGCCCAGGAGAAGAATACATAAAATTGACTGTGTGTCCAGTCCTTCTTTTAGATTAATTTTGCAATGTTGCATAATTAGTTTTCTGTTGCCCTACTGCCAAAACTTCCCAGCATCAGCTCTTATTTACATAATAGAGATTTATTGGGGAAGTTGCTAATATTGTGTGGAGTCTGGCATCACTGCCAATGCCACTGTACATCATCATCAACTTTCCTTTGCTTTTTGCAGGTTCATTGGGAAAGTGGTTAATGTGGTGTAGGGTCAATGCTGCCTGGTTCTGCAATGTTGAGCGATTCGGTGGCCTGTTTCTGCATGCAGTGTTGTTATTGCCATATCGACCCATCATCAAATTTAATTTACTTACTGCAAGTTAGAAAAATAGCTAAATAGCTAATGTGTTGTGGAGACAAGCCTGCCTGGCTTACTATATGTGCAGATTTGCTGACATTTATATGATAATAATGTGGGAAGGAAGCTTATACTGTGCCTTTCCTTGCTGGGGATGCAGCAAACAAAGTTCAGTCCCTCTGCTGGGGTGGAGGCAATGCTTCTTATTAAGGATCTTGTAAATACTGCTTTTAAGAAATCCTGAAATGCAGTGATTACAATTGGGTCCAGCAGGGGTGTCCCTAGACTTTTTGACACCTGAGGTAAAAATCCAAATTCCGTCTCTCTGCAAGAATAGCGTGAAGCTCGCATCCGGAAATGGGTGTGGTTTTGTCTGGAAGTGGGTGTGGCTTTGATCGGAAGTGGGTTTGGCTTTGACCGGGAGTGGGTGTGGGGCTTGTCCAGAACTTGTGATGCCTTTAAGAAGGAGTAAGCAGCCGTGGCTATGCTTGAAAAAGCTTAATTTAGCAGAGAGGTATTTTTACAGTTCTTTACAGTCCCCATTGTTTTAACAGATAAACAAACTGATAATCTAATTGAAAGTATGTGAAAGAGATAATACATGCAGAATTATGCTATATTGGGGAGGGGAGATTTATCAAACTGCTTGGGTTTTCACTGCCATGTTGTTCCTAATACGTCCTTGTTGGCTAACTTGCAGCACTCTAGATTTCTAAAAATTATAACTTCCTAACATGTTCTAAAATGCCCCAGTTTCAGACATCTGGAGTGCGGCTGGTTAACCAACACAGTACTTGGTTTTTGTTGCTCATATTATTATTTAAAACTAGTACTTAAACCCATTGTATAGTAAAAAAAGTGTACATTTAATTTTACCCACCACCAAATTTCACTGTCCCGCTTACTTTTTCATGGCAACTGGCTGGAAAAGAATTCTAGGGAGGACTTTCTGACCTGACCCTCGCCGTCAATTCCCTGCCCACTGCTCCTGTTTCAAGCTTGTTGCAAGCAAAAACAGGAGCAGGGTACTTCTGCGCGGACAGCTACTTCACTTACTGGTCACGTCTTTCAGGCGGTTGGGCATGATGTCACGTTGCGCCTTAAATGACAGCTGCAACCAGGAAGTGGAGCAGCTGTCAGCACCAGCCGCGGAGCAGAAGGAGCGAGGGACTGGGTCATGTAAGTAAGCTCTGGGGGATCTTTGAAATGTAACAATCTTTGGAAAGTGAGGTTTGGGGGAGTTATAAACATTTTAAACAAGTTATTTTTGAGCAGGACATGCCCTTTAATTTAATAAACTAAACCATCCCTCAATGCCCCCTTTCCCCCCCATCTCATGATCCCACTTATATAAAATAAACTATCCCCCCATTGCCCATCCACCCCCCCCATGGCCCCATTATCCAGCTTAAAAGTAAAAAATGTAATTAACTAAAACATTTCTCCCCTTAGCACTTGGTTAAGCTACCTAAAAAAAACTTTACTTACTGTCTTAGAGGCTGAGCCTAAGCAGTGTAGTGTTGGTCACAGTGGTGACAGATTCCAACTCAAGCATCCGGTGGTTGCTCCGCAAGTATGGTTCTGACTGCCTATGGCACCTGATGTCAATACTGGTGCCTGCTCTGCCGGCCTGGTGTGCCCGACCTCATTAAAGGGGCGGCGCTGGGGTCCAGGTAACTGACTGTGTTTTAATGGTTAACATTCCATTATATTTTAATGGTTGACATTCCATTTAATGACCTGATCAGTAGCACAAAGTACCTTATTAAAGTGAACAAGGTAGTTACAGATTTGGAGTTAAGCATGGAAATAACTCCCCTGCCTTCCATAACAAGGTTTTTCATTATTATATTTTATTATAATATTTTTCATTGAAATCACCAGAGAAGAATGAAAGCTTCACTCAGTGGCAAAACTTCTAAATCTAATTGCTTTTAAATAAAAGAGTTATTCACTGAAATGTTGGTTATTTAATACATTTTGCATCAAGACTTGACTACATGGGATGTCATTCTTTCTATAATAATTCCATTATAAACTGTGGATCCACCAATTGAGTTTGATACATAGTTAAATATAGTCCTGCTGGTATTACTGGCATGATCATGTCTTTCAGTTACAATAATAAGCTGTAACTCAGAGTTGCTATACAGAAGCTTGACCTTTTCAATTGTATGGCCCTACATGCCTTACCCTTGAACATCCTTGATCATTTACATAGATTAATGCTTAAGAGGAAATAAAATATAGTGAACATCAATAATCACTGTACAATATACTATATATAATATATGTTAAGCTGCTAAAAAGCTAAATTGTTATTTAACTTGCTCCTATGAGCTATCTTAAGTAAGGATGGGCGGATTTTGGGGGTCCGCGAATCACGAATCTCGCTGATTTTACCAAAATCCGCTTTCTGAATTATTTCCGAACTCCTCGAACGTTTGAAAATCCTTGAATGTTCAAAAATCATTGAACATTCAAGGATTTTCGAACATTTAACGAGTTTCAAACTGTTCAGTAATCCTCAGACAGCCGAGGATTTCCAAAAAAGACCGAAAGTCCCACGGCTAGAGATGGCATAGAACTTGAATTTGAGCGCAAGTTCGAGCTGAACTGTTCGAGTTCGAACGGACCCAGACTTCTAAAATTATCCTGGACTCGGACTTTCAATATTTCCCGGACTTTCGATGATTTTCGAATGTTCGACCATATGACTGTTCAAACTTTCGAATATTCGTTAAATTATCTAATTAAAAAAAAAAAAGTTGCCCACATGTCCAAAATCAACCAATGGCAGCTAATCTGAGTATTGCCAGCCCCTTGGGTATAAAAGGCAATGTGACCAGCGCCATTTTGTCAGTGTGTTGGAGTGTGTTTAGTGGAGACCTGACAGTGTAGTCAGGTATAATAATGTTGTCAAAATGTTGTCAATAATGCTGTCAAATTGCAGTGGGTCTACTGTTACTCAATGGTGCTGTTCCTACAAAGTGTATCCCCTTCCCCGCTTTCCCTTGCATGAAACAAACTCTGAGGGAGAGAAGCCAATGGGGTATGGGGTCTGTCCAGTGGGGCCAAGCCTGCCTGGCTCCGCAATAATGTTGTCAAACTGTGGTGGGTCTACTGTTACTCAATGGCGCTGTTGCTATGAAGCTTATCCCCTTCCCCGCTTTACCTTGCACGAAACATATTCTGAGGGAGAGAAGCCAATGGGATATGGGGTCTGTACAGTGGGGCCAAGCCTGCCTGGCTCCGCAATAATGTTGTCAAACTCAAGTGAATCTACTGCTACTCAATGGTGCTGTTCCTACAAAGCGTATCCCCTTCCCCGCTTTCCCTTGCACAAAACATATTCTGAGGGAGAGAAGCCAATGGGGTATGGGGTCTGTACAGTGGGGCCAAGCCTGCCTGGCTCCGCAATAATGTTGTCAAACTGCAGTGTGTCTACTGTTACTCAATGGTGCTGTTCCTACAAAACGTATCCCCTTCCCCTCTTTCCCTTGCACGAAACAAACTCTGAGGGAGAGAAGCCAATGGGGTTTGGGAAAAGCCTAAAAAATTATGTTTGTAGTCTTTTGTAAAGATAAAACACAGAGATTTGTTTGGTTCAACTATTACTAAAGGCACCTTTACTTTTACTTTTTGGTGCAATAATCATAATAATAATAATAACAATAATAATAATAATAATAACAACAACAATACCAAATGCACCTATTTTTTTTTTATATTAGGCGCTTTAAGCCCTTAATGTCTCTTTGCATGGAGATCATGCGCCTCTCCATGTGCCTCATCTTTTGCACCATTCTATTCAGCTGGCATGATATTGCTGGTGCTGGTGGAGGGGAAGGGGAGACTGCATGCCGTATCTGGGGCCTTGGTGGGGGTGTTGCTGGGGGTGATCCACCCTCTTCTTCAGCCTCACTGGCAGAAACAGATCCCTCATCTGTAAATTTATGTATAAAAAAGTAAATAATAAGAATAAATAATAATAAAAAATATTAATAAATAAAAAATTATAATGTAAATATTGTAAATATTTTTCGTGTGTACTTGTCCTTTAACTAACATTAACTAACATTTACTAATACTAACACTAACTAACATTAACTAACATTAAAAAAATATATACTTTAAGTCATTTAGGAAAAAAGAGCTTTCAAAATTTGTATTATATGTAAATATTGTAAATATTTTTCTTGTGTACTTGTCCTTTAACTAACATCTACTAACATTAACTAACAGTTACATTACAATTTACTAACACTAACTAACACTAACTAACATATGCACATTGAGTCCTTTAGGAGAAAAGGCTCCGCAATCGATTGTGGCAGTTTGCGAAGTGCTATCGCCAATCACAAGTGCTATAAAAGTAACAAGAAAAGTGCAGTAACTTCATATAATGGTTATACATAGACAGAGCTTGTCAGAAAGATCTGCCGCAGAACCGCCTGATTAGAGTGGTGCAAAAGGTGGTTTTATACAACTCAATCACAGTTAAAATCTAATATATAAATGTAATACTTGCCTTGGACATTCTGCTGTATGGCCTGGACGTAGGCACGCCGCTGCCGCTTGAGGTCTGAAGGACAGGAGGTCTGAAGGACAGGAGATAAATGCGATATGTCTTACCTCCTGTCCTTCAGTAAAATTTACAGGAGAGCAGAAGAAACTTACCGCGTATCGCTCCAGCACGCGCACACAATGCAAAGGACTGTGGATCCGTCAGGGAATGTCAGTGTAGTCGGAGGCTTAAAATCACGGTGGACATACCCTTTAATTCTTCATTTAAGCACTAGTAAAAGATATAGAATAAGAAGACGCACTACAATGCTTTTTGGGTCAAAGTTCAAATCTGCAAAATGATGCATGCTGATGTTATATTTAAGTGACATCACTAAAAATGCACCCAGACACATTTAAACTCTACTAAAAGATCAAGATTGCATGCCAAGTGCAATGCTTTTTTGGCACAAAATTCAAAATTGTACAAAATGATTATGGCATGCTGATGTCATAGTGACATCACTAATAAAATTGTCATTACTTAAAAATGGACCCAGAAACATTTACACACTATTAAAATATATAGAATAAGAACTCACACCAAATGCACTGCTTTTTTGGGTCAAAATCAAAATTCAAATCTGTGCAAAATAATGATGTAATGCTGATGTCGTAGTGACATCACTAAAAATGCACCCAGAAACATTTAAAAACTATTAAAAGATATAGAATAAGAAGTCGCACCAAATGCACTGCTTTTTTGGGTCAAAATTCAAATCTGTGCAAAATGATGTTACTAATCTCATAGTGACATCACTAAAAAAAATGCATCCAGACACATTCAAACACTATTTAAAAAAATAAAATTAGAAGTTACACCAAACGCAATGCTTTTTTTGTGTCAAAATTTAAATCTGTTCAAAATGATGATGTCATGTTGATGTCATAGTGACATTACTTAAAATGCATCCAGACACATTTAAACAATATTAAAAGATATAAGAATAAGAAGTCACACCAAATGCACTATTTTTTGGGGTCAAAATTCAAATCTGTGCAAAATTATGTCATGCTGATGTCATAGTTAAATCACAAAAAAATCACACCAAGTGCAATCCATTTTTTTTTGGTCAAAATCCAAATCTGTGCAAAATATTGATTTTGTGCTGCTCTCATAGTGGCATTACTAAAAATGCATACAGACACAATTAAACACCAGTAATGATATAGAATAAGAAGTCACACCAAGCGCTATGCTTTTTTAGGTCAAAACTCAGATCTGTACAAAATTATGATATCATGCTAATGTCATAGTGACATCACTCAAAAATTCACCAGACACATTTAATCACTTTTAAAAAATGTTGAATGAAAAGTCACACCAAGTACAATTTTTTTTGGGGGGGGTCAAAAATCAAATCTGTGCAAAATGATGATGCCATCATGTCAACACCTGACATTAATTGGTGTAGTGGAACTGCCATCACAGAAAAAGGCGATGAGTTCCTGAATTTGCTGCAGGATAATTTTCTCTTACAGGTGGTTGAGGTTCCTACTAGAAAAGGAGCTCTGTTGGATCTGGTAATATCTAACATTGTGGAGCGCATTATAGATATAAAAGCAACTGGAGGCTTAGGGAATAGTGACCATGAAATAGTGGCGTTTGGACATTGTTATCAAAAGGAAAAGTGAGCTGGGTTAACAAAGACTTTTAATTTCGGGAAGGCAAATTTTTCCAGGTTAAAAGCAGCTCTTCAGAATGTCAACTGGGATAATGTATTATCAGGTAAAGGTACTGAACAGAATTGGACTGTGTTCAAGGGTATTTTAAGCCAGTTCACATCTAAATTTATACCCTTGGGAAATAAATGTAAAAAAAATAAATTTGTGCCCATGTGGCTGAATTCTGATGTAAAGAGACAAATGGAAGTTTAACTTCAGTGGTGGGGAAGATCCTGGAAAGTTTAATAAGGGAACATGTTCTAGAGTATGTTTCAAGGACTGACATTCTAAGTAGTAACCAGCATGGTTTAGGAGGAATAGATCTTGTCAAACTAACTTGCTTGGCTTTTAAGAGGACGTAAGTAGAAATTTAGACTCTGGCATAGCAGTAGATGTAGTTTACTTGGATTTTGCAAAGGCTTTTGATACAGTCCCCCATAGGCGACTAATCTATAAGCTGAGGTCTGTTGGTCTGAGGAGTCACATTTGTACATGGATAGAAAATTGGTTAATGAATAGGACGCAGAGAGTAGTTGTAAATGGGCCTTCATCATTATGGACTAAAGTGCTAAGTGGGGTGCCACAGGGTTCTGTATTGGTGCCGCTTCTATTTAATCTATTTATTAATGATTTGGAAGTGGGTATTCTCAGCAAGGTTTCTGTGTTTGCTGTCGACACAAAAATTTGTCGACCATTAAAAAATTCAGAGGATGTGCAATCGTTGCAGGGGGATCTAGATAGATTGTCACATTGGGCTGCTAAGTGACAGATGAGATTCAATGTTGAAAATTTAAGGTGATGCATTTTGGACTTAAAAATCCTTGTGCTATTTATACTATAAATGGCTCTGTGTTAAGTGATTCCCTGTTGGAAAGGGATCTTGGAGTTTTGGTGGATAACAAACTTAAAGGTAGCAAGCAATGCCAGGCGGCAACAGGCAGAGCCAGCATGGTATTGTCTTGTATAAAGAGAGGTATGGATTCAACGGAGGAAAATGTTATTCTCCCTCTTTACAAAGCATTGGTAAGGCCTCATTTGGAATATGCAGTGCAATTTTGGAATCCTGTGTACAAAAAGGATATCTTTGAAATGGAATGTGTTAAGAGAAGGGCAACTAAATTAATAGGGGGATTGGGGAAGCTTGAATATGAAGAGAGACGGGAAAAGTTACAATTATTTACGCTGGAGAAAAGGCGCTTGTGTGGGGATATGATTACTGTGTATAAATACATTAACGGGCCATACAATAAACTATCGGAGGCATTGTTCACCAATAGAACATCCCTTAAGACTTGAAGAAAAAAGGTTTAGGCTTCAAGTTCGGAAAGGGTTTTTCACTGTGAGAACTGTAAAGCTATGGAACTGTCTTCCAGTGGATGTTGTTATGGCAGGTTCATTGGTCAGTTTAAAAAAAAAAGCTGGATTTTTTAATAGTGTTCAAATGTGTCTGGGTGCATTTTTTTAGTCACTATGATATCAGCATGATTTTAAATTTTGACCCAAAAAAGCAGTGCAACCTCTTATTATATATCTTTTAATAGTGATAGAATAAGAAATCAGAACAAATGCTTTTTAGGGTCAAAACTCAATTCTATATAAATTTATAATGTCATGCTGATGTCAAAGTGACATCAATAAAAATGCACCCAGATACATTTAACACTATTAAAAGATATAGAAGAAGAAGTCGCACCAAGTGCAATACTTTGGGGGTCAAAATTTAAATCTGTGCAAAATGATGTCATGCTGTTGTCATAGTGACATCACACAAAAAATTACACCAAGTGCAATTTTTTGGGTGTTGAAAGTAAAATCTATGCAGAATTTTGTTGTGCTGATGTCACAGTGACATCACTAAAAATACACCCAGATACATTTGAACACTATTAAAAGATATAGAATAAGAAGTCACACCAAATGCAATACTTTTTGGGTCAAAATGTAAATCTGTTCAAAATTATGGAGTTATATTGATGTCATAGTGACATCACTAAAAATGCACCCAGACACATTTAAACACTATTAAAAAATATATGATAAGAATATATAATAAGAAATCACACCAAGTACAAAGTTTTTTTGGTCAAGAGTCAAATCTGTGCAAAATTATGATTGCATGCTAATTTCATAGTGATGCAAAAGAGAGCGTAACCCAAAATACAAACGCAGCTCTACAGACTCCATAACTGTCACTTAGTAGAACCATTTGTGCAATGCTATTCTCAGTATTGTACTTATTTGAAGGTGAAAGTTGGATGATAGGAAGTGGAAAGAAAATGTGATATATTTCAACAGAGTACTTATTTAGAGGGGAGCGTTGGAGGGTATGACATAAACATACCCTCTAAGATGCTCATTTTGAATGGAACACTTTTACAAACAAAACTGGGAAAAACTGCTGGGGGTGGGGATACAAAAATAAACCCGATCTTAGTACAACTCTATGCTACCTTTTTAAAGGGAATGTTGCATACATATTCTATAAAATTGATGCAGCAGGAAATCTGTATGTGGGGAAGTTTATCAGAAAAAAAACTCTTCCTGCCCTCCAACCTGGGTTGCCAGATCATTTGGAAAAGTAGGAACACACTTAATAAATCTCATACACTCCAAATCACCCTTTATGAAGTTCATTTTTAGAAACAACATAGTGCAGAGCTTCATGGGGATGACAATGAATTAACCTGATATCAGCACAGAATGTGCAATGCATTTCTCAAGTGTTCCAATTAAAAGGTGAAAGGTGGAGGGTATGAATGTAATTAGCATGGCTGCACTGATACCCTACCAATCGGTACACTATTGAGAAATGGATTATCATCCCTATGCTCTGCACTATGTTGCATTCTATAAGTGTACTGATCAGAGGCGTACCTGCAGGGGACCAGCCCCCCCCCCCCGAGAGATTGGAGGCCGGGCCCCTAACTCCTCTCCAATATATCTTCCTTCTTCCCCAATTAGCCATTTTAAACATCTGACCAGCTGTTTTAAACATTTTTTATGTGAAACAGAAGCCCTAAAACAATGATGATTTTGCTTTTGAAACTGTCCTTGGAGCTCCATTTCTTTTATCCTTTTAAGTACAATGCCATCTAAAGGCCTTGAGTGTAACATTGTAGCACATTAAAAATGTTACCCAATTTTAAAACAAACATTCATAGGTACAAATATAGATCATTTTTTCAAAATCACCCTAAACCAGAGATCTTGCATTGTATCCTTTATTTAAACCTATTCTACCTCCATCCCTCAATTTTCTAGGCATATGTTCCAGGACCTGGTTTTTCAATTGAGATAATAAATGCCCTATCTAAATGAAATGTTCTGCAACTGGATTTTCAATGTTTTTCTTCCTTATATCTGATTTAACGTAATCCAAAAATTGTTTGTTTCCCCCGCACACCTGCAAGACAATAGTAGTTGCTAGGTGCTACTCAGGAAACCATAGCCAAATGCTCACTTAGATCCAGAGAGTATATAATTCAGAGCGCACACCAGTCTTAAACCACCAAACTATGTTTATTAACACGTGACGTTTCGGTGCCCGTGTAGCACCTTCCTCAGACACACAATAATCCAAACAAAGTGCAAGTGCAGTTTAAATGGAACCATGGGACCCCAGTTGGATTATAATAACATTGGACATCTCCTCATTATATACATGCATTATACATGAATTGGGACATGAAGCAGTCGGACATTTCCTGACATTGGATCACTGTGGTATACCACCTAGTGAATTTATTATTGCTTGTTTGTCACTAATATTGTATAATAACTATTTCAAATTCGAGAGCCAATTTTACATACAAAGCGTTGGTACGGCCATGGGCAGTCCAGTGGCGCCGTCCTACGCTAATTTATACATTGGTTGGCTTGAAAAAAAACTTGTATACCCTAGCGACCTATACCAAAAACACTGTAAGAAATTGATGCGTTATATAGACAATCTATTTGTGGTATGGGATGGCACGGAAGCACAAGCTCAGGAATTTATTACACTCCTTAATTCTATGGATAAGAATCTTATCTTTAGTGCCACCATATCACAAAAAGTCGCTTACTACTTGGATGTTTGTGTCGAAATAAAAGACACTGGGTTACATGCGACTCTTTTTACCAAACAGACCAACAGGAATACATTACTTAGAGCCGATAGCTTCCACCCCAGACATATTGTTTCCAATTTACCCAAATCACAGTTCCTTAGGATACATAGGATCTGCGATGAGACTAAAGAACAAGAGATACAATTAAAAAGAATGACAGATAAATTTCTTGAGAGGGGGTATGATCCACAGATTGTACAGAAAGCCAAACTTGAAGCTGCCACGCATACGGTCTCGCAAAAAGTACAAAAATAGGACTTACCCTTTATCCAAAAATATACTGTGGCATCTGGAAAAATCAGACTTGCCACACATAAATACTGGCCAATTATACAGGGAGATGTAGACCTTAGTGCAGATATAAGGGATAAACCTATGATGACATATAAAAAGGGCAATACCTTATATAACCAATTAGTTCAAGCTGATCCCATACACAAGTATCAAAAACAGAAGATCAGATTATCTAATAAAACTGGGTGCTACAAATGCTTTAATTGTAACACGTGTAATGCATTGATCACAGGCCAAACCTTCCCTCATCCGTGGAATGGAAACAATTATAGGATTAAAGAATTCTACACATGTAATACTGAATTCTGTGTATACCTGCTTAGATGTCCCTGTTCCAAAATATATGTGGGTAAAACAATTGGCCCATTCAAGAAAAGGTTCCAACGCCACAGAAGTGATATAAGGGTGGCATATGAAAGAATGAACCAGTCCTCATCTTCCAAGATGGAAATATCCCCAGTAGCTGCAATTTCTTGGAATCCAAACATTTAATTTGTGATCTTAAAGGGATGGTCATTGACCATGTTCCCATATTAAAGAGAGGTGGTAACCCGGGATAATGCCCTATTAAGAAAGGAATCCTACTGGATCTATAAATTAAATGCATTGCAACCAAAAGGGTTAAATACCAATTTAGGACTAAGGTGTTTCCTCAACGATAGCTAATTATCATTATTCTATCTGGTTTTTGTATGTTTTACTAATATTGGACTATGTATTATATATATGCAGATGCTGTTTTAGCTTTTATGGTATTTTTATGGTATTTTATTCACATCATCACAACATTTTATTCACAGAATATTTATATTTTATTCACAGTATATTTTTATAAGATATATAAAATATTACCAATTGGGTATGTACATTCTATTGTATTAATATTTCCTCATAGGGATAACACCACAGTTAAATATGCACTTTATTGAATTTAACATTATTGTATGCAATTTTAGATGTACATTGACACTCTTTTTGGTTTAATATATAATGTTGGTCCTTGATGTTATATATATTTATTGTACACTAGAGGTCACTGTTACAATTTACTTGTATTCATTTTTTGATTGAATCATTACCAAGGGGTTAATGCTCCAATAGATATTTAAACTGCACTTGCACTTTGTTTGGATTTTTGTGTGTCTGAGGAAGGTGCCACACGGGCACCGAAACGTCACGTGGTAATAAACACAGTTTGGTGGTTTAAGACTGGTGTGCGCTCTGAATTATATACTCTTTATATCTGATTTAGGTTGGCCTAAACGTATCTTTCATTGCCTGGATATCTGTTCAATATAGTGGTTGCAGTTCCTGTTGGCTTGACAAAGGATCGATAGATCTTAAAAGTTGCACAGTCACTGTAATGCTGTTAAGGGATCCATGTGGTGTGGCATGATATTATTTTAATGAATTTGAATGAAGGTGAAACAATTTTCCCCTTTTTGCTTTTGTGTGGATTGTTCTACGTTGCGTCCACCTGCTGTTTTATCCTAAGTGAACAAGACTTTGTGAGAGTTCCTATTCTGCTAGTCTATCTTTTGTATTCAGTTAGATCAACTGGACTTAAAGTTTAGTAATTTAGTTCTTACTGCTAGTTCTTTCCACCCATCATTTTAAACAGTGATTATCAACATGGTAAGCCTGTTCAATTAAGATTATAACAGGAGTCTCCTCTGTTTAGCTTAAAGATGTGCATATCCTTCAAGTACACATGGATACTTGCCTTACTAACAAATAAACTTTATACAGTAACTGACTGATGTATGTCTTTAAACTCATTTGATAATGAGTCATTTTTTTGGAGATAGTTTACCATAAATTACCGTATGTACTCTGCCTAATACACTAACACAAAATTAAATGTAATCTATGATGCATACATCTGATAACCTTAGCCTTAGGTAAAGTAAATATAAAGAATATATGTGTTGGGGGCAATGCACTGAGAGACGCTGTCAGCCATTGTGCATGCAATGTTATTTGCTGACATTATCTCTCAGCGCATTGCAAAGCATTGTATTGCAGCACTTTTAAAGCCAGCTATTAGCGTTTGCTATCAGAACATAACATCACTTGCAGCAACTGTGTGATTAACTTTCACGTTAGCCACAAAGCCACAAAGAAATTAAAGTTAAGCGTAACAATATAACATCGATTAGCATTACTTTAATTTCACACGCAAGCATTGCACATGTTGGTTCTTTCTGCTTACTGTTTTAACTCATTCACAGCAACTCTATGGCAAAGAAAATCCACACTTCTGATTTCCACTGGACTTACTATCTTTCTGATAGTATATCTATAATAAATGTGCTCTGCACTTACAGTATTTGAGCTAAATGTAAGCATGCCAAACATTTTTGCCTGTGTTTCAACCTATCTGCATAAACACTAATACTTTTTACAGTCAGGAAAGTTCTAATAGCAATCAAAAATACAAAAATATTAGTGTAATTTTATTTTTAGAAATGTACCATTGTTTATACGGTACCTACACCTGGTTTTGGGTCAAACTACTTGTTTCAGTGTTGAAATTTTGCAGATTGAAATTACTTTATTTTTGACCATAAAAATTTTGCACCAAAACTTGGGTCTGTTCTGCTAACCTGATGGGCTAAAGTCAGTAAAATGTACATCATTACAGAATATTTCATAAAACAACCCTATCTGTGTTTCATTTTTATTGTAGCTGTATTTGCAAATGTAATTTTCTTCTGGTGTTAAGCACATTTGTTGTTTATTCAAGGTTGAAACTTAACAAACCTTTAAATTAGCTTGCTACTTTGAATATATTTTGGAAACATAAAAATATGTAAGCAATATATATTTATAGGTTTTAAAAATTGTAGTCTAAATACCATGCTCCTTTATTACAAATGTAACTTGAAAGGTCATTAACATTTAATGCAAAAAACTAATAGGGCTATGCACAGAGAGCTGGTATTGCTCTCTATTGCCTCCTCTAGGCAATGCACTGAGCTGATAGCGGCTCTTAGTGCATAGCAAATGGGGTTTACCAGTTTCGAATCTTTAAAACCAGCTATCTGCTGTCGTTAAAGATTCTGTCTTAAAGAACCGTTATCGGCTTGGGACATACCTTGCGGCAGTTGTGCTACACAGTTTTTGCGTAGCGATACAACCACCGAAAGTTAGGTCTTAAAAGTCACGTTAACCCTTGGTACATGGGTTAATGTGGCTTTAAGATGGAAAAAGACATTTACGGACCTCCGTTCGTACATAGCCCTATAAGTAACAGAAGGGGACATTAGAATATAAGTTTTCTTTTATTTTCTTAGAAGCTTTGGCAGTTTAAAACTATTTTAAAATCAATAATAGAAAAATAAATTGAAAACTTGTTGAACCATTATGAATACCTGAGTTTGAGAACTTTAAATTACCTTGATTAAAAAACTTTTATATTGATCCTCTTTACTTTGATAGAACTCTCTTGTATTTTAGAAACCAGTGATATGAATTTTCATATTTAATTTTGAAAAAAAGCTAAGCATCTATTAAAGACTGCTTAAACCTATTTTTTCAGATAGGAAATACATTATAACAATCCAACTATATTTTAAATAGTGAGAAAAAAGGGGGAACGTGTATACATTTAAATAAAGCATACATTTATTTTTGAGTTTAAATGTAAACTCCTTTGTAGCCAAAAGCTCATTTGATCACCCTTCACATTTGCATGCTGAGCATTGTTGGTAAAATACAGGGGAATTTAAAAAAAAATCACATGGATGATTGGAGGTTAGACAAGAAGTGAGTAATGTTTCCTTTAAAGGGCTGTTCACCTTATGTCTTTGAACATGTACAGTAAGGCACAATCACCACTGCACTGCATACCACTAACATGCAATGACATGCAATATAGCTTAATATATAGAGCCAATCATCTGACCTGCAGACACAACGTGTTTTGATCTTGTTAGATCTCGTCAGTACAAGATACAGATTCATGGCTCTATGGTGTAGGACTTGGGAGTACAGTAGAAAAGGCAGCTAGAAAGCTTAGGGAAAGAAGGGCCAAAGGGAGCAAAAAGCCCTTCACTGAGCATAAAAATGGAGAAATCTGTATCTTGCACTGGCGAGATCTAACAAGATCGAAACACGGTGTCTGCAGGTCAGATGATTTACTCTATATATTAAGCTATATTGCATGTTATTAGCCAGCGGTTCTGGACACATGCATAAGCTAAGGGACATAAAGGAGTATTTTACATATCTTCCCCTCTTACTCTGGGGAACATGGGAGTAAGAAATTACTTATTGTTTCTTAGGTTTTGTGGGCAATGCTATTCATATAGCATGAGACTGCAAGATGCCTTCTGTTATAAGAAGGTGTTTCTACATTTTTATGCTCAGTGAAGGGCTTTTTTCTCCTTTTGGCCCCTCTCTCCCTAAGCTTTCTAGCTGCCTTTTCTCTGAGACCCCAAACAGTGCTGTTATTTCTGCTTTCTTCTAACTTCTGCCCAGACTTGCAGTCAGAGTAATAGAATCACAACAGAGTCTTAAAGTTTAGATTTTTTGTTTATTACTTTGTTGGACTGTCTGGGAAGCACTTTGAAGGATGCGGAGTGCAGAGCAATGTATTTGGGTCTCAGGGATAAGCATGCTTAACCATTGTTACCAGTTCTCATCCCTTCCACTGGCCAGTGTAAAAATTATCCCCCCAGCCAGGGTTTCTGTCAGTCCTCCAGCCAGGGTTACCATCAGCTCTCCAGCCAGGGCTTCTACCAGCCCGTCAGCAAAGGTTACCATCAGCCTTCCAGCCGGGGTTACGGTCAACCTTCCAGCAAGGGTTGCCATTAGCCTTCCAGCAAGGGTTACCATCAGTCCTCCAGCCAGGGCCACCGTCAGCCCTCCAGCCGACTCAACAGCCATTGTTAGGTCAGCCCTCCATTTTAACAGCTACTGTAAGGTTGGCCCGCCAGTTTAACAGCCACTGTTAGGTCAGCCCTCCAGTTTAACAGCCACTGTTAGGTTGGCCCGCCAGTTTAACAGCCACTGTTAGATCAGTCCTCCAGTTTAACAGCCACTGTTAGGTCAGCTCTCCAGTTTAAAAGCCACTGTTAGGTCATCCCTCCAGTTAAACAACCAGTGTTAAGTCAGTCCTCCAGTTCAACAGTTACTGTTAGGTCAGCCCTCAAGTTCAACAGCCACTGTTCAGAAAGGTGGTCGGTGAACTGTAGAGCTAACGTAACATTGGCTGGTGAACTGGAGGGCTGACTAAACAGTGGCTGTTGCCTGAACTGGATGGCTGACCTAACAGTGGTTTATGAACTGGGAGGCTGACCTAACAGTGGCTGGTAACCTGGAGGGCTGATCTAACAGTTACAAGCAACACCACCCAACCCACCACCCCCATATGCCATCCCCACCCACACAAGGCACACCTAATTTTCCCACAGCAGCATGCTATGCATGCCACATGAGGATATACGAGACGGCTTTAAAAGGTTTGGCTCAGGTGCCAAAAGTTCTAGAAGCGTGGGAGGTGAGACTAGCCTAAATTTTTGTATGTTGTGGACAAAATGTTTTGCTCAGGGATCCCCACCAGCCTTGATCCTGCCCTGGTGGGGGGTAAAAAAGGTAAGAATTGTTGAACAAGGGAGAAATTTCTGCCACAGTTATACAGGATACAACATTTTCACAAGGTAAGTAAAGTTATAGTATGCATAATCATGCACATGCAGAGAACAGTAACGTATGTTTATAGCAAAATTGATAGAAGAGTCAGTTGTGTTTTATGCCTTATGCCTACGATTTTTTGAGCTCTTGTTGAGCTTGCGCATCCGTAAAGAAGACAGCTTCTGCACCATCAAGGGTTTAACTGATGACTAAAACCCAATATAGTGATTTCTAATATCCTTGTTTCACATTAAAATTCTGCACTAGTAATAATGAACATTTGCCAAAAAAAACAAAAAACAGGTTAATAGCAAAATAGATAACCAAGCTGTTTAGTGTTTTCTCTTTAAAACAAAGACAGAAACCCAGCTAGTTACACTTGAAGGCAAACATAGGAATATATCCCAAAAAGCACCCACACTGTACAACAGGAAACCTAGCCAATTGTCCCCGCAAAGCACAGGCACAACAATTCCTTATTATTTCCAAGCCAAAAATGTTAATGTTTGAATTTAGCCTAACTTCTGTAAAGGTTCTATATATTTCATCCCTCATTTCTTGGGAATCATAAGGATTTTAGGAGCTCCCACTGTATGAACTTATATAGAAATACTATAAAAAAAAAAAAACACTGAGAGGAGGATAATTGTTTTCCTGTTGGCCACCACATCAACCAGGCATAACAAACAGCTGGAGATTTAAATGTCTTGGTTTTGAAGGGAAATTTAAAAACTACCCAAAAAAAGAAAAACCTTTGAACTCAGAATAATAATTCTGTTCAACACAAGACAAAGTGGACTCAACATTAACTTAAGCCATTTAAATCACTACCAGACACTTTTATAATCACTCTCTATCTTTCCCCTTACCAATTATTCTCTACCCCCATTCACATTTCAATTATCCATCCCTTATATTTTACTGTTTGTTTATATTACTATCACCACATCCAATAGTATTATGCATTCCTGTTTATTATAAAAGTTTGTTAGTTGCCAGATGATGTAAAGATCTGAAGAAGGGAGGAATCTCCCAAAAGCTAATCTATTAAGAAATTAACTATTAAAAAACTATTGTTAGTGCAAAATAAAAAGAGTATCACATACTGTACTTTCTCATATAATATAAAGGCAAATAATACTGTACTTCTACTTTAAGAGAACTTTATTTACCATAAAAATTAAATTATTTGAATTCATTGTATATAAATCCTATGTTATAAATTGTTTTACTGAACCTAAAAAAGCTACGTGCTGCATTTTATTTTATTCCCCTTAGTAAATATTCCTTTTCATACAGCGCATTAAATCCTTTTTTTTTTTTTTTAAAGCAGAGTGTCATTGTTCTAGGTTGCAAACATTTTTCAAATGTCAGCTAAGCTACTTTAACACATGCTGAAGTGGAGGAGGTAAACTCACCCACACAGAACATGTTTTGTTTACAAAATTTCTTTTCCCAGTCTCTATAGGCCCAAATTATATAACTTATTATACAGAGATACTGCAATGCATGCGGCATTGATTGCTAGAGACATCTCTGTAGACTAAATGTCTTTAAAAAAAGTTTTAAAATCTAAAATCATTAATCTGATTTCAGTTGTTTCATATAAAGATGTCTGTACTGGTCAATGTGTAATTAAAATAGACCGGAATGGAACAAACATAATATTACACATACAACAGTGAAATTAATATTCAAGGATCATTTGGAATTTAACAACATGACCAATGTCCCTGATGATTTTTCAGAAAAATTGGTTGGTCTGTGCATGTATAGGTCACACAATTGGTTGGGCCAAAGTATCAATGCTACCCCTTTATTTTGCCAGTCAGTACATGTGCAAACTTGCCCTAACATATTTATTCATTTCTTAATAGTGATTTGCTAAATTTATCTGGAACACTCATTTGAATACTTGATCAAGGCTTTGAATGATTCTTATGCATTGACAATTCCCTCATTTGTATTTGGTTAAAAAAATTTCTGTCACCAGACACAATCGTTGCATTATTGTTACTCCAGCAAGGGAGGACTGGAGCAGTGAGCAGAGGGGTAAATCGACCCTGGACCACTCTTTGCTAGGGGAGTGAAAAAAATGTCCATACAGTACATTTCAATTAGACATTTATTAAAATATCTACATTTTTGAAAAGTCTGAGAAATGCATTTGTGAGAAACATTTGATTCTTTAGGTCATCCACTTCTGGTTAAAAAGGTTAAACAGAATAGAACATCCCACATTTATTTAATTTTATTTATATTTAACAGCATCTGAGGAATAAACATCTGAGGAATAAAGGAGTCTCTCATAACCTTTTCTTAGAAAAGTCAGAATAAACTACTGTAATATAGCTCAGTTGTATCATATTAATCTTGACTAAGATTAATCTCACCTGCCCACCTGCTGAATTTTAACACTGCATAATAGTTCAGTTGTATCATATTAATGTTGACTAAGACAGGGATATAAAGATATAGGTGTGCTGCTTTCTTTTTGCATGTACACAGGAACACTGGGTCTGTTTGGAAGCCTGCAGACACGATAATTATGAATATGGAGTGCTGATGTGCTGATACTTTGCATATATATATATATATATATATATATATATATATATATACACACACACACACACACACAAAATTCTAGCCATACATGTGCTATACATGTGACACACGTTATGTAATTTATGTACTCATTTGCCCCTGTGGTTTTTTATATGTGGGGGAGATTATCCCAAAAATGAAAATAAGACTTACTCAACATAGGTCATCTATTCAAACTAAGACAGATGTCATTACTGGTACCACGAGACCACGTGTATAAGGGTCATACATCTGACAAAGTAAAGTTCATGGTTCTGAAGGTACACATAGATCCAATTAGAGGGGGGGTTGCCAACTAGACTTGAATAGAAGGGAAGTTTGGTGGATCAATAGGTTGTACACATTATTTCCTAAAGGACTCAATAAGGACTATGATTTATATGTGTTTTTAGAGTTGGCTATGTTCTTCTTCCGGGTATACCATAGGGAGTCACTGTTTTCCATCTTTTTCAGTATGTTACATTGATGTGAATCTTGATGGTAACAATTTCCTTTTGTTGCATCCTGTCTATAATGTTACTTACTTGTAATTAGCTTTAAGGCTTTTCTGATTGCTTGAGAAAGGGTGTTACCCGAAACATTGCGTTTGTTAGATAAGAAAGTACAATTTAGCAAAATTATTAACATGAGTGTTCATTACCTTTTGAGAACAATGTACAGTATCATAAGGGCACTGGACATCACCTAAAATGTAAGTTCAGAAAAAAGGTATATATAGGGGGTGCTCCATCTACTGAAGGTATAAATAGCACACATAAAGAATCATAGAAGTGGATAAAAATGGGTAGACCTCCAAGTATATAGATAATAGAAAATCTCCTTTACTATTAATAGCGGGAGTCACAAATTAATGTCAAATACAAAATCGACAAGAAAAGAAAAACCCAAACCTTTAAAAACACTCCTCGGGTGCAACACATAAACAGTATGACCTTAGTGATGGGCAGATATACCGGTATATCTCAGATGGATAATAAAAGTGCGTAGCACAATAGCATATCACTACAGTGTATGCGTCTGTGTTCGTTGTTCATTAATCCCAAGTTGCTGGGTACACGTGCCCAATAATGATATTGCCCCTGGTTAAATGAGTTAAGGTCACATTAGTTCTATATGCACAAAAATATCAATGATAAAAAACCAATATGCATCCTAATACAAAATCTAAAATAAGCTTAGCAATGGTACATAATGGAAGTCTGATTATGACATATTGGCTATCAGATACAACAGTGTTGCAGACCAAAACCCAAAGGCATACATAAAAATGATAATACACCCGGTTAGTAGATGGGATACACTGGAGGAGCAGGGTAAAATCGATGGCTAGACGCGTTTGATCTTTACTAAGCAGCAAATAAACCCCTTTTCTCTCTGTCTTTTTATACTCTCCCGCATAACCACTTAGTGACGGTTACAGTGGAACCTCTCATAGACGTACTTGCATATGGGGAACCTAGTTAGTTTGCACAAAATGGGTTGATATTTTTCCTGCCTATCTACATGAGTGGAGGAGTGAAATTATCATATCTATCCCTCCCCTTCTTCCCATTCCCCTATTAGGCAAGAATTGAAAATATATTTAAATACAAGTCCCAAGAAAACGGGTACACGGGAAATGGGCCCTTACTATTCCCATTAAGTAATCTCATAATGAGTTGTAAAGGGAAGTCTCACTGTCCTAAATGCAATGAATTGGAATCTGATTTTTGGCATCTGCTATGGAAGAACAGATATATTATTATGTACTGGGAGGAGATACTGGAAATCATAGATAAGAATTTTAATATAAAATTGACAGAGTACCAGAAGTTTGTATATTGACCTACTATTTTATGCAAGGAAAAATATAATATTAAAATGGATGGCAAAGGAGGTTCCAAAAGTAAAGCAATGACTGGAGTGGATAAATAAAAAAACTGCCCTTATTGAAAATTATTTATATGCATAAGAACCAGTCAGAAAAATTTTAAAAATCTGGAAAGCCTGGTATAACTCTGAAAATACAGTTTGAATATATGTGTGATTAAATTTTCATGGTAAAAGGGTTAATTAGAGGGTATAGATGTAAAAAGAAAGTGGTGCAAGATTGATAAGTTCTTCTTAAACAAACTGTAATGTATGTTTCTTAAAACGTGATTGTAAGATTATATTGTTTGTGTTTTTAGAAATGGGAAAAATAAAAATAAATTTAAAAAAACAACAGAAAAAAAGAATGCTGGGTAGTTTCAGAGACATGCAAAGTTATTTTATCATATACAGGCATCATTTCCTGTTTAGCAAACAGAAACTGGATTGTCTTTTTTCTTTCTATGGAGAAGAGAGGGGTGGAGTATTGGTCTCAGTATATGACTGTCACATGTTTTATAAACAGCACATAATTGGGATTAATACAGGAACTTTTTTACACTTCCTGTCTTGTCATGTACAATGCCTTACAGTGTAAAATCATAACCTCATTGGAAGTTAGTAAAATTCCACTTCCTTTTAGTGTCTACATGGAGACCCTTTAGCACTCTTAGAGGTCTGGCTAAACCTATTTTTGAGTTTTCCATTTAAACTTACGGGGGTCAAGTAAAGTAAGTATACTTTATTTATTGTATCTCATTTGTTTTAGAATTCAGTAATAAGTAGTAGTACTAGTGCACAGTGCTATTTGTTATGGTGATTTTAATTAAATAGTGATAATTATACACAAACATATACATATATACTCCCACCTAATTAGTTGCTCCTAAAAACTCAATAACTCAATGCAATCTCTGTAAAAATATAAATATATTTATATAATATAAAGGATATATATCTTGTAGCTATGTAGCCAACATTTGTGTATGTTTAAGATGTGTTTGGTGGGAGCAGCAAGACAAAAATCAATGAAAGATTTTAAGGGCTATAGTAGATAACAAAATTAGCTGTAGCAAACAGTGGCAGACAGAATGGCTAGAGCTAGCAAGATATTGTCTGAATTATACATTCAAAGGAGAGAAATATTATTCTCCCACTTTACAAACCACAAGCTTCATTCATGTGGTGCGTTTTGGAATCCCATATACAAAAGGGGCATCTTGGAAATGGAAAGCTTTCAGAGAAGGGCCCCCAGATAGAAGGATAGATACACAGGTAGATTGCTTAATAGAAAGACAGTTTATAGACTTTCCATTTTTGAAAATTTTAATAAGAAACTGCTGTTTATCAATGGGTAAATCAACATCAACATGGCATCAAAAATTGGATGCCTAAAACCACAGTGGGCCAGGCCGGACTCATCTAAATTGTATATCAAGAGTATGTATGTGTTTGTCTATCTGAGGTGTTGTTTAAGTGGCAGAATATCAGTTTTGATGTTCCAAATAAAAAACTAACTTCAGCTTGTGAATAAGAAACAATCAGGGAGATTCAATAAAAGTTCTTATCGTTTAAAATGGTGCTAATTTTGCCCGAACCAATCAGAACTTACAAACTACATTTGAAAGCTAACATCTGATGTGTTGGGGCAAAATTAGCACCATTTTAAACAATAAGAACTTTTATAGAATAACCCCCAAATACTTTAAACCCCAAATTTCCTCATTGGAATCTGAGATCCTGCACACATTGACCGCTAACCCCACATTGCCACATAGGAGATTGAGATCCTGCACCCAGTGACCCTAAACCCCACATTTCCACATAGGAACAGGGGTGCTTCTTGACCTTTTGGTATCTGAGCCAAACAATCTAAAATGGCCCACTATATCTTCCTGCGGGCTCTGAAGCGCTTAACTGTGGACGTGGCTTGTGGAGGTGGGTATGGTGGGCTAACTAACACTGGCAGGTGAACTAGAGGGCTGAATTAACAGTGGATGCTGAACCCTCCAAGCCAGCAGTTCAGTAGCCAGCAGACACTGTTAAGTCAGCCCTCCAGTTCATCAGAAACTGTTAGGTCAGCCCTTTAGTTCCCCAAACACTGTTAGGTTGGCCCTCCAGTTCTCCAGACACTGTTAGGTCAGCTCTCCAGTTCAGAAACTGCTGTTAGGTCAGCCCTCAAGTTCAGCAACCACTGTTACTTCAGCCCTCCATTTCACCAGCCAGTTTTGACTTTAACAACTACTGTTGAACTAGAGGGTTGGCTTAACCATGGCTGGAGAACTGGAGGGCTGAACTAAGAGTGGTGCTGAAGTATCCAGCCCTCCAGTTCAGCAGACTCTCTTGGATCAGCCCTCCATTTCACCGGACACTGTGCTGTGGAATTAACAATTCTCCTGATCCTGAACATGCACACAACTCTTATACAGCACAGGGGAGGAATATTTATTATATAAATATAATATATATGTAATTCACAGAACATTATAATAAGATTTTTTTCTGGGGGTCACCCTATAGCTCAGGGCCCCAGATGCTGACAAAAAAAGACATAATTAAAATTCGCCATTGGTGTTTACTATTTTTAGGAGTAACGGCTCCCTTTACATTACCCATTCATATTTTGCTAAAACTCCATACATCAACATAAACAATGTAATCAGGTTTAAAACAAAAATAAGTTGGTCTTAGAAACACAATCATTAGTTAACAGCAATGTAATATGGTTTTCTATTGCTTACTGTACTGATATTTTCATGAGCAATTACACCTCTCTGTACACCCTGATGGAATGAAAAAGTAATAAATTCCATCAATATTCTGCTGAAATTCGGCTGCACATCAATAAAAAAAAAACAAGATAGGGAGTTTAGGATGGAATTGTATGCAAAATTGTTTTCTGATAGTAATTGTTAGTAAGCAATATGTTCATAATAATGAAACAGATAACAGTCATTACAAAGTGGAGTGTACATAAAACAGAACATCTCTGTTTCATTTGTAATGGTGATTGCCAGAGACATATAATCTTGGTTTCCTTTAATTGATGGACATCATCATTAGGTTGTTTCCTGTGAGATCCTGCAATGTGAATTTCGGGTGGGAAAGATTAAAGCACAATTAAGTATCAGGGTTGGACTGGCCAACCAGGACACCAAGGAAAATCTAGTAGGCCTTCCAGTTACAAAAAAAAAAAAAGTTAAGTTTGTTAATTTTTTGTCTCTCTCTTTCTCTCTCCCTTCTCTCTCTATTTCTCTTTTACACACAGACACACACACACACACACACACACACACACACACACACACAATATGTCCTTGTTTGCTATTACTGAGGTATCTGGCTGCAGATGACTATGTCACTATACATCTTGTTATTCATCCTTATTCCTTAATTTATTCTTTCTGTTACCTGTCCTGAGAAATGATCCAATGCATCTTTTAGTTCTGTCTTCACAGACTCTCAACTTTGTCTTTCCTTAGAGCTGAGCTAAATTAGTTCTACCTTCACAGACTCAGAGCTTTAGTTTTCCTCAGTGCTCAGCTATGTTCCTGAATTAATCATAATCTTCCCTTTTCAGTGGTGAGGGGAGATACAAAACATGTCCTTTTAGTCTGAGGCCTTTTTTTTTTTATTCCCAGTTGTAGAACAATCCTGTTTAATATTTTTCACATTTTACCTATTTGCTGTTCAAAAAAAGAAAATGCATATTTAGTATATTTTCCCTAACACGACTTTTCTAATTTTTTATGCTCTTTCTTAGATTCTTGGATTTTGATTCTTTAATTTATCACCTTTTAACTATTTTCTTTAACTAAAATGTTTGCTTATGCCTGTTTAATTCTGATAACAAGTCATTAGCAAACACTGGTCTAACTAATCACTGTGCTTCTTACACAGTGTGTGTAGTGTTACAAAATCCTTACCATACACCTCTGCTCCATATGGTTCTCCTGTAGTGTCTGTGTAAAGTCCAGCAAAGCTGTCTTACTATAAAAAGGTTTCTGCCTCTGGGAGGTATTGCAGGCATGCACAGGGGAGACAATTTCCTCCCCCTCCCTCCACCTAGATTCACCGTGCTGCGCTTTTGATATACCGTTTAATCCAGGTGTAATGTAGTTCTCCCCCTTCAAATCTGATCCGCATGGTTAGTTTGAAAAAAAAAGAAAGAAAAAAAAAACTTACCAGCTCAGGATCCTTCGGCTGTTTCAGTAGACGGCAGCCTGAGACCGCGGGATCTCTGCCTGGTTAGGTTTCTCTATATTCTTTTAGAAACAGACCATGCGTTTGGGGTTGGGAGGGGAAGAACTACATTAGATAAAAATACAGATTTTAGGGTGGACATACCCTTTAAATTAGTTTTCTGTACCTTTTTTACATTTCTACCTAATGCTGATTGTATATACTGCTTTTTTTTTTTTACACTACTTACAAAGAAACATAAAAGGCCACCAATTTCAACAAAACCCAGCACCCCCAAACCAACAAACCCCAAACCCAGCACCCACTTGACAATGTCTCCCAGTGCCTTAACAAGGACACCAATCACACATAAACACACATTAATACAGTCACCAACTATTACGCTGGATATTCTGCCTGTCAGAGAAGAATTCTAAGGCATTTTTGAATGTGCCTTGCAAGCACAAGATTTTCAGGCATGGTAAAACATTAAATAACCTTACTGCCTTCAAAGCGAAGAACCGGTGTGTTGCATTAAAATCACTCAATCATCCTCAAGTCTAAAGGGGTGACCTCTTGTCTTTAACCCATGAGAGAGGAAAATCCCCTGCTAATTAACTGTACTGCCCTCTAAGATATTTGATTTATCATTTTCCTTCACAAATGCCTCTTTCATGGGAAAATAAACCCAGCTGTGGTAATCCATCTTTATAGCAAAAGTTCTCCATTACACCCAGTTTAGTTGCTCATCTCTGAACCCGTTCTTATTTGCTGATATCCTTTCTGTGGACTAGTGTACTTGCTGGAGTTCCCTGTGTCTGCCAAATGGCCTAGCTTCCAGTGACTCAGTCAGTATTGGCTTTACTCTCGATGGGGGCATCTTATATTTACAAGTCTGTGTGTGCTGCTGGACATAAGGAATTTTGTATTTTACAGGTCAGTGTGTGATGGAGAGTTATCTGTGTAAGAATCATTTATCAACATGTATCAGTGTCTGTGCCAATGATTTTACCAGTGCCTGCATAACAACCATTTATCAGTGTCTGTGTGACGACCCTTTATCAGTGCCCAGGTCCCAACTATTTATCAGTGTCTGTACCAATAATTTTATCAATGTCTGTTTACCAACCATTTATTAGACTCTGTGCCAATGATTTTTCCAGTGTCTGTATAACATGACAAAGGCTGGTTCAAGAGAGGTATCAAGGAGGCCATTTATGTAAAAATAAAGGAACAAAACCTGAAAAGAGGTGGTGGGGGTGGTGGGGTTTCGACACCAACTGTCTGCCATGTACAATGCTGTTTTGACACCTTAACCTGGGCGTTCCTATAACACCTCTTAGCCACTATACAATCATGCCCTTAACACCTGGCTGTGATATGCTAATTGGGACTTTCCAGGGTACAGATTCTTGTACAAGTCATTCTGAATTGAGAAATCCAGAAAACATCTTCAAGAACTAAACTTTAAGTCCAGTTGATCTAACTGAATACAACGGATATACCATGACCTGGATGAATGAGACCCTTCATAAGCATAGGTTGGTTATACAAAGTTGTGAGTGCTTAGAGCTGTGTTAAGAATGTTAAGCTGGAAAGAGATTGTAATTCGTGACAGGCAGTGAAAAACCCTCAATTTTGAATTTGTGAACCCGCAAACCCTTCGAACATTCAATGCGGAACCTTGAAAATTAATCATTTGAACATAAAGATAGTTTATTAATAAGTTTTAGTTATATGTATGTGTTCCCCAGACCATTTCCCAGGTCCCTGAGCCATTAACACTAACATACTATTGCTATTTATACTTACCGTAATATGAACTTTCAGATTTTTATCTTCCATTGGCTTCTATGGGTCTGTTTTTTAGATTTTCTAATTTATTTTTCTCTTTAATATCTAGCAATGAGTCCCAGTTTTAAAACAAACCTGTTTTTATTCAAAACTGCCAATTTCTAAGATCTGCGGATTTGGCAGAATTTTTAAACATCAGAAATCAAAAATGAATATAAAAAAAATCAACAATTCAGAAATTAGATAAGAAAATCAAAAAATTGTGTTGAAAATTTAAAAAATACTATTCAATAAGTTTTGCTGAACCACTGTTGGAATGATAATTTTCATTTACTTTCATCTCTAATAGTGGCTAAGAGGTGTTATAGGAACGCCCAGAGTAAGGTGTCAAAACAGCATTGTACATGGCAGACAGATGGTGTCGAACCCCCCCACCTCTATTTAGGCTTGGTTTCTTTATTTTCACATAAATGGTCTCCTTAACACCTCTCTTGAACCAGTCACATTCCTTTGCCAATATGTTAACATTACAATCTTCAAAGGTATGTCCTTTATCCTTAAGATGCAGGTACACGGCTGAGTCCTGCCCCCTTCTGCTTCTTTGTCAAAAGAAGCAGAAGGAAAGAAAAGAACACGAATACCAACAGTGAAGGGGAAAAGCAAGACAGGAGAAAGAACATGGTCATCCCATATGTAGCAGGGGTCTCCGAGAAACTAAGAAGAGTTTTCAAAAAACACCGTATCCCTGTCTGCTTTAAACCGAGCAACACGCTGAGGCAGCAATTGGTACATCCGAAAGACCCAATACCGAAACACAAGAAAAGCGACAACATATATGCAGTGCCGTGCAGTGAAGAATGCTCTGATTTGTATGTGGGGGAGACCAAACAACAACTGCATCAAAGTATGGCCCAGCACAGAAGAGCCAATTCCTCGGGGCAGGACTCAGCCGTGTACCTGCATCTTAAGGATAAAGGACATACCTTTGAAGATTGTAATGTTAACATATTGGCAAAGGAACGTGACTGGTTCAAGAGAGGTGTTAAGGAGGCCATTTATGTGAAAATAAAGAAACAAAGCCTAAATAGAGGTGGGGGGGTTCGACACCATCTGTCTGCCATGTACAATGCTGTTTTGACACCTTACTCTGGGCGTTCCTATAACACCTCTTAGCCACTATCTAATCACGCCCTTAACACCTGACTGTAATATGCTAATTGGGATTTTCCAGGGTACATAATTGCCACAGATTCTTGTACAAGTCACTCTGAATTGAGAAAGCCAGTCGGATGACTAGCGAAACGACTTCAAGAACTAAACTTCAAGTCCTTCAGCTTCCTTGTTTTGATTTGCTGTGTACTAAAGAGCATGTGAAGTGCAGATGTAAAAGTGCTAAGGTGCGCTCATTCCCTATCTGCGATCCTGGTCAGGTAAGGAGCAGATCTTTTGGGATCCCCATTTGATACATGTTGTGCTTTGCAATACTCGGTACCAAAACGTTTTAAACAGTAAAATAATATTTGTTAGTTTGAGTGGTCTAAGATTTTTTGTGTTTAATAATAAATTATTCAGGGTAGCAGGAATAAGTTTCCATAAGATGCCAGCTGCCATAGTGGTTAGGTAGATAAATGAAACATTTCATTAATGGAATGGCCAACCTCAATTCTTGCAAATATATCAAATCTTTGTGAACTTCTTACCATTTATAAACCTAATTTAGATTCTGGTGTTTCAAATGGTAAAATGGTATGCCCACCTGAAAAATAAAGATTGTAAAATATGTTTCTTTTTTAACTTACTTTAACATCCAGTGCAGGCCTGAAGTTGCTGCAGTTTTCTGTTATTGCATAGCCCATAGACTCCCTCAGCCACCCCCCTCCTATCTTTACATATGGAGACCAGTCGTTTATGTCAGCTACGAGATCAGGGAAAACTTCAATGCTGCTGCACTAGTCAGGACAGGAGGTAAGAAATAGATTTCAGAAGGACGTACCCTTTAATTGGGACATACTGTACTGTATGAATCCGATATTGCATTTTTTGTTCTGAAAGTGAGTTCCTGGAGCAAACTCAGGTTTCAACTTGGAGTTTCAATGGCTGATGCTGAAAAATGTTGACGCACCTGCTTTAGCGTGTGCTTCCGGTGCACTGCAGCATGGCCTCAGCCTTAGGGTGCTTTCTGGCTTTTCTTTTCAAAGGGAAAGTCTTTCTCTTAAAAAAAGTAATACAAGAAACCCAAAATAATTTTTTTATAATCAACCACTACCAATCAATAAGATGGTGCTAGCCTGTAAATGATATCCTTGTAACCATGGAGTAGCCCGCACATTATATATCTTGTGCTGTCCCTGTATCCCTCTCTGAAAAAAACAACCTAAACCTACGGCCCACTGAAATTGCATAACTTCTGAATTTGACGAATATTTGTAGATTAATTAATTTTAATTAATTTAATTTTAAGAATTCATTTGCATCATAATGCTATTTTTGTTCTCATGGATCACAATTTACCTAAGCAAACCCAAATACATTTTCCAAAGCAAACAAAATAAATCTAGTAAAGCATCTACTAGCAAACACTGCCTTTAAATATTTTTATAAAATGTATTCTATTGTTAAATGCTCATCTGCAATCCTTTTGGCTCCTTGAGTAATGGTATGACAGAAATTATTGTCTACATTAATGTGAGTTAGCTAAATATTAATATTACATCATTTTAGCAAAAAACTATCTTCCTGTAATTACCACCTCCCTGCATATTTGGTCACCGAATAATCTGAATAACATTGCCTTCAGGTCTCTCTTAATAGATAATAATGTGTTGGTTTTTTTTACAGCAATAATCATGTTCAAAAAAATCTTTGAACTGCGATACTGAAATGAAGTAGAAAGTAAGACATCTAATGCCAAATTTGAGCGAATGTACATTTAAACAAAAATGATCACTTCTTAACCACAACTTTATTAATCTTAAATTAAAAGAACAAAGCTTCAATTTACATATCAAATATCAGGCATGTTTGGGTCAGTTTTTGAAGTCCAGTTTGATGTTGTCCTTGGCTTCTAATTTATATACTAAAAAAGCTTAAAAAGAAAATGTATTTTAGATAGAAAGACAACTTTAAGCCAAGTTGTCCATCATAAAGCAATTCATTAAAGTTTTGTTTGATCTTGTCTACACGGGTCATTCAGTGTTTAAATATATTAATTTATGGATATAAATGTAGTGGCCTGTATCTCCTTTTATGTTGTTTCTGACATTTTCTAAGAAATGAATCAAAAACTTAAAGCAACACTTTCTGTCCCCAAGCCAAACACAATTACATTCTTATAGGGAAAGTTGCTCTTGATTTTCTAGTTTAGCGGATTCTATTCTATTTTTTTTAATAATGACTTATTATAAGTAACACCATTTGTTTAGTCACCTCATATTTAACTTTATTTTTTCTTTTATCTTATCTTTAATATTTTCTCTCTTTAATGGCTGATACACACAGTTAGATATTTTGGCCCGTTGGTCCACCTGGCCAACGTTTTGGTGTGGTATACAATAGGGTGCACAACAGGCCAAACTGTCAGCCATGGAATTTATATTTTGACCAACAGACTACCATCTGATATATCAATCTGAATATCTAATAACCAAAATAAAGTAATGAAATTAAATTAAATTGTACCATCCATAATTAGACTTTTTATCTTTTATTTCTTAGCAACTTGTTAGAACAGTTAACATTAAGTGAAATATGGTTATATATATATTGTCTATTACCTACATGTGGGAACAGGGGAGCGAGGTATGATAGATGCGGTCCAGATGTGCCATTATTTATAGTGAGGTAGCTTTCAAATATTAAATGAAATCTGATTGGTTGGGTCAAAAATAGCACCATTTTTAATGATAAGGGGCCTCATTTACCCAGAGCTGCAAATTGCTCCAGGCAAATATGGCTTCTGGTATTTAATACTGGATTTGCACCTGGTGGTAAATCCCAAAAGGGATTTTACCCCAGCTCCACTTTAAGACCAGCCATTAGCCGGTCCTAAATTGTGAGTTAAAAGTGGTGCAAATCCTTTATTAAATACATTGCACCAGTTGCACAACAGGCCAAACTGTCAGCCATGGAATTTGTATTTTGACCAACAGACTACCAACTGATATATCAATCTGAAAATCTAATAACCAAAATAAAGTAATGAAATTAAATTTAATTGTACCATCCATAATTAGACTTTTTATCTTTTATTTCTTAGCAACTTGTTAGAACAGTTAACATTAAGTAAAATATGGTTATATCTCATAGATGATGCCTAATGTGGTTTTAGTGCTTTAATATATTTTGCTTCCCCACAAAACACTTAAAAGGACAACTCCACTCCACCCTCATAACAACATCTTTTAGAAAGAATGGCCACTTTAAAATATGTTGATACATCATAGTTTGTCCTTTGAATTCATTACTGTATGTCTGCTATGCTTCTGGATACCTCATGGAAACTGAGCAATTTAGAAACCTGTACTGAGCCTGTGCTGAGCCTGGGCATGCTCAGAAGAGGAAGACAGGGGATTAACATTCAGTCATTGGCTGTGATGTCAACTGTCAAATCTATAAATGACAGTTGGAAGAACCAGGAAGCAGAAACAGGGGAAACAGGACATTGTGCAGGATTTCGGGTTAGACTTAAAAATTTCAGATTTCAAACTATTACAGTTTAGAGTTTTGGGGGGTGATTTACCTGTATGTAAGTTTCCATTTTGGGTCTGGACTTGCCCTTTAAAAGGCATGTCCATCCATATAACCAAAATGCACATACTATAGGTTTAACAACCCCCCCAAATATTATTTTTATTATACTTATCTTCCCTATATATGCCTCTGGAAATACTTACAAGACCTGGTCCCTTAATGCAAGGCTCCACTTAACCACTCTGCTTTCTGGTTGCGGTTGTTAGTCTAAGCTGTGATGGTGATGTCACAGCCAATAACTGACAGCCATGATTGGGAATTGCCTCATTGCTACTGTGTACGCTCAAAACCAGCACGCAACAGCTGCTGGAAGTGGCCCCCAGGTGGCAAGGGATCAGGTCTTGTAAGTATTTGCAGAGGCATCTTTGGGGAAGGTAAATATAAGAAAAATGGGGTTGTGGGGCTTTAAACCTATAGTTACATTTTGGTTATATGGCTGGACATGCCCTTTAAATGTTTAATGGTAGGGTTCTTGTTTTTGTTCTAAAATTCCCAAGACTCTTCCATAAAGTTTCTGATGTGCCACACTGATTACTGTATATCCATCAATATGTGTCACAGATACCTATTATATAGTCTGTGAGCTTAATAATGAGGTCACTCCTAATCTGACAATATAAAGGTACCTGTAAAGACCTTTATAAAGGTGTCTTCCTTTATCACTCAGAAAAGTAGTTTCCTGAAAATAGATTTTTGAAGCTGTGACCAGTCTCTTATTTCTTTTTTCATTTTCTGCTCCTTGCCACATAGAAGAATCCTAGTAACTGAAAACCTCCCCTTTGTTGATGCCTGCTTCTCACGGATGCAAGATGTGGTAGCTGATGACAGCACACACATTATCAGATTATCCATGGGCACCAAGATCATGCTTCATTTTGAGAATTTAATTTGCAGTAGGTGACATGGAAGAGGAGAACAAAAAAAACAAACCAGGTGATTAATTCTTACAGTATATTAAGTCATGGTTACTAAAAAGGGAGGTCAAATAGGCAAATGTTTTCTATTTAATTGATTCCACCCTAGTTTGTTATACGAAATCAAACTATTTCTAGGGTCTCCTATTTAGAAGAGAAGCAATACTTATAATTTGAAGAAGACCAAAATTGAAAATTTGCTCTTGACCTTCAGAGTGAATAAGGTTTTAAATTATGCAGTATATCCTATAAAATATTTAAGTGAAATCCAGGACTAGTTACTACATACCAATGAGATTCAGTTTTATATTAGTTTATATAATAAATTGGTTTTTGCAATGTGTTGAAACATAACATTTACAGAAAGAGTAGTTACTGTTCAACTTTACATTTAATACCAAATAACTATGATCTGAAATAACTGTCACAGTTCAGAGAGCTTGAAAAAATGGAGAAAATAGTTTAGCTTGGATTTTGGACATGACAATCATAGCTTAAGCCTATCCAGACACAATCACAGTAGAAAGGGATTAGAAAGATTCTTTAAACCAAAATTATTGCATATTTTTTATACATGCAGAATCTGGATCAACAGAATTAAGCAAAGAACAATATATTTTTAAGCATATCAGCTTGACAAAGGATTATTAACACTCATACTTACAAAGGTTTTTCGGGTGGGATGGGTTTGCTGGGGGATCTCTTAGACACATTGATGTTTTTATGTACACAGAGACATTGATATTAAAAGGGAGATTCATTAAAAGCTCTGATCATTAAAATGGTGCTAGTTTTGCACCAGCCAATCAGATGTTAGCTTTCAAATTTCTTTTAAAGGAATGAGGAAGCATTCACGCAGATTATACACTGCTATAACATCATTTATTGCGACATGTTTCGGATTCTGTGTGATCCTTTCTCAAGCTGAAACATGTCGCAATTAATGATGTTCTAGCAAGTGTATAATCTGTGTGAACGCCTCCTCATTCCTTTGAAGCATATTGTCTATTACCTGCATGTGGGAACAGGGGAGCGAGGTATGATATGCGGTCCAGATGTGCCATTATTTATAGTGAGGTAGCTTTCAAATATTAAATAAAATCTTATTGGTTGGGTCAACGTTTTTAACAATAAGGGGCCTCATTTACCCAGAGCTGCAAATTGCTCCAGGCAAATATGGCTTCTGGTATTTAATACTGGATTTGCACCTGGTGGTAAATCCCAAAAGGGATTTTACCCCAGCTCCACTTTAAGACCAGCCATTAGCTGGTCCTAAATTGTGAGTTAAAAGTGGTGCAAATCCTTTATTAAATACATTGCACCAGTTGCACAGGTGTCTTTTGTGAAACTGCAGCCAGTGCAATTATAGAGTTAAACTTGCACTAACCTATTCAATATAGGTTAGCAAGAGTTTAACCCCTATTTTTGCATATGTTTATGAGTGCACAATTTAAAAATAAAACCTCTTCATTTAAAAATATTTATTTAAAAGAACTCCATGACTAGACACTGATGTGTTATAACACCTCATATCCTTTATGACCTGATTTTCATTTCTTATCTAATTTAGTATTTACAATAGATATGGATGGCAGTAAATATAGCAATTAGCCCTTATGTCCTTTGGCATACATTCAAATCTACCTTCTGCTACATCTCTTTGTATGTTCTCATTGTGCTTGTGTGAGTTTCCTCCAGGTGCTGAGTTTTCATCCTACAATCCTACATTAGGATACTGTAAATTCTGTAGGGATAGGCCAGATTTGAATGGGTAAACTAGTAAAACACTTTAATGTGTTATATGCGCTAATGCGTTTAATGCGCTATATGAGGAAATAGATATACACATTTCCTTTCTATTTATAAGTAAAAGTACAGCCATTGTCCCTGCAGACAAAAACTGGTTTTGGGAGAGATGGAAAGAATTACAGTATATAATAGGACTAATGTATGACACAACTTGATACAACATGGTATCCAATTGTTTCTGCTCTATGGACTGTAAAGGGGGAATTTTGTAATAATACTGTAATGCTGTAGATCCTCAAGTATTCCTTCTGCCTGGATACCCCAATCTACAACCACTATCTTCACCAATAGACAAGCCCCCGTTTGCCGGGAGGCTTTATGTGCCTCACCGAACACGGTTGCCCCCTGGACTTAGACTGCAAAGTATCCGAGCTGACGCCTGGAATACTCGAGAAGTCCAAAGTGAAACTAACAGACGGAGGTACTAGGAAGAGGAGAAAAATGTCAGAGACCAAAATACGAGGTACAGACTAGGAGTAGGCAAGAGCAGAGTCAAAAGTGGAGCAATAGGTCAAAATATTCAAGTGATGAATGTAACTGGGCACACCAGTCTTGAGTGAATAACTTTTTATTGTAACATTTGGGAACCAGTGTGGTTCCTTCCTCAGACAAAACAATTATCATTGGAGGAAGGAACACACTGGTTCCGAAACGTTACAATAAAAAGTTATTCACTCAAGACTGGTGTGCCCAGTTATATTCATCACTTGAATATATTGACTGTTGGCTTCAGCGCTGGAGCATCCAGCATTTCAGCTTGTTAACATTGTGGTTAAGGTGTGCAGGATCCTAATCTACCATTTGGATACAATAGGTCAAAAGGTACAGGAATCAGGCCGCCAGGCAAGCTACAGAGGGTTGAGCAAAAGTATAGTCAGGAACGAGCAGAGGTCAGGGCAGGCAGATACGAATTAAGGTCCAAAAAAAGGCAAGGGTCAAAAAACAGAGAATATACGAATTAATCACACCACCAGCATGATAGAAAACTAACCGCTATATTGGGCAAGGACCAGAGGGCTGAGGGGTTTAAAAAGGCTGGAGGAACCAATAGGAGAGAAGCCAAACAAAAGAGGAAAGCAGATTGGACAATAGAGGAGATTTGAATTAATAAGAGGTCTGTAACTTTAAGACTAAATTCCCAAAAGTGGCCGAATCTGAAACCATGACGAACAAGACCCGAGGATTGCAGAGGATTGAGGAGCGCCGGAAGCCACCGAGAGACGCCCATAAGCAGAGGATGTGCCACGGGAGCTCTGAACAAGTAAGTCCTTTCTTATAAATAATGTTCCAGAATCTCCCAATGCTTGTCTAAAATCCCTATGATACCATGTCAATCATTGTTATATTACTTAATTAACCTCATTGGTTCTGTTGACTTTTTATATAAAACTGATTTATATAAAACAATTAAAGTATTTTAATACTTTGGGCTGTATTTATAAAGCCGTGGTATCGCTTTTTGGCAATACTGCGTGTTGGTTAATGTACGATTGCGGTCGTAAATGTACGATCGCGATCGTACATTTACGAATGAACATTCGTTAATTACCTAAGGTTCGGTTGTAGAATACGATAAATGCTACACTTTGCAGCATCTCTTACCACCATAATAAAAAAGAACTAAAATCATTTTCTCTCACCACAAAAGGAAGTGCAAGTAATGCTATAAAAAATGCTGAAAATGGATCATCGTGGTGAAAACATCAACACTGGATGTATAAATTGTAATAGAAGCGATGTTGGTGATATATGGTTAAGCATGACAAAAATTTAACACTTACAGGGCGATGCACCGAGCGCCGCTATCGGCAACCCGGTGCAAACAGCCCGGCGATGTTATATGCCGATATTGGCGCTTGGAACATCGCTACTAATAGCTGGCATTGAAAGTGCCGCAATAAAATGCCGATTTCAGCATATAACATCAACATCACTTGCGGCGGCTGCGCTGTTAACTTTCGCATTGGCCACGCAGCCGCCGCAAGGAAGGAGTTAAAGTCACGCTAACCAATATAACATCGGTTAGCACAACTTCAACTCCAAATGAGTAGCGATGCGCCTGTTGGTGCATCGCCCTATATATATTTTACCTTTATAAATACTGTATGTATAAATGTATATTCCATTATAAGTTGACCGGACTACAGTATAAGCCGAGGCACTTTACCTGAAAAATTAGTAAAACTGACTTGAGTATAAGCCACTATACTTGTAGTTTCTAAACATCTGGAGTAGCAATGTTCAACAAACTGCCCACCTCTAAACCCCTCCATTAAAGAAAGGCCCTTTGTCTTACCTGCTACACTGACAGGAGAGTCAGTCCTTCCTTTTTCACTCCCTCCAGTCCTCCATTATGGTATGTCCAGGTTGAGAGGAGGCATAACTTATGTTCTGATGTTCCTGCAACTTTGTGACTCGTGACTACATGCATTCTCACGCTCCCGACTGCTCTGATTTGCCGAAAGGACGGTAAGTAATGCTTGTGACCCGAGTATAAGCCGAGGTTAGCTTTTCAGGCTAATTTTACAACCTAAAAACCTCGGCTTATACTCGAGTATATACGGTATTTCCCATGAAGTTTTATCACAATATTTTTTAATAGACATTTCCTTTTAAAAAATGCATACAATTCTTATAAATAGCATTAAATGTACAACTGAAAATATATTGATGAGCAGATCAGCTCCTACTGTAGTGCCATCAAATTAGCAGTTTTAAAAAAAAAAACAAATGAAATATTCCCTTTTCTTAGAAGCAATATAATGGTAAATACGTCAAAACAAAATTTGTAGCGTCTATTATGTTTTAATCATTTATTTTGTAAAAGAGAAATTTAATATATTGTAGTTTTATTTTACTTAAATATACCGCACTTCACTTTTTTTTGTGTTTCTTGATTGGTTTCTAACAATTTTAAGTTTTTCTGCCTTTTTTTAAAAAAAAGTACAAGGGACAAACTGTTGGTTTATATTGTAAATTAAATGCTGATTAGCTGGCTGCACATAATGGACCATTAAACTTGATGAACCAAGTAGTATATATTTCTTACATTTAATCTCTGGTTGCTCATGTGACCGGATATCTAATGTAAGGCTAATTTTAACCACATATATGGTATTGAAGAGTGATATTTTGTTAAGTAAATAAATTCAGTTTATGATGTATATAAATTCCAATTTAAATAGATGTTACAAATAGATACAATAAATTAAAAGTGTGTCAGTCCCATCTTTGCTTTTTCTTTCATCTTCATTTGCCCCAAATGACAGAAGCTTTTCAATACTTATGGCAACACATTTTGTTAAATGCATTGATTTATGTGAAAATGTAAAAATAAATGCAATGAAGTCAGTCTATTTTAATTGCTCAATATTCTCTTTTCAATAAATGCAGCATTCTTAATCTTAATCAAACACTCTGTTAGCATTAGGATGCTGAGATCATCAAACCTCAGGCAGTAGATGTCAATTAGCTGCTTATTGTGCACTGTTCATACATATAGCTTGCTTTTTTTGCAATGCCAGTTCACATTCGTGGAGTGTGTAATTTTACTACGCCCTACAGCTGGTTAGTAATTTATACCCTTTTGGTGTTTTTGGAAGAAAATAACGTATCTTTTAAGTGCAGCGTTTTAGTTAGATTTATTTTTAAATGATGTTTTCAGGTGTGTTAATGCTATTATGAAGGGGAATAAAATACAGGCTAGAGTTTTAGTTTCTTAGTATATGATAAACTTGGTAAAAAAAAAAAATAGTTTTTGAAGTGTTATTTCTGGCTAATGTAAGATGTTATTCATTTTAAATAGTGGCTGTCATCCAACAGTTTAGCAGAAAAACACATTATACAGTACTAGTGTGCCCTAGTATGTATAGTGTATTTTGCAAAGGCTAAATGTGCCCTATAACATACATTATGGGCAGAATTCTAGCCCACCTTTTGTATGCATAGACAGTACATTTGATCACCAATAATGCTCATCATTAGTGTTATTTCTAAACTAGTGAAAGAGTAGCTGACAGCTTAATTGTATCTTATTTTAGTCAAATGCTCCCCTTATAGAGGTTAAAGGACAACTCCACCCTCATAAGAACATCTTTTAGAAAGAATGGCCTCTTTAACATATGTTGATATATCATAATTTGTCCTATGAATTCATTACTGTATGCCTGCTATGCTTCTGGATGCCTCATGGAAACTGAGCCATTTAGAAACCTGTACTGAGCCTTTACTGAGCCTGGGCATGCTCAGAAGAGGCAGACAGGGGATTAACATTCAGTCATTGGCTGTGATGTCAACTGTCAAATCCATAACTGACAGTTACTAACTGGAAGAACCAGGAAGCAGAAACAGGAAACAGGACATTGTGCAGGATTTCAGGTTAGATTTATATATTTCACATTTCAAACTATTACCGTTTAGGGTTTTGGGGGGTGATTAACCTGTATGTAAGTTTTCATTTTGGGGCTGGACTTGCCCTTTAAATATTGCTCTTGGTAAATACCATTTTGGTCTACTCAGCTATTTGCTAGTGTTAAAAAGTCAAGGGAGATTATGCCACACTCGTACAGCTGCTACAGATGTCTTCTTTAAAGAGCATATCCACCCTTAAAACAAACTCATCAATTGTCAGTTACCTGACCCAATCCCAACTGACAAATTACCTGCTTTACTAACCAAATATTTAATGATAATTATTGGCCCCATTCTGGCAGAGTGAGCTGGCTCCTCCCTCCATGTAGACATTCAAAGCTGTGAAAACTGACATCTCAGCTAATCACTGACTGCTGTTTTTTCTGCTGCCTCCTCTGTACATGCTCAAGCTCATAAAACATTAATTGAGCAGGCAGGAGGCAGAGACCTTTGCCAGAATGGAATATCATTAAATATCTGGTTACAAATGCATGTGATAAACTGGTAAAGATAGCAGTTGGGGTAGAGGGCAGATAAGTGACAAGTCACCAGCCTTTTGTTTTAAGGGTGGATATGTCCTTTAATTCACGGTTAATGAGTTAGCATAACTAAACATAAATTTTACCTAAATTTTACTTAAATGTGAAAACATTTCCCCACTAAGAAGGGGAATATAGGCAGCCCACAGCTTTCCGATATGCAGAGAAATAACTCATAGGAGTTAGTTAATTGTCTGGGGTTTAAATAGATAATTGGCACCCTCATATATTAATGGTAAGTGCAACAAACTCTTATTGTTACATTGCTGGGTGACTTGATTTTAAATGCACTACAGACTTTTAAACAACAGCTTTTTTTTTGTTTCCAGCAGCTGCTATAATTCACATTCAACAGAATGTGAATTAGACTGAGAGCTGGCTCTAGAGTACTGTAGGTTAAAACAAGTACTAACAATTTCATTCTGTGTTTTGTATACTTCTCCTGTAAGTTGCATTTACTTACATGTAGACGTGGATTCAATAACTAAGAAGGCTTCCATTTAGTTGGCAGCCCATTATACAGCCTGTGCAACAGCACTGAGAGCATGTTCACTTATTGGCCATGTCCCATGACCCCAGTATTCACTGACTTAATTCACAGATAATTTTAGTGTCACAACATAAATATCTTAGTCCCTTATAAGACCTTGAAAGCTGTGGTCACCCTGCAGTCTATTTTACAGACAGCTTGAATTGCAGGCAGCTCACCAGGAACAATAATAAATAGTCCTCTAAGTGCTTTTTTGTGTGCTCCTATTCTGTTCCTAGCAAAAAAGTTTTTAAATGTGCTTGTTTTCTTTGAGTTAGCTCTGGTGTTTTGGTGGACTAATGTTTTACATGTAGAAAGACACAATCTGTAAGGTTACAGGTTCAAATACCCAGACTTTTTAAATGTTAACTTTCTTTCTGGCATTCTTACTGACTAGACAATAGGAGCAAGTGAGACACAGCTTGTTGCATCTTTGTAAATGTGCACCGTCTTTTGAGACAATGCTATCTGGTAAAAATTTGGTTCCTCTCTACAGAAAAAGGAAAGTAAATTATGTTATGTTAGCTGCTATGACATAGCACACTACACTCCATTATCACTTTCAATATGACTCCCCTAGAAAATTTCTCTCTAACCCTCAAATGTAGTGGTTTGGTGATAACCCTTGAATGTATCATTTGGTAAACCCCCCCCCAAAAAAAGTTATCTAGAATTTTTGCAAACATGTTTTTAGTATTACAGTTTGTTTTACAGCTAAATAAGCACATTTAGCATTTGTAAAAAGCCTCTTTAAAGAATGGATAGATAGAGAGATTGATATTCAGATAGACAGGTTGACAAATTTGTTCCCCAGTTGACAACCTTTACTCTTTGAGGACCTACAGTACAGACTAGAGATGGACTAGAACTCGAACCTGAGTTCGACCCAAACTTTAATAGTTCGGACAAAGTCGGACTTTTAGAACTTCTCTAAAGTTCATAGTTCAGGTTTTCTGAACTTAGACATTTTTTTGCTAATTATCGAAAATTCGATAATTATCTAATTTGTGATAACCCTCGAATGTGGCGTTTGCATTAACTCTCGAATCTCGAATCTAGTGATTGGGATTTGCCGAAAACCCTCAAATATAGCAGTTCATTCGGTAGCCCTCAAATTGGCTATATCCCTCCAAATGTATCATTCAGTAACCCTCGAATTGGCGATAACCCTCCAATTTATCATTCCATAACCCTCGAATGTAGCAAAAACTCAACATGGAACTAGACAATTGCCCGATTGTGGGGAAAGTTAGTGTTTAAACAAGTTTTGGTGATATGTACATGTTCCCGAGACTATTTCCCAGGTCCCAGAGCCACAAACAGTAAGTTACCATTGCTATTTTTTAACTTAAATGGGTCTGTTTTCGAACTTTTACTGAGGTTCTATAGTTCGGAAACTAATTGAACATTAGGAATTTCGGCTATCTCAAGTACTAACCTTAACTCTGCATAGGCAGTGTATTTGCAACTGCAATGAAGAAACAGGCAATGCAACATAGGAATGCTAAGATAAATGGATTTTAATAGATGAATCTATTAAAGCTTGAAAAAGGATCTTGAGGTTCTGAAAGCTTGCTATGGTTATCATCTTAGTTAGCCCATAAAGGTATCACATTTATATCTCTTTTGTTTACGTTTTATCTCTAAAATATTACCCTGTAACCCTTAATAAATGTACAGTTTCTGTTTTGCTTTTTCACAAAGTTTACACTTTGTAGATAAAATTATTCTTGAGATATGTCGACTGGATGCCAGAAAGAATGTTGAATAAAAATATTCTATGATGACTTAAGGAAAAAGGAAAGTAAACAATGTTATGTTCGCTGCTATGACACAGCATGCAGGCTACTGAGCTTTTTATTATGTTTTAAGTAAATCCAGCAAAAAATGATTGGGGCCATTGCAGCTCATTTTTTTTCACTACACTCCATTATCAATTCCTATAAATGTCACTTGCACTTTAAATGGGAAAATTATGAAATGTTTCATTTTTCCCTGAAATCTATATTTAACAGAAAGAACTCACTAGAATACTGATAAATAAGTCCTACTTTAAAAATACTAGCCCAGTAATGTGTTAATCCTTATTCCCCAAGACCATGCTAAATGTTTGAAAAAAGATTCAGCTTGAAACACATTAATTAAATAATTAATTTCTCCAAAATTAAAGTATAAGAACCATGCAGACTGAAATACAAAAGGAATGGTGCATTTAAATTAACTATAGTACTGTCTTTTGGGTGGAAAGATTAAACAGACTAATATTTATGGGGCCCGTGTGGGTCTGAAAGGGCCTACAGTCAAACTTCAGGAGGAGGCTAGCTGAGTTCAAGTAAAAAAAAAAAGGTTTGAGCAAATAAAAGTCCAAATACATGTCTAGGTCAAAGTTTCATGCAAGGTTAATAATGAGAGGTCAATCCACCGAGAAATAAGTAGAAACAGAAAGGTACAGGTACTGGTGCAAGAATGAGGCATGGGAAGTTGGTGCAGGAACAGGTATTGAGACAAGGCCAAGGATTTAGGAACAAGGCACAGGATTGGTTATTAGAATAAGGTACAGAAAAGAGGCACAGGAACTGGAACAAGGCTCTGGAAAAGGACTCAGGAACTAGGCATAAGATTATCACCCAAAGGCTCTAAAGGGAGACAAGCAAATGGGCACCAGAGTTAGGAAGTGCTACAAACAGAACAATGAAAGAGTGTTATTTTTTTCTCTCTGAGGAACAGGGTTTCTACTGCTAAATGCATTAGGCCACCATGTTTCACTTGTGTCGTATATAAGAGTGGTTGACCAGGTCCTTTACACTGACCAACTATATCTTATCAACTTAAAATACAAATCAGATTTGTATGTGGGGGAGACCAAACAGCAACTGCATCAGCGTATGGCCCAGCACAGAAGAGCCAATTCCTTGGGTCAGGACTCAGTCGTGTACCTGCATCTTAAGGATAAAAGACATAACTTTGAAGATTGTAATGTTAAAGGGGAACTGGGGTCTCCAAACAAGTTAAGTTTAAATGAAAGTCTAGTTTCCTACCTTTAAAACGAGCCATCAACCACCTCTCTACATGCTCCACAGCCCAAGGTATACAGAAATGACTGACCAGAAAGTTAATGGGTGGGAGGCTGACTTGTGACATTCCTGAGGCTTCTCCTGCACAGTGCCGCTGGCGAGCACGACATCAGACTCTCTCAGTGAGTGAGGGAGACAGGAAGTCCCTCCTCCTCTCTGCTGTGTGAAGGTAAGGGAATCTACAGGCCTTCTCTTTCACTGTGTGAAAACAGCCTTTTCAGGCAGAGTTCTCACTCTGTTCTCACTCTGCCTGAAAAGGCTGATTCCACAGAGTTTTCTGTAGGGGGGCATCTGCGAGTGGGTGGGGCCACATGGGGCTGTAAGATAATGGGCCATGGGGGGGCTGCAACTGGAGGGACCAAGGGGTCCATGAGTGGGAGGGACCAGGAGGGTTGCAAAGGGGAGGAGGAGACACAGGACAGATTGACTGACAGTTTCAGAGCAGGAAGCAGGAAGTGCAGGGGACCTGGTAATGCTGCTGCCATATCACACACAAAAATGTAAATATCTTCAAAACTATGTAAAATAAACAATGGAAATAAATTGCAAAAATTCTCAGGGGAGCAATTTCTATCAATTTACCTAAACTCATTTTTGGACCACAGTTCCCCTTTAACATATTGGCAAAGGAATGTGACTGGTTCAAGAGACGTGTCAAGGAGGCCATTTATGTGAAAATAAAGAAACCAAGCCTAAATAGAGGTGGGGGGGTTCAACACCAACTGTCTGCCATGTACAATGCTGTTTTGACACCTTACCCTGGGTGTTCCTATAACACCCCTTAGCCAGTATGCAATCACATCCTTAACACCTGGCTGTGATATGCTAATTGGGATTTTCCAGTGTACATAATTGCCACAGATTCTTGTACAAGTCATTCTGAATTGAGAAAGCCAGTCGGATGACTAGTGAAACATCTTCAAGTACTAAACTTCAGGTTCAGTTGAATTGTATTCATTGAATACAACAGATATACCATGACCTGGATAAATGAGAACCTTCACAAGCAACATAGAATAAGGCATTTTGGGCCATATTTAATAACCCGCCGTGTTGGATGTTTACCAAGGGTTTTCGTAGAAATACAGCCTTGGTTGTACATTTATAACCATGTAGCCGTACAATACCCTGCAGTACTAGAGTACCACAATGGTATTGTGTATGCAATCATAATTGTATGACTGCGATAGTAATTTTACAAATTAGGATTGTTAAAAGCATTGTATCATAAAATAGCGATACCGTGTCTTTATAAATATGTCCCTTTGTATGTAGCTTGTATCCCACTAATGAAAATCAGTGTTGGCTAAAAATGTATGAGTCACACACAACAAAACCAGTTGCTTGTAAATGCTGTATACAGGTACCTCAACCTGCAGACTTATTGTTTGACAAAAATTGCAGTTTGGTAAGAGATCCTAGTTGTAGTAGTTGGCTTTTATTTCCTTTGTGCTCCTAGGGCAACATCCTTATGTTTCATAAACATCATCACATGGATGTCTCCAAATGACTCTATATAAGTAATAATTTTCCTTTATGTCAAGACAATATTTTTGGCATAAAGTGTGATCTTTCTTTCAGTTTGGCATTTTTAAATGAAGGTTTTCCCAGAAAATACTTTTCAGTGAATTTCAGGAGCAGATAATGCTTGCAGTCATTCAAGTACAAGAGACAGAAACATTCTTATAGTAGTAAAATTGAATATATTGTTTGTGACTGCTTGAAACACAGCCTATGTAAGAAAATGTGCTGTATCTCTTATATCTGTCATTAAAGAATAATACGCTGCTAGCTGTTGTCTTTTTGCTTCTTTTCCAAAAGTAATAAGTAACCTTTCACACAATGACCAGTTGGTCCGACATCAGAATCTAAGCATTCACCGTCTTTACCGCAGTGACTTTATTCCATCATTTACCTCTGCTCAGTAAAGTTCACAGCAATCAAGTTTCAAAAAAACATAAGAAATAAATTGGGGTCCAGACTACCATGTCTGCAATATAATGTGGCTTATTGAGTTTGAGTCTGAAGTTTGAGCTGTGTCCTTGTTATTTTTCTGCAGTGAAAAAAATACCAATAAAGCTGAGACATGGGCACAAAAAGAAAAAAAAAAATACAAAAACTCACAAGAATTTATATTGTTTGCATAGTGCAAGCTTATGATACAATGAAACATCATTTATAAAACTACAGTGGTTATGCAGATAGAACAGTACTGAGGAAAGTAAAAGTTTACTGCGCAACTGTGTTGCCTTAGCCTAATGTTGACACAGCAAACGTCTGCCAAATGTGTCAACACGCAGTATACAATCCTGACAGAAATATGATACTAATATTGTATGTAAAAAATAAAAAAGTGAAACATGCTTTAATTGCCTAAACTAGCAGCAATTAAGGTAGGTGAATTTATATTGCTGCCTGCAATGCAATTAGTAAAAGTAATTATCTTTAAAAGGTGTGTGCAGTGGGGAAACCCTTTTTCTACTAACTTCAGTAGAATAAATTAAATGTTACCCCATGTTCACCCATCAACAACAAAAGTGATAAATGGTGCCATAATGTAATAAGCTCATGTTGTCAACTTCTCATTTTAAACTGCCCAATTTCTACACTCCTTTCTATACCATTAATTCCAGGGAGAATTAGAAAACAAATATCAACATTTTTGAAAATTCAAATGAAAAATTTTGTTGGAATATCAACACTATAAAGACTCCTTTAATGGGTTAATATGTTTCTAAAAATGTAAATTTATATAATAGATAACGTACCCCCTACTGTAAATTATAAGGATATTAGAGGTTAACAAGGAGTTCCAAGACCATATAAAAACACAAGGCCTTGTGCATTTATATAGGGCACGGAACTCCAAGATAACATCTGATATCCAAATCATTTACAGTTGGGGGTACCTTATCTACATGCGCTTTTTAAAACGTGATCGGATCACAATAGCCCTCAATCAATCATAAGATAGAAATATTAACTAATTCTGCTCAGATAAACACACACGCTACACAATAGAGCACTTCAGTGTAAGTGATTTACCAGTTTGTCATATTCATCCCTGATACACTCAGTGAAAACTCTTAGGAAGAAAGAAAAATACAAACACCTCTGCTATCACCTGTATTCATCAAGATCACCGGTTAATGTTTCTAAAAGCAGTAAAACGTGCAGAAAGTTTCAGGGGCACTGTGTTTTTTCTAAATAAAGCCTAGTACCTTTGTGTCCTTAAGTGTTTTAAAGGGACAGTTCAGTGGAAATGATCAATATTTGTTAAATTGTTAGTTTGTTCAATGCATACTTAGTTATTCTACATATTCTCTTCTATTTTAAAAAATCAGTTGATTTCATACCCCTTGCTGTTCCCTACTGTTAACATTAGTGAGCTGACATTTCAGGTTCCAATGATCCTTCTTCTTCCCAGGATGCACCACATCCTTGGAATATTCCTAACAGTTATTTCTACTGATTGGCTGTTGGATGGGTCAAACGTGCTTAGATCTCTACTGAGCAACTGAATCAACCCAAGCGCTGGGTCAAGGGCAAGACCATAACGATCTCTACTAGGGGTCCTGCAAACAGGAAGTCAGTATTTCGGTTGCATTTATTTATATACAGACAAAATGCTGAATTAGCAGATTAAGGTGATTGGGATGAAAAAATACTGCTCTTTTTTCTGAAAAGTACATGTATTTGCACTGAACTTCTCCTTTGAAACATTTCTTTGTGAGAATAAACTGGTGCCAGAAGGGTCATCTGCTAAAGTAATTTCATTATTTTTCCTAAGTCGCCCTGTGAATTACCTTTGCCACATGGCTGAGAAAGAGAGTCATTCTTAAAAACTTGCATTACAGTGTTCAGTTAGCCAATTATAGGTAACAGCGGAATTCTTATTTTCCTAAGCTACATAAATAATATTTACAGTGGTTTGACGTGTGTCATTCTTTTAGTTCTTTATTTCAAGTATTCAAAATTAAAATGGCACATTTCCTTGAATGATTGATATTTTAAGCCCTGGGATATGACCTTTTCCCAAAATGAAACAGGTTTCACGCAGTTTAGCTGCTGTAGGCCAAGTTGGTTGAGAAGCCAAATTTGCAATATTTCACAAAACTTAAGACTTGTCAGAATTAATGTTTTACACTGGTCTGAGGGAAAAATCATTGGACAGGAAAGCATTCATAGGGGTTTATTTAATAGAAGGTATGCATAATTTTGCCTGTGTTGTTTCTTCAGCAACCAATCAAATGTTTTCTAACTGTTGTAAACAAAATGCAGCAGCCTATTAATAACCATACCATTCCATTAACGGCGACAGGCACCAGATGCAAAAAAATAAATTGTTATGTTTAGTTTTATTTTGTAGCATGAAAATGTGTGACTTCTAAATGTAAGGGCTCCTTCCCTTCTGGGTTAGCGTGATGCAGTAAGGGCTAGGTCATAGATCATAACACAGCTCATGCAAAACGCAATCGTATTAAAGTTTCCAGACAACATTGCCCCCCCCCCCAAAAGATACAAAAGGCTGTGTCTCTCCTCTCCCTTTGCTGTGGATGCTGGGTGATATAGGAAAATGACCTGTGAGGAAGTGTATGGAGTACACTTCACAGGAAGCTTCAGCTTTACTTCCTGGAATCTGACAGCCAACCATGTTACAGCTCAGAGATCATCCCACCTTATGATACAGAACACAAATTTTAGTGCAGTTTTGGTGTAAACACATTACTAATGCTCATGTCCCTAACAATGATAAATGACTTTGCTTTTTATATTAGCAGTATATTTCTTTGCTTGCATGACTGTAAGAAACAGAATATAAACATTTCAGTAAAAACTGCCACAAGGGCTATTGGGGAATAGTTCAAAGAGCCACACCCCCTGACCCCAAGATTCACTGTCTCTATGCACAGAGTTTCTAGCTTCTGTTTCTAGCAAAAGAGAACGTTTCTAAATGTCCCTGTGATCACAGTTGAGTTGCTGGTTGTGCACCATGTAAATGCCATGTATTTATATAGCTACTGTGTAATTTATTGTATGTATTTACAACATATGCATTTTCTATTTATATTGCTACGCTCAAAAATGCATTGCTGTACATTTAATTGTGAACTTTAGTTTAGAATTTATTCTCTATTAAACAATAATACCAGGTTATTTTGCGAGTCTAATGATGTATCACTTACCTGGATATTCCAATCCATTAGTGAGATACAGTGATTCAAATTTTTAAAAAGCAAAATGTTGAGAAAAATGTTCAATGCTCCCCTTATTTACTGTGATCTCACACAAGTGAACTTAGACCTTATCTTACCTTGATGGCAATCATACGTGCAATAATCCGTACACTGCCTGAATGTTATCAATAGACTACTACAAACTCTCCTTTATTGCATACCCTCCTACATTGCCCTTTTAATCGGTGCTCTGGGGGGCATGGCTTGCAAGGGAACCGGGTGGATGCACATGGAGTGAGCTCCGGTCTTTCACTGCTTAAATAACCATGACAACCAGGACAGACATGATCCTAAAGTATATTTGTGTAGTGCCTACATACCCTAGAACAAAATGGGGAGGAATGGCACCCAAAAAAAAAAAAGCAAACCCAGGTAAACTTACCAATTACTTCCAGCCGGGAGACCAAGCTAAAGGCTCCACAGAAGGCACCAACCAGACCAACCAGACAGAGGCCCACGTTCAAACTGACAGTGACTCGGAACTCAGACCTGAACAATCTCCAGCTAAAAACGGGAAAAAACAGGTCAGTCGAGCACCTGAAATACATTCCCCAAGCGTACAAAGTCCAATACAAAGTCCTCAAACACCCACAGGGATATAACAAACATGGCACCCCATAGATTGTTATATAGACTGTTAAATAGATTGTAACATAGTCTGTTACATAGATTGTCACATTGTTAATTGAGCTGTGAGAAACTGCATTTCTTCGCATGTTTCCACAATGTATCCAGTCTGCCCTGTGATTGACAGCAGCATGGAAAATTGTATCAACATTAACCCTGCAGCTGCCTGAGGCGATTGCTGAGACTGGGTTTAAAAACAATACTAACTGAACCTACTCCACTGTGATGGAGCTTAGGGTTGGAGCTTAGGGTTCTCATCCCGACTGACTGGTTGCCGATATCGACTGTTTGGCCAGGTTGAAATAGTGTTGGCCGTGGCAAAAGTAACCACAGGCAACAGTTCAGATTTCTCAGAATATAAAGTAAAACACAAATTAAAATGAATATACTTTTACAACAAAAGTGAAGTAGCGGTGATATCTGTACTGTGATGATAATCACGACAAGTAAAAAATATATAAAATATTGTTATATGATCCATATATAAAAGAATATATTGATGTATTTGGTCATGAACTTTCAACTCTGCTTGCTCTGTGGTGACCTGGTCAGGAATCCCTCCCTTGAAAATCCTGCACTTGCCCCTGCGCCCACACCAGATGGAGATTCTCCAACATGGCAATATGTAACCAACTCATCCAACCAAGGAAAGGAACAATATACCTATGACTGCTTTAATAACTTTCCCAATTTTGATCAACCAATAACCCTTACTATTTTGAAAGATTTATTCATGTCACAACATAAAGCGCTGATCTCTGACTTCTCCTTGCTAAAAAATTATCTCAAATCGGATATTGTAAGTATAGGAGAAAGGACAAACCATATTGAAAATAAGTTTGGAGAATATGTGACATCATATAATGAGTTAGTGGACTCACACAACGAGTTAGTGGACTCACACAAATCTCCAAAATAAACAGACCTGGTAAAAATTAGGGGGATTCCAGAAACAGTTCGGAATGAACAACTTATGGAATTCACCCAAACACTATTTAAACTTTTGCTACCTGAGGCTACCGAAATAGACCTAGTGGTAGATTAAATACATAGGCTACCTAAGTCTAAATTCGCACCCCACAGCGCTCCTTGAGATACCATTCTCAGACTACATATTTTTCAAATAAAGGACAAGTTAGTTAAAGCAATAAGGAATACTAACCCTTTACCTCAAGAATTTCAAAATCTACAATTCCTTGCAGACTTAGCCCCAGATACTTTTCTACAAAGAAAACAATTTAGAGAAGTTCTAAACATACTAAGACAAAGAAAAATCAAATTGAATTGGGGTTTCCCACTCCGCCTCAACATTCTCTATGAAGATACACAATATTCAGTTACAATAAAAGCTGTGTCTCTCCTTAAAAAATGGGGAAAACAGGAAAAAATAAACAAAAACTCTCCATCACACAATCCCTCTCCTAAAAAAATAACCAGCGATTGGAAAATAGGAAATTCCCCCAACAAAAGATACAAAATTTGACAACTTTACCTTTTTTAAAGGGATACAATTTCCTGGGAAATCTGCACCAAATGAACTGCTTAAAGGGCAACTAAAGCCACAGAACAACACTGAACCAGAAGGCAGAACACCTTGATATAAACCCAGTAATCTGTGTCTTACCTCTCATTTTGATACAGGCGCTGGGAAATTTACCTAAATAACATAACGTTTGTGCTATACTTCTCAGCATTCTAGTATCAGACAGTTTGGTCAACGACCATTATGTTCTGCACATGCTCAGTCCTTCGCTATGGCAGAAACTTGTTACAGTTGGTCACACCCATTAATAAGCTCTAGCCAATCCTTTTACAGGACAGATAAAGCAAGAAAGCATGTAACGGAGGTCAGGAGGTGTGGTCTGACACTGCACATACACACAGATACTTCATCCAGTTCTTAACAGGCTTTTGATTTACTTAACAGAGTTTACTAAAGTGGCATTTTATAATTTATTGGTGTTCTTAGGGGGGGTGTTTTCAGATTCTGGATTATATAAAATTGGGTTTAGTTTTCCTTTAAGTGAAGCACTCCAATTTGGATTACAATTTTCTAAGTCCCTTTTTTGTTTCCTGTTGGGCGGGGAGATATATAAAGAGAAGAAAAAAGGATTATCTATGACTGTTTTCGAACTGTGACTTCAACCTATATCACTGGATTTGGAATACAAATATAAAATTTCAACCCTTGAAAATTTCAAGGCCACATTGAAATTGAAACATCTATTGGGATTTGACTCGGGAGGGGGGAAAGGGAGAGGAGAGCACTACTACTAACTTAGGACAGAACCGATACCAATATAAGCATCTATAAGCCACAAGAAACCCCTATTTTGTCCCCTTTTCATACAACCTGTCATTCCTACTACCCCATATAACCGGGAAATCTATAATATATATAGACATGAACACAGAGATAACCAAAGACTTTTTCCTAATAACCAAACCAATTTTGGTACCCAACAATCATCCCCCTTCTCAAGCCCTTCCCTTGGAAATTAAAGGGGAAAATTAATCAAAGAAGGGAAATATTGTAATTACCCTTGGTGCTCGATAATGGTGGCCAAATTATGTATGAAGTTACTGGTATTTTTACTGTTAAATAATAAGCAATTCTAGAATGCTATACTTTAGAACAATTTGGTAACTTCTTAACTAAAATCGAAAACATAATTTAATCCCAATCCTCCTAGAATACAGTTATACATTTAAAGCTGATATATTCTTTCTCTTGTGCTTTCCCTTTTTTTTTCTCTTCCTCTACTCTTCCACTATCTTAATAGGCTAAAATATATTGGGTATCCTTGAAGTACTCAATTATTGGTATATAAAATGTAAATATAAGGTAAAATGGAAATTATAGATAGGTATATTGATCTAATATGTTACCATGGAATAATCTGTTTTCAAGTATAAATAGTACATGAGGGTGACAAACCTGTGCATACCTACACAATTGGAAATACAAAAGATGGACAGCTGTCATATATAATATAACTATCTCTTCATGCTATCCCTTTCGGTATTTTTTAATTTTTTTCTCTTATTTCTCCTACCTCTCTAATATCTTAATAACTCCAATATGTTACTATGAGATAAACTGTTTTCAGGTATAAAAACTACAACTAAACCTGTGCATATCTATACAATTGAATTATGATAATGGAAAACTGCCTTATACAATAGGATTATCTCTTCCATGCTATCCCTTTTGGGTATTTCTGTTTTTCCTCTAGTTCTTCTACATCTCCACTGTCTTAATAACTAAATAAACATACCAATTTCAGCAACCATCTCTCGAACCTGGCCATCCCTCTGAAGGACAGGGGGGGAGAATAAATGGTTAAGCAACCTGGAGATAATACAAGGAAAATAATTAATATAATAATTTGGGCTAATTATAGAAACATATCAACAACCATCTTAACATGTGGAAAAACAGCTTTCAACCAAATTAATTGGACTTATATAAATATAATACTAGAAAAATATAATATCAAAGGCTGGCTTAAAACAGCTATCATGACCCTATATGCAAACCCATCCACAAAAGTACATATAGCAAATATGCTGTCCAAACCATTTAATGCTACGAATGGCACCAGACAAGGATGCCCATTATCCCCTCTAATATTTAACCTGGCCATCAAACCAATTGCAGAAGCAATAAGATCAAATGAAAACATTAAAGGAATCAAAATCTGAGAAAAAATCCATAAAATCGCACTCTATGTGGATGATATTATCTCAATACTGACAAACCCTTTAACCTCATTACTACATTTACAACATCTTTTACAAGAATTTAGCTGCATCTCCTATCACAAAATAAATGAATACAAATCCTCTATTCTCCCAATAAAAATTTCAACAATACTCCAACTTTTTTTAAAAGCTAAATATGCATATAACTGGAAAAAAGAAAAAAATAACATACTTAGGAGTACAAATAATGAATCAGTCAGCTAATTTATACAAAGAAAATTTTGAATCAATACTAGCAGATGCACAAAAAAATGTAACTCAATGGTTAAATAAGATCATCATGTTAAAAATGATACTCTTACCAAAAATGCTTTACAAATCTAGGACACTACCCATAGATATCCCAAATACGTTCTTTCAAACACTAAATAAACTAGTAAATAATTTCATATGGCCTAATGGTAAACCTAGAATAAAAAATGTATCTCTAACCAAAACTAAAAATGTAAGCCTCAACTTTAGATCAAGCAATATGTTATTGGGCAGAAAACAAAAATCAGAAGATATGGGTAGAAATAGAAGAATATAATAGTGACAATAAAGACTTACCTTCCCTCCTTGGGTCCATGGCATTCAACCCCAATATACCAAAATCTCACTTAACAGCAACCAAAACAACAATTAAAATCTGGAACGAAATTATCAAAAAAAAAATGCCTCCCTGGTACAATACACTAATATCAACAGCCTAAAATACTGTATTCCTTATATAAACCTTAAAGAATGGAATAAACTAGGCCAAATATTCATCCTGGATCTGATGTGTTTAAGAAACACTTAAGGAAAATGACAATCAAAAAAAACAATTAATGGAACTGATTACTGAACCAAGCAATATGAAAAAATCTATCTCCAAATGTTACCAACTAATTCATTACAAAAATGAATTCACACAATTATCCTGTATGGAAAAATGGGAACAGGAACTGCAAAGAAATATAGAACCAAATCAGTGGAAAGATGCCATGAATATACCGTTCAAACTGACAAGATCCATTTGTCTATGGGAAACAGACAGAAAAATATTATACAGATTTCACTTAACACCTTACATTATCTCCAAATGGCATCAATCCTACTCTCCAATATGCTGGAGAAACTGTTAATCAATCGGAATATACGAGCATATATGGTGGTCCAGTCCCCAAATCAGGAAATGTTGGTATAAATTATTTAACTTATTAAATAATCTATTTAACACTCAAATACTGATGAACCCTATGCTAGCACTGTTAAACATAGGAATTAATCTATACCCTGAAAATATGGCCACTATTATATACCATGCATGTATGTCTCTCAAACGTTTGATCGTAAAATATTGGAAATCTATTACAAGTCTTAAAGAAATTACCAACCAACTTATGCCGTATGAGAAATCATATGCGATCACTCAACAAAAATTCCTAAATTCTATAGAAAATGGGAAATGTAGTATACAGATATTAGATCAATGGAATTAAATAATTGGGAATCTTTATGAGAAATAACAGAAGATAACAGTTTAACATGAGTCTTATATAATAAAAATAAAGTAGTACATCTCAAAGTAGAAAAATAATGTATTAGTTATAATTAAATAGATTGTATTGTTAGTATAATTTAAAACTTGATATAATGGTTTTAAGGTATCTAAAAAGGAATAACATTGATGTATAAGAACAAGAACCAAAGTTTATTTCTCTGTTTAAAAAATTGTACAAAATAAGATATATATTTTATGTGAATGTATGAATATATAATTTTGAAAAAATCTACATTAAAAATTATTGTTCTAAAAAAAAATAGATGCACTGATAGAAACAACATGGAGGAGGGAGAGGATTATGAATTGAACCTGATCTTAGCTCAGCTATGTTGGAGGGTATGTTATTGTGATTTTATGATGTTGTTGCACTGAGAACAGGCAGCCATTCTTGCTCACAAATATTTGCTCACAATATTTACAACACATATGCTTGATCAAGAGAGGAAATAGCATTTGTTATATATAACTGCATGCTAGGAATTGTATGCTTTATTAAAAATCTGTTCGATTTTTTCGATCTATTAAGAAATTTCACACGAAAACTGTAACAAAAATTTTGAAACTAACACAAATATGAAAGTCTAACCATTCATGGGTGTACTCAGAGGCATGGTCACAAACTAACTTTAAATGGGATGTGTTGTATGCATAAGTGCAATTACAAGAAAAAGTTAGTGCACAAACTATTTTGGAATCTACACACCTTTATCAGCAAAGAAGATTCAGACTAAGAAATCCTACCCTGAAGTACAAAGCTGTGTGACTGTGTTATTCTTTCATACATGCAAAATTCTGCACACCATTCTTTTTAGAAATTTGCACTTTTTAGCAAATTTTCTGGAAAAAAAGAGGCAAACAAGGTTTAAACTTAGAAATCTTGACCAAACCTCCAGTACAAATAAAAAATTCCCATTAAATATCGATCTTCTACATGTACCAAATAAAATGTGTACACACAGACGCAGTCAGCAAATAGACCCCAAGGGAGCCAATACATAACTTTGGGGCTTGCTCTAAGTGCATACTTGCATATTTCAGACTCAACAACCCCTTACCTGGGAAACAATCCCAAAAACTATTTATTATTGGAATATACACACCTTTAGCTACATAACGGTGCCATTCTTATACATGTATGGCCAGAATTCCAGTTCCAATTCTCCATAGAACTTTTAAAAAGAACTTGGAACTTGGAAAAAAAATGTAGAAAAAAAGATTTAGAATTTTTACAGGGTTATTCAATAAAAGTTCTTATCGTTAAAAATGGTGCTAATTTTGCCCCAACCAATCAGATGTTAGCTTTCAAATGTTAAATATGATCTGATTGGTTGGGGCAAAGTTAGCACCATTTTAATCGATAAGAACTTTTATTGAACCTCCCTGATAATATAGAAACCTTTCCAAACTCACATGATAAGTAAACAGATCCCATTTAATATCAATTTCATATATATCCTGAATTAAATATCCTGAATTAAATAAAAACTTATTTCATAGTGTAAAACTCACCCATGCGCATTTTCTCTTTTTTTATTAATAGGACCTTTAGGAATTTTTCTAAGAATTTTTTAGTATTGCTTATTTTCAACTGCAGCCAATTATCAAACCAGTTACATTAAAGGAGAACTAAACCCAAAATACAAAGGCAGCTCCACAGACTCTATAACTGTCACTTTGTAAAACCATTTGTCTCTCACCTCTGAATTCAGCTTCTTACTGTAAAAATCATTTATAGAACATTTCTGAGTACTGTCAATCTATGATGTCACGGGTGGCTTCTAGTGTTGCCTCCTGGTGGTCCAGGTACCAAAATTCCTCACCTGCCAGTGTCTCCCAGCCAATCATCAGCGATAGCAGTGAATATTATTAGTAGATTTTCCTGCTCAAACAGAGTGGGGGAAGGTGTTAGCCCTTTTCATGTGTATTTGTGAAGCAACTTGTTAACCCTTTATATTTGTGAGCATTTCTGCAAGGCTGTGTCTTTGTATGTGTTTATTTCTGCACTCACTACCATTTATTTTAGTGTGTGTATTGCTGAAATGTAGGGCACAGCCACACTGCAACGCACCTGAATCACACATGATTTACATGTGTTTGTGCTTGCGATTTGTCCAGTGTCATTATGAAAACGCATGCGATTGCACAAAAGACGCATGCGTTACCAAATTGCTGACACATGCGTGAATCGCAACACATCCAAAATTGCAATTGGAAAAAAAATACAATTGGAAAATAGAAATCGCCTTAAAAACGTGCATGCATTTAATGCAATGGAACTGCATGAGGCTGTGGCCCCACTTAAGTGCAATTTGACCCTAGCAGAGAGCATGCAATACAGACAAAAAAATGGTAATCGCATGCACTCCAATAGCACACGGAAATGCATCACCTGCACTCCCAGCTAGCCCTAAGTGCTTGAGTCTTAAAGGGAAAGGCGGCAACCCCAATAGAATTGAGCTGACCACTTTACAAGGTACATTTATAAAAACAAAACAGCTCAAAGCTGCAGGTGCAGCATAGGGAAGTGAACATGGTCTTAGCACAGGTCTGTGCAATGCATTTTAAAGGGGAATGTTGGAGCCTGGAAGTAGTTTTGGAAGTAGTGCAAAGGCAAAGGCCACCTTTTCCTTTAAGACCCAAACACGTATTAAATATATATGTTGCAGTGCTAAGTACCATTGCATTAAATACAAACTGTATCAGCCTGCACCATGCATCTAAAGAAAATACTAACAATCTTTATTTGTGTACATACTGTCAGGCCTATGTCATAAAAGTTCTTATGCTAAAATCTGATTGGTTGTGGAAAAATTTGCACCATTTTTAACGATTTTCTTTATGCTAAACTTCCCACAGGCAGCCTTTCTGCTGCATTAATTTTATAGAACATGTTTGTATTCCCTCTAACAGTGTCCCTTTAATTGGTATTCCCTCCAATAATTCCTATTATATGTACATTTATATAAACAACATGGTGCAGAGCTGCAAATGGCATACCCTCCAACATTCAACTTTAATACATACACTTATAGAGCATGGTGCAGTGCTGCAGGTGGAGGATAATATAATGACCCTGATCTTAAAACAGCTCTGTGCAATGCATTTCTCTGTGTAATGCATTTCATAGCTTGTTTTATACAGACAGCTGAATCAAAAACACTCTTCCTACCCTCCAACATTCCCTTTAATAAGGTACACTGATGAGAAATGCATTGCACAGAGCTGTGCTAAGATCAGGTTCTCTTCACTATCCTCCCCCTACAGTTCTGCACCATGTGGTTTCTATAAAACACACTCTTCCTACCCTCCAACATTCCCCTTTAATAAGGTACACTGATGAGAAATGCATTGCACAGAGCTGGTGCTAAGTTCAGGTTCACTTCTCTATCCTCCCCCTACAGTTCTGCACCTTGTGGTTCCTATAATAACACACTCTTCCTACCCTCCAATATTAACCTTTAAGAAGCTACACTTTCCACTAATATTGCTACAGATGACAGGGAGAGCTAGAGACCTTCACACTACAGGCCATATTTATAAAGGTGTGGTTTTGCCTTCTTTAGCGATCGTTATGGCGATCATCAATTTATGATCACTATCGTAAATGTACGATAGTCAACGTAAATCTATGACCGCCCGTAGAATATAATTACGGTAGTTTATTACCACATGTTATGGTATACTACTGCCACAGTCGTACAGTAACGAAAACCAGCGATATCGCAAGTTCTTAAATATGGCCCTCCAACACTTATACAATACATTGCAGGGGAAACATACAAAGATACAGGTCTGTAACTGTGAATAGTGCAGGTTTATTGCAAAACATGCTTTCTACATGTTTCTGACCCACTTGTCCTTCCTCAAGTGCTTGAGCGGGTCTGAAACATGTAGCACGCATGTTTTGCAATAAACTTTCAATATTTACAGCTACAGACCTGTGTCTTTGTATGTTTCACCTGCAATTTATTGTTATATATCGGATTTGGTGGAGTGAAAGCCGTAGGTGAGACATACATTATTTCAGATCCGGACACACTAGATACCCACACCTATATACATCACACTACAACACTAATACTAAGAAAGTGTTAATCAGCTGCACCACCAATTTGAATATTGATGATTTAATATATTCCTACATCATAGGGGTTAAGAGGTGGGAGTGGAAATCACACAGGTGCTGAAAATGTAATCAAGGTAAAAGTACTGGCAGGCAAGGGAAAATGTCAGCTTCAGATTTGGGGAACAAACAGAACCTAAAATGAGCTCATAGAGGTAAAGAAAAGGCCCCTGAGTGGAATCTTCCATGCTGAGAAGGGTGTTGAGGCAAGTACTTTCTAACTTAAACTTTGATTTTTGGGGTTTAGTTCTCCTTTAATATGGGAACATCCCATAGTGCTAAGAAATAAGAAATGTAAGAAATAGTCATGATAATGGAACATTCCATAAAGTAATGATGTTTGGCGAAAATTCTGGTAAAACTACTAAAAATTCTACAAAAGGCAGAAAAAGTGGCAAAAATTAAATATAAATAAAATAAATAAAATATTTATAAATAGTAGTAGGAGGAGTTAAAACTTAGAAATCTTGAAGTAAAAATAAAAAATCCCTCTAAATATTGTTCTTCCACATATCATCAATAAAACAATACTCCACTTGCATCAATGCCAGCAAACAAACTCAAAAGGATCCATTGAATAAATTGGGGGCTGCACTTGAAGGGTGCCTTTAGACTCGGACTCGAACAATCTATTTTACTTACTTAAGTCCTAATTGGTTATGAAATATCAGAGCATCAAATAGTTTTTGATAGCAAATACTTCAAAAAAGCAAAAAATAATTGGGTACATATGTAATTCTTTAGGGGAAAAAAACCAAAGAAACCCCAATCCATCACTAAACATTTAAAGGGTAACTTAAGCCACATAACAACACTGAACCAGAAGGCAGAACACCTTGATATATAACCGGTAATCTGTGTCTTACCTCTCATTTTGATACAGGCACTGGGAAATTTACCTAAATAACATGGTTTGTGCTTTACGTCTCAGCATTCTAGTATCACACATTTTGGTCAATGACCATTATGTTTTGCACATGCTCAGGCCTTAGCTATGGCTTAAACTTGTTACAGTTGGTCACACCCATTAATAATCTCTAGCCAATCCTTTTACAGGACAGATAAAGCAAGGAAGCATGTGACTGAGGTCAGGAGGTGTGGTCTGACACTGCACCTACACACAGATATTTCATCCAGTTCTTAACAGGCTTTGATTTACTTTAACAGTTTACTAAAGTACCATCTTATAGTTTATTGGTGTTTTAGGGGGGTTGTTTTCAGATTCTGGAGTATAAAAAATTGGGTTTAGTTCTCCTTTAATATTCATTTACAAAAATGTTAGAAGACAATTTCTCACTGTGTTTGGTGGGTGAAATCTGGTAATGAAAAAGAAATGGTAAAAAAAAAACAGGGCACCACTGGGGGATCATTATTGAAGACTCAGGTAGAGAAGGAAGTCCTCTGACTAAGTCTATCCTTACCTTGGGCATCTGCACCTCCATATGGGACCAACTTCTCTCTCTCTCAACCCCTCTCAAGGCAGCTGCCGAATTTACATTTCGTTACCGCACATGCAAAACAATTTGCACGTGGGATTTTAATCTCATTTTGAACCCCGGTCTTGATAGATTTCAGCCTATATCTTCCTCTCATAGAACTACACTTACTACTCCTCTTTTTTTACTCATACAGGAATTGGGCTGGATTGACACCTGGAGACACAGACACTCAGACACATTGGAGTTCACATGCTACTCAGCTACACATCAATTCCTCTCTCAAGACTGGACTACTTCCTTGTTAACACATATACAATACATGATATATTTTTGATACAACACCAGTCTAGAGGAATATCTGAGCACTCTCCGGTAATATTACAAATCAAATCACCTACCCAGATCACTCCACCCACCACATGGAAACTACATCCACCCTGGCTTTCCCTGTTCCCAACCCCAGACTGAATAATAGACCATATTAAAGAATATTTTTAATTAAATCACGGCCTAGTCCCCGTTGGTACACAGTGGGGCGAATTTAAAGCAGTTCTCCAGGGGTATATTCAGACAATAACCTTATATACTGTATCAAGTGAAAAACGTGTCAAACATTCTCACAGGTTGACCTACAATGTAGAAAAGCTGACCAGACATATATCAAGTGTCTCACCCAAGAAAACAAACTAATGTGGCAACAATCACAAAAGCAACATAACATAGCTATCACAAAACAAACCAATAGAAAAAAATTTTTGCACTCCAATGCTATTTTGCATACAGCAATAAATCAGCCAAATAGTTTGGTATATGTAGTACACTCCAATACCACACAAAATGTAATCCTTTCCATAAAAGAGCCAATAATAGTCTTGGTACACACCACCCCAAAAATTCTACAAACATTTGAAAAATGCTACATTCACTTATACCATTCTCAAGCCACTTACGATCAAAGAAAACTAGAGACTTATTTAGCAGACTCCCCATTCCCATGCCTCTCTGACGAAGAGGCAAACACATTATATACTCACTAACCCAGGATGAACTTACCCAAGCTATGACCGACATGTCCAATGGGGAATCACCTGGCCCTGATGGCCTCCTGATTGAGGTATACAAAAGATACAATGAGCAATTGAAGAATAAACTCCTACTGAAATACCAAGAAGCCACCATCATATTAGTACTTATACCAGACAAGGACCTGCAGGACTGTACATCCTACCATCCTATATCCCTGCTCAACGTGGATGTCAACATTTTAGCCAAAATTCTAGCAAATTGCCTCCAGAAGGTGATCACATCAATAATCCAATAGCGACCAAACAGGATTTATGCCTAACAAATCTACTTCAGTGATTCTACAACAGGCTCTCATTAACTCCCAGGTGGACCATGATGACTCATGCTTTCACTGGATGCTAACAAAGCATTCAATTCAGTAGAAAAGCCCTGCTTATTTGCCTGCCTAGAATGCTTGGGATTCAAACCAGGATCCATCAAATGGATTAAACTCCCATATAGTCAACACAAAGCAGCCATACAAACCAAAAACTTTACCTCCAGAATGTTCAAGATGGAGAGAGGCACAAAGCAGAGATGCCCCCTCCCCCCTACCTATTTGCCATTAAAACACTGGTAGTTAAACTCAGAAACAACCCTAACATACAGGTACTCACACTACAATCCTGTACTAGCCTGATTAACTAACCTATGTGCAGATGATATTATTTTATATCTGTCGGATCCCGAGTTGCCATTGCTACATGCATATAAAACCATACCTCAGTTTGGACCTGACTCTGGACTATATATAAACTGGTCAAAATCCGCAATTCTTCCTATAGATCCTCTCCACACACCCCCTCCAATGTTGTCCTCTCTATTTCCAGTGGTACACCAACTGAAATACTTAGGGATCCATATTACACTTTCCCCCTCCACATTCTATGAACTGACTATACCCCCTTAGTAGTCCTAGTTAAGCAAAAACTTGGAAAAAAAACTCTTCTTAATATAATTGGTCTAATAAACCTTGTTAAGGTAATACTTCTCTCTAAGGTACGATATGTTTTTCAACATTCCATGACTTTTATCCCTACTGTACTTCTTTCTTTAAAGAACTTAACTCTATACTTAACACTTTCATTTGGGTACCTTCCATACCCAGGGTCAAATTCAAACTCTTACAATGCCCTAAAGATGAAACTACCTACCGGTCTGGCACTACCTAATCTACATATGTATTACTTAGCTAGTTAGTTAAGATACTTTTTTCATTGACTCAGACCTGAACCCGAACAAAACCCACCAATAGATATGGGCCTTAAGCCAATGCTACACTCTTCCCACCCTCTCCTCTGGCCTAAATACAATGTGGTCGGAGGTGGCACCACATTACACATTCAAATGTTCAAAGTGTGAGAACAGATGCTATTAGCAATAAGGGATGTGGGACTGGTCCCCCTTGTGGGGCAATCCCAAAAATTTGCAATTCTCTGTTTTTACAATGTCCTCCACAAAGGTATTTAATTATTTTACCAAATTATAAAAAATCATCAACTAATGACATTTCAGCAGCACCAACTTCCTCTTAAACCATTATTATTTCCAGGGCACGACTATCCCAGTCAATATGAACACTTTATTCACATTAATTAGCTCACACTAAGCTAAGGGATTTATATCCAAAACTTACAAACTACTACTGCACAAAATGAGCAGCCCTCTATATAGTGTACTCCTTTCCTGTTGGCCAAAATGGATACCCTCTATTACCTTAGAGGAATGGGAAGACATGGTCCAATCTCATACCTTGGTATCATCCACTGCAAAAATATGGCTACAATGTTTTATATATTGCAACAAGCATATTTAATCAGTTATCTTGTCCCACATGGCACAAAGCAGAAATGCACTATGCCCTAAATGCCAGTCCCTAAGAGCTAACTTCTGGCATTTAATGGCATTAAACACTGGGGTAAAATTTCTTCTGGTTAGATAGAGCAACTTACTGAAAAATGTAAAATAACATGAAAATGTTTAATCACTTGCCGATATGAGGTCTAAGCAAACGGATTATGTGAAGCATTAGGATGTATTGATTAAAGGGACAATACTATGCATCTAAGCAGGTTTTTACACACAGTTTGCTTAAATACATTGCTTGGACCCATTTGAGTTTAAAGTAAAACTGTACGTTTGATGTGTTCTTTTGATTATTTTGATTCATATTCTTATTTTGCATTTCATATGTTTGGTAATAAAATCCGCTTCAAATGCTGCAAAATCAAAGAAAGTACACGCAATCTTGCAGTAAAACAGACGAAGAAAGGGATTTATTTCCACTGAAAGATAAAAGTAATTTCATCTTTCTGTCTACAGCCAAAAATAGAAATTATTTATGATGTTAACAACAAAGCATGCTACATGTTAGAAATAAAAAAAAGGAATGTAGGGCAGTGAAAGAAGATTAAAGGGCAACTAAACACTAGGCACACGGACTGGGAACATAACAATGTTCAAAGTGCATCTAAAAGTTCATCAAAGGACAAAGTCCTTTCTCTTCTACCTGTTCACTTCTACAGCTAAACTTCCTTCTTGTCATCTTTCATCCCTTATGTTCACAGTCTGAAAGAATGAATGGAGACTATACCTGGTCCTCGCTTTGTTAATTCATAGCCACATGGGGCTGTAAGGGAAGGGGCCAAGGGGGGCCTGCAAATGGAGGGGCTATGGGGTCCATGAGTGGGAGCAACCAGGGGGGCTTGCAAGAGGAGGGGGGCTGCAAGGTGAGGGGGAGAAACAGGGCAGATTGACTGTCATCCACTGACATGGTTTCAGAGCAGGAAGTGCAGAGGATCTGGTGATGCTGCTGCCATATCACACACAAAAATGTAAATATCTTCAAAACTATGCAAAATAAACAATGAAAATAAATTGCAAAAATTCTCAGGAGAGCAATTCCTATGAATTTACCTAAAGTCATTTTTGGACCACAGCTCCCCTTTAAGTAATTTAAGAGAGAAATTTAAAAGAACTGCTTAACTAATATAGTGTCACATAAGTAGAAAGGACTATTGTGCTTATTATTAGGTAAGTGTAGGAGTTCCTGCTTGAACCTGGTTCCATGGTTAAAATTCCATAGTCAAAACTTTTACTGAAAATTTTGATCCTTGAAATCTGGTTTTGCTGTTTAAATTTCATTATTTTGTTATCAAAATTTTAAAGCTTAAGCATGGATCTTTGGTTTCAATGGCTGAAGTTCTAAACCAAAACAATGTGACTATTATGATATGTATGTATCAGTAGAACAATATTTGTTAATTTAGATTTGTTTTAAAAAATCTAATTAATCAAATGTGAAAGGCATGATTATATCCCCTAAGCTAGGGGAGATGGTGACACTCTGTATGCAGTTTCTGCATGAACTTCTTGTGATAGTTGCCACCCAGGGAGGTAGGAATAGGATTTCTTACCTTGCTGTCTCTTAAACCTTAAATGCATCCATTTTACCATTGTAGTTGCTATTTAAAGATATTCTTATCCCTAAAAATATTCTATTTTGTTGATTATGTACAGAATATTAAACCCTTTCTTGAAAAATCAAACACAGATTTTTAAAAAGTGTAAGGAGTCCATTTTAGCACATCATTGTGTATTGACAATGTACTAAAATGGACACCTTTTTTGTCCTTTCTGGTCACCGATTGTCTGTTTCTTTAGATCTGAAAGTTACTGAATTATAATTATTAGGGCTGGTCAAAGCTGCATAGTAAATAAACGGTTAATTATTCCTCTTTGTGTTATTCTTTGCCCAGCTCAGACAGGTAAAGTAAAGAGCTATAAAATGTGAATTGAATTTGATTTTATCATACGTTGCAAAAATGCTGCATATTACCAATAAAATTGGTTGATTTTACCGTAAATGGATTTCGGTTTATTTTAACTTACATGTGTGGGGTCTCCGACAATTTTAGTGGAGTGAGATTTTTTTTCATTGCTTTTGATTAATCAGATCATTTAAAATAAATCCTAATTGGCATATCTACTGTTCTACTGAAGTCACTCAGTTATAACAATCAAGCATATTAGTAGATCCATTCTGTTGTTCATTTACAGTGTTCATTATCTTGATTTTAAAGTAATTTAATCAGTCCTGTCTACTAATGTGATATTTTAAAATTAAGTGTTGAATAAAAGCCAGTTTCCAGTTAACCAAGACCCTGTCAGCCGCTGGTTAAATTAATCTCTTAGGGCAGCTAACATTTGTTTAAAAAAAATGTTTTTTAAATGATATATATCAATAGATAGCATCAGCCCTGAGGCTAACTGTGAATATTGTCTTATTGGTGGCACACGGGCACATATAATATATTTATATTTTACAGCAAATGAGTTGTAGCCAAATATTTAACCAAATAAATAAATTATTGTAGTGTAAAATGTAATTTAAAAACTGTCTTCACTTCCATCAGATGCATCTGAAAATCAGACAATGATCCTATTTTATTGCAGTATTATAGTATTATTGACAAAGTAATATTCAAAGACAGGTGCACTTAGGTGGCATTCTTTAATATATGTTATGACATATGCGTATCTCATTACTACTGTATTTGATTTAGATTACCTGCAGCTATTGGGTATAATCAAAAATACGGTGAGTATCAGATAGGACTATAACTCAGGCAGAAATACCCCACTTTACTCAGAGACTTCTGAGGCACTCACCCGGGCATAAGGCAGGGAAATATTAACCCCAAAAATAGATATGGGGGAAAAAAGGTTATAAAATGATGATGTTAAATGAAACCTTTCAACATTATATGAAAAAATGTATCGTTTATTATATTCAAAATGTATTAAACACTAAAAATTCCTACCATAAATATACATATACTAAGCAGCATCTGGGCATCCCCAGAGACAATAGATCTTTACTAACAAGAGTCTCCGAGTTCAGCAACAGTTATAAGTATAAGGTTAAGTGCATAGATTAATAGCAATAGTTACTGAACATGAGCAAGCAGCAAGCTGGTTAAAGGGCACATCAGCGCAACCTCCCCATCTCAGAGGTCAGGGTAACCCACACGTAACAAATAGCAGGCTAAAGGCAAAATAGCAAGAAAGAGTGAGGCAAGCAAGAAGGTAAGTATATCTACCACAGGTGTTTAACTCAGTATCTCCCCAGGCATCAGCGGACATCCGATTTTGAGCCACGTCGGATCCCTCCACCTCCGGACCACTACCTTGGGAAACCCCGGTCTCACCCAAATGCTCATACTCGCTGTGGCTCACTTTACCCAAACCCTACTGTCTGTTCATGTTGGCTGACTTGGATCCTCTCAAAAACGACGCACGTTTCGGAGGGACACGCCCTCCTTCTTCCGGGTCTAGTATAGCCTAAAATATCAATTTGGGATCCTCCTTGTTATGTTTGTCCACTCTTATGTGTTTTGCTTACTTTAGCTTTGTGTTAATTGCTGCTTCCTGAAATAAACAATCACCAGTCAAATAAAGCAGAAGGCCACCCACTGTGAAACAGTATCTACTGACAGCCCTATCAGTATTAAATGTATTGCAACCAAAACTATCCAGATATCCACTTGTGTAATGTCAATTGGTATATGTGCACATATGTATTATGAGCCTTACGTTATACTTTCAGACATTACTAGGTCGATTCTATTTCTAGAATTCTCCTAATCATAGTGTCTGGTCATAGCTTTGATATAGTTTTTTTATTATATTGTGGAATACTTGCTTATATGAAAAGAATCCCTGTTTACTGCATTTTTGATTACATTGTAAAAGACTTGTTTTTAGTTTGGATCCTACAGTATATCCCCTTCAGTTTGTTCAGGAGATCAATAATGAAGAGTAATAATGTGAGTGGTATTTGAGCCGCTACAACAGTCATTAGAATATAGCTGGGAAGACATTCCAAAGAATATCACTCCTGTAATTTCAGCATAATTACTTGTTCTGCATCTCTATATCTGACATTTTAGCTGTAGATTGTTCTAATGAGGTGTTTCTACATTTATCTGTCCATTTACAAAAAATAAAAAGTTTAATGTCTGGTGTAAACATTCGTTATGTAAATACAGCCAGGCTCATTTACAGGAAGCCGCAACCGTGAGATTTATTTCTAAAGTCATACTAACCCATTTAGCATGACTTTAAGGAGAGAATTGCCGCGGCTGCATGAGGCTCACAATTGTCACCCAAGCAGCCACCCAATTGAATATTGTATTAGCTGCATTTTTTGTGCAAGTTTTAAATGCCAAAACTTGCACAAGTTTTTTAGTCGCACTGCTGGGTAGACAAAAAAAACAAATGCAATATTAACCCGATATAACATCTCTCTGTAAGAGGGCTATGCACCAAGAGAATTTATCTGATCCTTGGTACAATTACACCTGCGATGTGTTGCTTGTCATGCTAACCAAAGTAACATTAGGAGCACTGCAACTCTTGGTGCATCACCCTGTAAGCTGTTTGTAGGATTATGTATCTGTTTAAGATGTTCTATAAAAAAATACAATGAACACACTCTTAAAGTCTGAGAAAACATTATTCATAAAGTTTGTTGAGTAATTTTGAGTCACATTGTCAGAAAATGTGCCATGAAATTGACCTACCACTAAAATGATTGATGTGTGGCATTTGGCTTGATCAAAATGATGTCAACTCCAGTGATGTGTCTGCATAATTACACAGCATGCATCATTAAAACTACATTTCTGTCTTTCTCATTGTATTTGGGAAATCACAAAAATGCATGCCTGAGGCAAACTTGTGTAATTTGACATGAAAAATATTAGTTTCTTAGACAAGAATGCATTTAAATACATCATTTGTGTAAACTAAAAGTGAATAATAAAAATACTGAACATAGAATGCCTGTATTGTACAGATTAAAAATAAACTTTATTTCTGTAACACCTGCCCCCTAAATCATGCTCAGAGTTGATTTATTGCAATTTTCCATGGCTTAGCGTGACTTTTAAAGGGCATGTCCTTTTAAAATAAGTTTAGCTAGAAATGTAGATCACCCCTCCAAACCCCACTTTCGCGTTATTAATATGTGCCAAATATTCCCCTGAACATACTTATCTGACCTGGTACCCCACCGCCTAGGCGCCTCCCTCTGCTCCTGTTTCGAGCTTGTTTTTGCACTGACAACAACTCTTCTGTTGGAGTGGAGTGGCTGTCACCCGCAGAGCAGAGGAGGAGTGGTGAGGGACCAGCTCAAGTAAGGAACTTCAGGGGCATCTTTGACAAACATTTATAATGTGAAATTGATCGACATTTCTAGCTAAACTTATTTTTTGCCTGAGGAAGCTTTGTGTTGCATAGCCTTTTAAAATGTTTTATTATATGATGATCTATCTACATATATATTTGTCTACTGTGATATTTATACACTTTTATGTTTGGTGTTGTTATTTGTTACTACATAGTTGTGGGAAATGATTTGGCCTGTCCACCGGTGCCTTCTGCTACTGATTAGATCCTTGCGTTGCCCATACGTCAGCTGTGGTAAAACAAGGAGTGAGAACGAGGTGGCATCCATTGTCAAAAATAGAAAAAGATAATCAATGCACATTTCTAGGCCCCATACAATATCAAATTATCGGCATACATTATAAACAAAGTGGTTTTAGAATGAGTTTCAGAACTGCTGAATTAGAAAATTTACAGAAATTGAAAAAGTCAACAACTGAGATCAAAAATTCAAAAATAGTGGTAGAAAAAAATCCACAAATTCTGCTTTAATCGAATTTTCAGTTAATTTGTCCATGTAACTATTACCTGTGTACCTGCTGGACATGCAATTATGGGCAAATATTTTGGGAAAAATAAATTGTTTTTAAAAATCTTAGGGGGAGATACAATATAGCCCATTTCCTTCTAAAACCCACGTTAACCCGAAAAAATTTCGGGTTAACGTGGGTTTTAGACGGCTTTTAGAGCACAGCGCCATTTCCGAATGTTTTTGGAAATAGCGCTGTGCTAACGATCCAAAACCTATAGCATTACGTTTTGCGCTACTTCATAGTGCGAAGCCTAACGCTATGGCTTTTGGCGCGTTAAAGTCCCGCTACTTACCTTAGCCCGATCCCACGATGCAATAACTGACATAATCTCGTTTACGTCAGTTATTGTATCGCAGGATCGGGCTAAGGTAAGTTACGCGAGCGCAGTTATTGGATCTCCCCGTTAGTTTATATTATACATACCTAGTTATTCTACATATTCTCCATTTTGAAAAACCAGCTGATTTCATACCCTTTGCTGTTCCCTGCTGTTGACATTAGTGATCTGACATTTCAGGTTCTAATGGTCCTTCTTCTTCCCAGGATGCACCACTTCCTTGGAATGTTCCTAACAGTAATTTCTACTGATTGGCTGCTGGATGGTTCAAACATGCTCAGAAATCTACTGAGCAACTGAATCAACCCAGGCACTGGGTCAAGAGCAAAACCATTAACATACACTACTAGGGGTCCTCCAAACAGAAGTCAGTATTTCAGTAGCATTTACAGATACACAGACAAAATGCTGAATGGGGAGGTTAAGGTCATTGGGATGGGAAAATACTGCTCTTTAAAAAAAAATGTATTTGCACTGAATTTACAGGGCAATTTACTGTGAGTTGCATTAATAAAGAAAACGGAAAAAAAACATGGTAACTAATTTGAAATGTGCAAACCAGAAGTTAGCCAGAAATTTTGCAAATCTACAAGCGGTTGTGGTTTACAGCATATCTTTCAATGCTGTAAGGTAGCAAAGATGGATTTTGGGGAGAGAAAACTAAGTAATGCAGAACTTCATTTCAGATGAACATATCCCTAAAAAGGATAACTTATAAAATATTGTGTCGGATGCATCTTGCTGTTTTCCGCAGAATCAGTGCAAATCCCACACAAAAAGGTTATTTTAGTTATCATATTCCACAATATTCCATCGCCCCCTTGTAACATATAGTGATGGCCCAGTTCGCGGATCCGAACCCGAATCAGTGGCGGATTTACCCCGTTCGCAAATGGCGGATATCGCAGATTTTCCAGTTTTCCGCCTTTCGAACTTTTCCGAACCACGTTTTTGAAAATTTTCGAAATTACAAGGATTTCTCGTATTTTCGAAAATACATAAAAACCCATATTTTCGAAAATTTTCTAAATTCCGAGGATTTCTCGTATTTTCAAGGATTTTTTCATTTTAATGGGTCCGCTCGCGGATTTTCGAATTTTTCTAAATTACGAGGATTTCTCGTATTTTCAAGGATTTTTTCATTTTAATGGGTTTTAATGGGTCCGCTCGCGGATTTTCGAATTTTCGAATTTTTTTCAAAAATTCGTGGATCCTCGAGTGGACCGGATTTTGCGAAGTTCGGACATCTCTAGTAACATACAGTAGCTTGTTGTGTAAATATATGACTACATAACTGACTGGTACTTTTCAACTGCAGTGTGTAGTGTCTATAGTGTAACAGTGATTTTCAGCAGAACTTCCTCTCTCCCCCTTCTAGTCTAAAATTCCAGCTCCTCAGCAGAAAATCTTTTATTTTAACCCTGTGCAGCAAGATAAACATTTTACGGTTAAGATGGAAACTTTAGGGTGATTGTGGCATTTTATCTTAAGCATTACGATAGAAAAGAACCCAAAAAGTGAGGAGGCTTCAGCAAACACTATGACATGTTTATTTAATTTACTATTACATTGAAACATTCTGTTTTTTGATACAAGTAGCTCAGCGGTTAGCACTGATGCCTTTCAGTGCTGAAGTCCTGAGTTGTAATCCACCCTTGGAAACATCTGTAAGGAGTTTGTACGTTCTCCCCGTGCTTGCATGGGATTCCTCCGGGCACTCCGGTTTCCCCTCAAAATCATAAAGACATACTGATAGGTTGTATGTGTCAAATAAATGTGCTTAGATTGTAAGCTCTTTGGGGAAGGGCCTGATGTGAATGTATACATGTAATTTTAAAGCGCTACGGAAGATGTTAGCGCTATTTAAATCCACAATAATAATAATAACAATAATAATTTGCCTGCATTTATCCTAAAAATGGGAATGATTGACTTTTTTTGTTGCAATGGATGTTTCATTTCAAATCCCTGCACCAGCATTTTACTTTCCACATTTAATTTCCATACAGACAGAGAAACTGTACTTGGGTACACAGAGCTTTGTGCAGGTTAAATCATATTTGCTGCTTCCTCACCATGGTAATATTTCCTTCTATGTGTTTTAATCGATCACATTTCGTCTGTGGTTTGCACTTGATTTTTTCCCCTGCAATATTTGGATATAGCATACCAATATTTCTATCTCATTCTCACTCTGTCATTGCCTCTTGCTATTCTTCCTAAATACACTATAATGGAATAATATATATTTTCAGACTCTACTTTCTACTTTCCAAATCTAAAATTGACTTGGAGGAAACAACTCTCATGCTGACTGCATTGCAGTGCTAGGGTCAATGAATGGTTCACCTTCCCTCACAACCTAATCTTTTTAGCTTGGTGTAACTGATGACAGTGACAGTCTGAAAAAATGGACACATCAAGTGGTTTCTAAACCCATATAATGTTTCATTATTTAGCATTTGCTAAAGAGTTAAAGAGCATGTCCAGACATGAAATAAAATATTAGATATAAATTCAGCAAATTCAGCAAATCACTCTAGCTAATATGTAAAAAGTACTAGGACAGAGGATGCTTATATTGTTAAAGTAAATCCCAGAGCCTTTTAAAAGTCACAGTCACAAGTTTATTGATACCCAATATTTACACAGCAACAATATGGATATAAATGTAAAAATTGATGTCTAACATGAATCTTTATGTGAGAACCGCACTTTTCATTACTTACATCACATGTCTATAATGACTCATTTTTGTTTGCATTAAAAGGAACAGTACACTCCTGAGTAGCTGACTGTCCTCTGGAAACCTTTCCAGTCAGTGTCACTGACACTTCTCCCATGTTTGAGATAGGAAATGAGTACATGTTAATTATGAGGAGGTTTGAGTCAGAGTGCTAACAAATATCGCACAAGTACTGTATAGTGTTTCTTTAAGATGCAGTTGCAAAGTGTTTGGCAAAAGAAGGAAATCTGTGTAACTACTCTGTGCTATGTAATAAAGTTTGAGACTGAAACAATTGGCACTGTGTGGGATCAACTGCCAAACAAAAAGAGGAACTAGAACACGATGCGGATGAACTGGTGATTTATTCAGACACAAAGCAATCCAGCGTTTTCGTTTATTCATTATTATGAATTTAAAGTATTTTCCTGAAATACAATGCAAAAAAAAAAAAAAAGCAAAACCTTTTTTAACAGCCAATACAACTGGCGTATGGCTGCAACTGACAATGTCTTGCATTGAACAGCAGGACACATTTCATCCTTTTAAGAATATCTAGAGCTAGTATATAGAGTTCGGCTCAGACAGACACACCAGGCACATTGATTGCATGCTGTGTACATGTTCACATCAACAGCAATCAGAGGGAGAACACCCCAGAGGGCTTTTAAGGACTGTGAGTGCATCTTTCAAGATAAAGTTAAAGTATTTAACATGGAATTATAATATTAACTTTTCAACAGTTACATGGCCTTATTTATTTCCTTTTCAAACACATATTTAAAATGGTTTTCCATGTAAGAGGATTGTAAGTGTTTAACTCCCCATCTGTTTCTGATATGGATGAATAAAGCACACACTGTAATAAGGGATGTTGAGAACAAAGAGCCATAAATAGGTTATGTAATTAAATGTATTGCTTTACTCTATGTATACAGATACACGACAACTCAGTATTAGTACATTTTAGCTTATGAAAGACAAAAATCATTAGTAAGAAATGTTTTAAATGCAATCATAGAAACCTAAGGGAATAAATCACCTACGGTATAGTATAATCTAAACCCTAAAGATTCTAGAGGTTGGAGGTGTCATATGTCCACATAATGGTACAAGGCTACAATCGAAAAGTCTGGGAAATCTAAGCTAACTTAGCATTCCGAGAATTTCAGTTTTACAAAGATTACTTCATCCTTTACACCTCATTTCCCATTCATATGAATCAATGCGGTTCCCTATTAGCAGTCTTTTCAAATTGATTTTTATTCTAAAATACCTAGGATTCGAATTTCTAAATGCATTTTAATTATGAATACCAGCTATTTATTTGAACAAGTTGAGTATGTAGGTTGTGACACAGTCATACAATTCTACTCCTGCTGATTCGTGTCAAATTTACAATACATTATTGTAGTTGGCTTATGTCTCCACACATAGGTACAGGTTCTCATTAAATGCCAGTGAAGCAGCTTAGCGAAAGAGAATATGCACAGCAGAAATACACTCACCTGAATTCTAATTACATTGTGACCTACCTTTGTAAGAATGATTACAGTGCATGATGTACATCTCACTTCATCACTGATTTAACAACACACCAATGTTTTCTATATAAATAGTCAGAAATTTGAATCCCTGAAAGATCAAGCATAAATTTGTAAGTCAGGAAAATAATTGTTAAATGTATTAAGTCCTAAGTCAGCTATTTTTCTTCTATTATTTGCAACTCTTCAGATAATTAACGAAGAAAGGGCTTCCTCTTTGTCTTACGTGAGTTGCCTACTGTTTTTGATTCCCTTGCGACTTGTAAAGGTGGACATACATCAGTGCGATATTACTTACCCGACCGAACGCTCACGCGATGTTCATCGATCCTGCCGGAACCGTCTCTCCCGATCTTATATCCGACCAACATGCGATCGCAAAATCCAATTCATTTAAGACAAATCCATACTTGCAAGCCAATTATTACCCACCTGTGGAAACTTGAAGCTTTAATAACACAGGGTCTGAATAATATTTAAGGTTTATACTTAAGATTTTCTCTATTATAAAACACATAAAGACCTAATTGAGTTTCCGTGCTTTGAGCTAAAAAGATCACAGACAGAAAAAAAAACCTGTGTAGTTTTAAAATGAGGGAATTAGTCAAGCAGCTGAATTCTGTTGCAACATTATGTTTATACAGCAGAAGGCAATGTTCATTTTTGTTACCAGGTGAAAAGGAAAAAAGATAATGATACTGTTTTTTGTAAATGTATATATAAAGACCTCAGAGAAAAGTATTAGCCGCACATGACAGCACATGCAAAAAATGGAGGGTCACCCCCCAAAAAACATTGTTTTGCTGTGATAATTGGCTTTAATAAATGGGTTAAGCACCCTTGAATATAAGATTAAATGTAGCTACTAAAATGTACAGTTCAACATATTTTGGGCTGAGGCAATAAAAGATGCAAAAGCTAATCTGCAAATCTGCTCCCATGAGGCAGAGTGAGAGTTGTCTCAGGCTGTGCCTTTGTGATTAAGGAAAAGGTGGCAGGGAACGTTGCTGATTGCAAGTTCACGTCTTGTTATATATAGTAAGCTGGTGACAAAAACTTGAGTACAGTACTGGCTGCATAAAGGGGGCCAGTAATTGCTGTATCAAGGTTATAGTTGAGCTTAAGTTACTCTAAGTTACTGCTCTGTGATTCTCACGCACTAATGGGTCTCATGCACAAGAGAAATTGCATTAGTGAGGCTGAGCATATTTTCGATATGCTAGAAAATTCGAGTTTCAAAAGTTCTGAAAGTTTATTTGGAACTTTAAAACCTTTAGATCCAATTCAAAACCAGGCAGATTTCCAAGATCAGTGGATTGCAAATTTAGCGAATTTAGCGAACTGTGTTCCAAATTTTTGAAAATTCAAGGATTTCCGAAATTTTTGAAGATTTTAGCAGTTTTAAGAATTTGTGATTTCATAAATCTCTAGAAATTTCGAAAATGTTCTAAAATACTATGCGGAATGCCAAAGCATGTTTCTGGTTCTGGGTGGTGTTTTTTAAATTGACATTGATACATGTTCTTCAGACCATTTACCAGGTCCCTGAACCACTTACAGTAAGTTACCATTGCTATTTACAACTTTATTTTAGACAGACATTTTCTGATTCACCCCCATTGACTTTAATGGTTCTGTACACTAATTTTCAAAGATTTTCTTTGTGTAACAGATTTTCAGAAGTTAGGCACAGTATTGATTTTTTAAGTATACCAATAGTAAAAAGAGGAGGACTGAGAATGTGGGACCATTAAATAATGCACAAAAAGGCAAATGTGCTAAACCATTTTTTTTTTCTTGTTCTGTATACACTATAGAGAATCCTAGTCCTTAAAGCAGTAATAATATAACTGTAATAATATGAAGGGTAAAAATAGGGAATATTAACTCTGACCGATGATATGGTAAGGAACTAATTAATTTCAATAAAGCCCCAGGACCGGATAAAATAAATCCACGGATCTTAAGAGAGCTTAGTTCAGTTTTATCTAGACCACTGTTTCTTATCTTTTTCAGATTCAATTTTGTCTGGTCATGTGCCATTGGAATGAAAAAAAAGCAATATGATACCAATATTCAAAAAAGGTAGTCATTGTCAGCCTGTTAACTATAGATCTGTACGCCTAACATCAGTGGTAGGGAAGATGCTGCAAACTTTGTTACCGGATGATATCCTTGACTTTGCTTTTATGAAGAAGTGAGTAAGAATTTAGATTCTGGCATAGCAGTGGATGTGGTATACTTGAATTTTGCTGAAGATTTTGATACTGTGTCACATAGGTGACTAATGTATAAACTGAGGACTGTTAGTCTATTATTATTATTGTTATTATTATTGTGGATTATATAGCGCCAACATCTTCGGTAGCACAATTACATGTTTACATTCACATCAGGCCCTGCCCCAAAGAGCTTACAATCTAAGCACATTTATTTACACATACAACCTATTAGTATGTCTTTATGATTGTAGGGGAAACCAGAGTGCATGGAGGAAACCCTCGCAAACACAGGGAGAAATACAAACTCCTTGCAGATGCATCCAAGGGTGGATTCGAAAACTCAGGACCTCAGAGCTGCAAGGCATCAGTGCTAACCACTGAGCCACCGTGCTGCCCAGCGGCCTAGAAAAATATATTTGTTCATTGATAGAGAATTGGTTATTGAATCGCAAACAGTGAGTGGTGGTCAATGGAACTACATCTATGTGGGCTCAGGGTTCTTTATTGGGGCCACTTCTTTTTAATCTGTTTATAAATGACTTACAAGGGGGCATGAAAATCCTTTATTAAATACATTACACCGGTTGCACAGGTGTCTTTTGTGAAACCGGTGCAGCCAGTGCAATTATGGAATTAAACATGCGCTAACCTATTCAATATAGGTTAGCACAATTTTAATCCCTATTTTTAGCACAGCACACGTAATCAGGCCCTCACTGTGCAGCGATTAATTTTGCACACAAGTGAGGTGATTTAGCCAGCGCTGCGCTCCTGACCCTTCTTAACGTCACGCTAACTTATTTACACTCAGTTATTGTGATGTAAATGCTTGCTTTGCGGCAGCTGCGCGAGATCCAGATCCGGAACTTGTGCAGCCGTCGCAAACCTATTTACCAGATGCTGCGCAGCTCTTAAAGGAGGCTGCGCAGCTCCTCTTAAAGGAATCCTGTATAGATTACAGTAGATATATGCTTTTTTTATTTGGACATAATATTAACAGTCAATTTAGTAAAAACATGATAACAAAACTGTAGGTTTTTACATCGATTAATTCCAGCAGTATTTTATTTTACATTTTTATAGTTATTCAGATTGCTGCTAAGGCTTATTTTATCCATTTTTCATGTATCTTCAATCTAAAAAAGCAAAATGCATTTACCCATGATCCTCTTGCATAGTTACTTACAGTATGTAAGTTATAAATCATTTGTCTTCTGAATATGCCTATAAACCCCAAGAATCCAGTAAGTACATTGGTTCATAAATGGCAACCATGCATCCCTTTTCATTGAATGACCTTTCTATTATAGAAAGATAAATTCTTTAATGTTTCTGAATAACAGTTTTCAAGATCTTTATAAACCATTAAGATAGTGATTACTACCTGAAAGACAACAGGAACAATCTTAAGGTGGGTACCCACAAAAGCAATCTGTCAAAGATGACAGAGAATCTTTCAGAATGTTCTTTGACATCAGAAATGATTGTTTCGGCCGTACACACATTAGCAATATACTGACGGGATTGGTATTATATTGTTAATGTTTATACCCAGCTTTAGTCCTGCACATGGTAATTGGTTTAATAGATAAAAGTTCCTACCTCAGCTATGGGCGCAGGTTCCCTCTGCTGTAGCAGAGCAGGAAGTGTTCCTGACAAATACAGTCTTGCAGGGAACAAATTATTAGTAAGTGCTAAACAAAATTTTTATTATGGGGTCTGTTATAAGTATCACAGCTGAGACACAGTCTGAAAAAAAGAAAAACCTAAACCTCAAGAAATGAGTTCTTTCGTGTACTTTCTTTTGTCTAGGAAAGGTAAACTTCAAAAATTTTACACAAACTGATATAGTATAGGAGTAGGACTATACTAAGAGATTCACTTAAGTATTGTCTAGATCCAAAATATCCTTATATTCAGCCAGAAAATCTCACATTTCATCAGACAGCCTGCTGAGAACAACTAACACACTGAACCTGGTGTGAAAATTTGGTCTTAACCGTGTATGGTCTTACAGTATACAGTACCTAGTGTTCCATAGATTACTCCTACCAATACATACTGCTACATCAAGTTTCCAAATACAGAATGCCCTAGATTCAGCAGTCACAAATATATTTGTTAGAGAGGCAATACATACTTTTTTATTTTACAGGCAGTATTGTTAGAGGGACAGGATACCATGATGGCCATTGTCTAGACAATTGTGGACACCGTGTATGTGTTTGTTTTAAGCATATTTACAATATAAGCCAACTTAACCATGATGACTTAAAGCAGTTTATTTAGGCAAAATAACAATCAAAATTGAACATTTTCTCGTGACTTCCTTTAGACTTTCTTTGGAAATGTTCTATGTGTCATTTATCTATTGACCCAGCATCAGGTTTACAATATCCACCCACTGTGCAGAATACTATGCAGACAAGTAATTTTCCTTTCCAGCTCAGTTCCCAAATGGCTTAGCCACTAAAGCATCCTGCTATGTATAAAGTGTTAAAAAATGAATATTGGAAATTTTCCAAGTGTTAATATGTTTCTTGCACTATTGAATTTGTTATCCCTGCTGCTTATGCATATATCCATAATAACAATGAAGAACCTGTTTACTCAGACACAGTACTACTCTACTACGCATTAGAGGAAAAGTAATAAATAATGCATTTAAAATCTTACACAATAAAATAAATCATATTTGATATTATTGTACATTCAGTTATTATACATTAATAGTTTCAAGAAACTGTCAGATGCTGAAAAATTCAACTCATAATCTAAGCCTAATGAACCGTGACATCTGCATAATAATGAGTTCTTAATGAGCTTGCATGTTCCTTCCAAAGTAACCAATGGGGCATATATGGATACAGTGCTTCAGTAAAAACAGTTTTTATAGTTTGTGTATCCATAGATGTGATCATTAGAGATTTAGAGTATTACAACTTTTTCTTCAAATTGCATACAACTGTAATGCTCTGCAATATTCTTCAGCACAGATACCTACATTTTTCTTCACCTATAGCCAGGTCTCTTTGCTTAGGTTGGGGATATTCAATTACAAAGAAGCAAATTAGGTGGAACTGGACACTAAACCAGCTGGGCAGCTGGAGAACAGGAACCAGTAGTGGAGGACAGAGATGAAGACAAAGACAAAGTCAGGAATGGAGCCAAGGGTCAGTCAGCCAAACACCTTACCAGGGATAAAGAGAAAGGCATAGTTGGACAGAGGTCAACATGAGTGGCAAAGAATCATAGTCGGGGGTCAGTAGAAGTCAGCAACAAGAAATTTAGATCCAAAAAAACCCACACCAAGAGCAAGTGGCTATAACTGGCAATGGTAAAGAGGAAACAGAGAAACAGGTACTTAAAAAGTCTAACAGTATAAAAGGCTAACAGGGCCAATCAGAGCAAGAGAACAGGCAGCACGATCCAAGATAGGAATTCAAATTTGCCACCTTAAATCCAAGGAACAATCATGAGCTAAGTAATTTGAAGACAGCAAAAGATGCAGAAGACTGAAAGGTGGAAAAATCTGAAGAATTAGCACAATACCCAAACACACCTGGACCAAAAACTGGATGATGTGTGCTTCTTATAAATAGCTCAGTTTTTTTTTATCTGTAAATCTGCACAGTGGCTGGAAGAATGTGACCACTCTTCTGCCTCAGTCAGAATAAAGGCCAGGTAAGAAACATTTTAGAGAAAAGAGAAGAGATAGGTAAAGGAGGCAGCACAAAAGAAAAGGTTGCATGTAAATTATTCTGGTAGAGGAAATTGAAGAATGAATGGGGAATTATAAGCGGAAAGGGGAAAGACAGTAGACAATAGACAGAGGGGACGAGGATATAGTATGAACACAGAAAAGAATAACATTAAGAAACAATGCAGAAAAAAGAAAATGAAGATGTAGAAACAGCTATTAAAGGGGAAGAAGGGAAAAGTTAACGAATGTGGCATAAACTGAATTTAGGGAGCTAAGTCCAGTTTTATCCAGGCCATTGTTTCTTATTTTTGCAGATTCCTTCATGTCTGGATGTGTGTCTGTGGATTGGAAAAAGGCTCATGTTGTTCCAATATTCAAAAAGGGTAGTCGTTCACAGCCGGGTAATTACAGGCCTGTAAATTTAACATCAGTGGTGGGGAAGATACTATAAATGAAGAAAGATATGCTGGAACAGGAACATACAGTAAGACTCTCATCGGAAATCTTTCCAATGATCAGTTTTATTCACATGACTTGTTTTGGGTTCAACAACCCTTTCTCAAATGTGACAAACAAAGTGCACACACCACATATTAACACAGTTAACAGGAAGTGACAACATTACTTTCTCTAACCCCACCCCCACCACCCATCACCAAGAGTATAATGAAAGTCCACCGTGAGCCGAGACATCATAGAATTTTAAATCCAATGGGTGGAATGGGGTCCATGAGATAATCCAAGTTGAGTCACCACAACAAATCCTTAGTAATGGTAACCAGTAGCTTCCACTCACCCAAGATCTTTAAGTCCATTCCCAAGAGTCAATTTATACGGGATAGATGTATCACATCTGACGAGAATAGGTACGAGGAAGCATCTAATAAGATTTGTGGCAAGCTACTTGAAAAAGGATACCCCATTACACAACTGATGAAAGTTAAAAATACTATCAGGCACATTCAAAGAGAGGATCTCTTGAAATATAGGGATAAGAGTAATAGGAACAAAAATCGTACCCCCTTTGTTTCCTTATTCTGTAAATAAAGATAGAAGGTGTGGTCAAACGCTACTGGCCATTAATCCAACAGGATCAAAATATGGGTACATTATTCCAAAATACACCACTGTTTAGTTAACAGAAAGGGAGGTCACTGAAAGACAAATTATGTTCTGCAGACCTGGCTAGCTTACACTCTATATTTAAAGGCACACCTAAAAGAGGAATGTACCCCTGTATGGGTTGCATTTATTGTCCTTCTATTATTGAAGGGGAAACTATCACACACCCACTACAAGGTACACCTATCAAGCTTAAGCACTTTGCCACATGTAACACTAAGCAGGTGGTTTACCTGATCAAATCACTTTCATGGTTTAACTTTATCCCGTTTCTCACCTACAAGCAGGCCTGGTTAGGCAGTACTTATGTTGATTATGGTAGGCCTTTGTGCATTTGTATAAGTGTTTTTATTTTATGTTTTCTCTTATGTATATATTTATGGTAATTGCATTATTATTATCCACCCCCACTACTAAAGATTTGTTGTGGATTATCCCATGGGCACCATTCCACCCATTGGATTTAGAATTCTGTGACGTCACGGCTCACAATAGACTTTCATTGGACTCTTGGTGATGGGTGGTGGGGGTGGGGTTCGAGGAAGTGATGTTGTCACTTCCTGTTAACTGTGTTAAATTGTGGTGTGTGTACTGTGTTTGTCACATTTGAGAAAGGGTTGTTCAACCCAAAACATGTCATGTGAATAAAACTGAGCATTGGAAAGATTTCTGCTGACAGTCTTATGTTCCTGTTCCTGCATATCTTTCTTCATCTATCTTATCCAAAACATTGGGGACAGAACGTTAGCAGTCTACAGGCGGAATCTGAAGGCCAGGAGCATCATTACTTTTATTTAGCAGTGGGGAAGATACTGGAAAGTTTAATAAGGGAACATATTCTAGAGTATGTTTCAAGGACTGACATTATAAGTAGTAATCAGCATGGATTTAGGAGGAATCGATCCTGTCAAACTAACTTGCTTGGCTTTTATGAGGAAGTGAGTAGAAATTTAGACTTTGGCATAGAAGTAGATGTAATTTACTTGGATTTTGCAAAGGCATTTGATACAGTCCCCCATAGGCGACTAATGTATAAGCTGAGGTCTGTTGTTCTGGGGAGTCACATTTGTACATGGATAGAAAATTTGTTAATGAATAGGAGGCAGAGAGTAGTTGTAAATGGGGCTTCATCATTATGGACTTAAGTGCTTAGTGGGGTGCCACAGGGTTCTGTGTTGGGGGCGTTTCTATTTAATTTGTTTATTAATGATTTGGAAGTGGGTATTGTCAGCAAGGTTTCTGTGTTTGCTGATGACACAAAACTTTGTGGACCATTAAAAGCTTTAGAGGATGTGCAATCGTTGCAGGGGGATCTAGATAGATTGTCACATTGGGCTGCTAAGTGTCAGATGAGATTCAATGTTGATAAATGTAAGGTGATGCATTTTGGACTTAAAAATCCTTGTGCTGTTTATACTGTAAATGGCTCTGTGTTAAGTGAATCCCTGTTGGAAAGGGATCTTGAAGTTTTGGTGCATAACAAACTTAAAGGTAGCAAGCAGTGCCAGACAGCAACAGCTATAGCCAGCATATTATTGTCTTGTATAAATAGAGGTTAGTATTCAAGGGAGAAAATGTTTTTCGTCCCCTTTACAAAAAATTGGTAAGGCCTCATTTGGAATATGCAGAGCAATTTTGGAATCCTGTGTACAAAAATGACATCTTTGAAATGGAAAGGGTTCAGAGAAGGGCAACTAAATTAATAAGGGGATTGGGGGAGCTTGAATATGAAGAGAAATTGGATGTTACAATTATGTACGCTAGAGAAAAGGCACTTGCATGAGGATATGGTTACTGTGTATAAATACATTAACGGCCATACAATAAACTATCTGGGGCATTGTTCACCAAAAGAGCATGTCAGAGGACACGTGTACATCCTTTAAGACTTGAAGAAAATAAGTTTAGGCTTTGTGATAGCAGGTTCATTGTTTAAAAAAAAGCTGGATGAGTTTCTGCAAACAAGGAATGTTGCAAGTTACTGGTATTGATGATATGATTTCTGATTGCCACTTGGAGTCAGGAAAGAATTTTTTTCCCCCTTCATAAATTTGATTAATGTTACCAAATGTATGAGGTTATTTTCAGTAACCCTCAATAATAACCTCAAATGTTCGATAACTCTCGAAAATACGATGGGAAACTCCAAAGTAGTTTTTGATCATCTTTTCGAGGGTTATCGAATGTTCAAGATTATTTTCGAAGGTCAACCAAAAATAACCTTGTACATTCAGAAATCCTCGAAAATGCAGTCCATTTTAATGTTCTTGAGGTACCTAGGGATTACCAAATGTTCAAACATTGTTTAATGTGGCTTTTTGCACATCCAAAAATTAAGGAAAACACAAACACTGCAAATATCCCTGTACTCACATGCCATAGTAAAATTAACTATGCTAGCATGAAAAGGAATAATATAGTGGATAATGCACCCCCTACTGTAAATTGTAAGGATATTCCAAGTCTCCGACAAGTTCCCTGACCATATAAAAGTACAAGGCTGCAGGCCGAGTGCTTTTATACAGGGAACGGAATTATTCTTCTTATATCCTTATAATTTAAAAAAGGGGGTGTAATATTGATTATAATCTACCCCTTCCTCTAATTTAAAGTCTAACCTGATGGCCTACCTGCAATGTAATAGCTGAACAACCCCCCTCCTTGTCTGTATCAAGGATACCCTGCACCAGGGTCACCCCTGCTGGACAGTTACACTGACCCCCACCCCTCCCCTCAGAATCCCCCATTATTTCAGGCTGCAGACTTGCTTAAGGGACCTGCACTGGTAACTACCTATAGAAAGTATAACCGCATTCTATTTTTCCACTCTCCCCATCCTTGAGCCTTAATCAGGGGATGATATGTTCTTACTTTGGACAGCCGCAAGTTAAACAGAGTGCGCAAAACAGATCACACACATGATTAAGGGAAGAGGGGGGAGGAGTCTGGAGAACCAGAATTAGGCTATAGTTTCTACAGTTACGTGATCGGTCCATCTACGGAGCAGATCGTGGCCGTAAGTGTTAGCCATGGAGATGGGGAGGGGGGTGAGGGCTGGGTAAAGCACTTCCTGATTATAATTGACGCGCTGCTACATAATAGCACGCTGATTATAAGGATATTATTTGACAGTTGGGTCCCATAGGGATCCATTAAGGGGGTAGATTATAAACATATAATAATTTGATGGTGAGAGAGAAAAAAAAGTTTAAATAGCTTGCTACTTTCTGGTGTGTGTGATTTGCTTAAGATAGAAATGACCCATATCATATCGACTATAAACGGCCAAACTATTGACTGATAACAGGTTGTGGTGCCTCCATCAGCAGCCATCTCTGTATCTTTTATGTGTTTTCTCTTCAAGAGTTACAAGAGTAACTCCCAAAAAAAACCAAATGAAGGCAGCGTAACTGAAATAAACAATACCTACGTATTTGTACATGTATATACGCAGAATATTTACAGTTTGCCATTATATATTTTACATTGGATAATAAAAGAGTAATGAAAACCAGTAATTACTTTGTGCCAAAAATATAGGAACATTTACTAATTTGCATGACTGTTAATCCTCCTTGGGCAGAATGTCTTTAAAATGCACAAATTTATGTAAGTGGTTAATGCTGAAAAATACTTTCCTGGGGAAAAGCTTATGCGGTAGCTTTCAAGTAGTAAACTATCAGCTTGTAAAATACCAGATGGCCAAGTATCAGCGAACATCTCAGTAGTATCAGATAAAATGTCTTTTAAGGCGATATGCACTGAAGGGTACAAACTTATGCACTGTGAAATGTGCCAAAATATACACTGTTCACCAAATTAAATTGCATTTAAAAAAGCAACGGGCAGTCTGAAGACCATTCAGTTACAAAATGCTGAAATTATTGTAAATTCTGTCAACGAAAAAAAAACATTGCAGTGGGAGAAATTTAATAAAAAGTACAGCTTCGACTGTGTGCACTTGTAAACCACCCCAAACTTCCATATCCTGTACGTGGAAATTTATAAAAAAGTGCAATTAGCAAGTGTGACAAAGACCTACTTAGCAACAGTCTGAGCTGTTAATTTACAAATTCATTGTACTTGTCACTGTGTGATTAAACACAAACATTGCACATACACATACAAAAAAACAAAAGCTTATTTGCTGGGTGTATCAGGTAGATGTGACATGGGAGAATGATATAGGTCTTTCATGTCTCTTTCTTGTTAGGCTTGTTTCTATTTTGCATCTGTCAATACTGAGGATGTACTAGGGTTGGTTGAACCTACTAACTAAATTTTGAAGATGAACTACCAGAATTCTGATCATGTTTCAACATTTCATGGTTTTGCCACAGAATTTCAGTTTTGCAAAACTTGGGACTGTTTCATGGCCCCACTGTTGTAGGAACCCTTGTGAGTTTGTGCCACCTAATGCTATGTTCACTCTATGAACTGCACAGCACATGAGATTTGGTGTAAAAACTGGTGCATGCACCGCAAGAGCTATTTATTAATTTATTGTGTGTTGAGTCCCCAGTAACATAGTAACATAGTAACATAGTAATTAAGGTTGAATAAAGACATTCGTCCATCAAGTCCAACCTATTCCCTTTTTTTTTTTTTTTTTTAACCCTACCTAACAGTTGATCCAGAGGAAGGCAAAAAACCCCAGCTAAAAAAGGGGGGAAAAAATTCCTTCCTGACTCCAAACGGCAATCGGAAAGTATCCCTGGATCAACCAGATCTATATGCATTAATACCAGTAATTCTCAATATTTTTTAGTTTTAGAAACTTATCCAGGCCTTTTTTAAAGTTATTCAATGAACTTGCCATTACCACCTCTGCTGGAAGACAGTTCCACAGTTTCACCGTTCTCACTGTAAAGAAACCTCTCCTAACTTGAAGATGAAACTTCTTTTCTTCCAACCTTAAAGGATGTCCACGAGTCCTCTGATATGACCTATTAGTGAACAATGCACCAGAGAGTTCACTGTATGGGCCATTAATATATTTGTATAAGGTTATCATGTCCCCACGCAACCGCCGCTTCTCCAATGTAAACAGCCCTAACTTGTCTAATCTGCCTGCATATTCAAGCCCCTCCATTCCCCTTATTAATTTAGTTGCCCTTCTCTGAACTGCCTCAATTTCCAAGATGTCCCTTTTGTATATGGGATTCCAAAACTGCACCGCATATTCCAAATGTGGCCTTACCAGTGCCTTGTAAAGAGGGAGAATAATATTTTTCTCTCTTGATTCCATTCCCCTCTTTATACAAGACAATATCTTGCTAGCTCTAGCTGTTGCTACCTGGCATTGTTTGCTACAGCTAAGTCTGTTATCTACCAGAACCCCCAAATCTTTTTCCATTTCAGATGCACTTAACACAGAGTTATTTATGGTGTAGGTGGCACAGGGATTATTAAATCCCAAATGCATCACCTTACATTTATCAACATTGAATCTCATCTGCCATTCTGCTGCCCATTTTGATAATCTATCTAGGTCTGCTTGCAGCACTTGCACATCATTGGAAGTTTCCAAAGCTCTGCATAATTTAGTGTCATCAGCAAACACAGAGACCTTGCTCTCAATGCCCCCTTCTAAGTCATTTATAAACAGATTAAACAGAAGCGGCCCCAGTACAGAACCCTGAGGAACTCCGCTTAGAACTTTAGCCCACATAGATGTAGCTCCATTAACCACCACTCTCTGTTTGCGGTCCAATAACCAGTTCTCTATCCATGAACAAATGTTTTCTTCAAGGCCAACAGTCCTCAGTTTATACATTAGTCGCCTATGTGGCACAGTATCAAAGGCTTTTGCAAAATCCAAATATACCACATCCACAGCTGTGCCTGAAATCTGAAACTTCTTACTCACTTCTTCATAAAAACCAATTAAATTTGTCTGGCATGATCTATTTCTCATAAATCCATGCTGACTACTACTAATAAGATAATCTCTGGAGACAAAGTCAAGGATATGATCCCTTAACAAAGTTTCCATCACCTTCCCTACCACTGATGTTAGGCTTACAGGTCTATAGTTACCAGGCTGTGAACGACTACCTTTTTTGAATATTGGTATTACATTGGCTTTTTTCCAATCCAGTGGCACATCCCCAGACAAAAGCGAATCTGAAAAGATGAGACACAGTGGACTTGCTAGAACTGAACTAAGCTCTTTTAAAATCCTAGGATGCAATCCATCTGGTCCTGGCGCTTTATTGATATTAACTTTGTCTAATTGATTCCGTACCATATCCTCTGTTATCCAATGTGAAAACTCTTCATTTCCTCCCTGCACATTGTTACAATCCCTACTGTAAGGATTCTCAACAGTAAAAACCGATGTAAAAAAACGGTTTAGCAGATTAGCCTTTTCGGCATCCTCTACAACCACCTCAGCTCCATTATTTAATGGTCCCACATTCTCAGTCCTCATTTTTTTACCATTTATATACTTAAAAAACATCTTGGGGTTGGACTTGCTTTGTTCGGTGATCTGGGATGGGGCAGGATCAGACCCTACTTCCGGCTACATACAGTAATAGGTAATAGTAGTAGCATAAAATGTAGGAATGGAGCACTCCAGGGATTTAAAAAACATTTGTTTATTGAATCGGTTAACACATTCTATGGAAGTGTTATGGACCTCTCACGGCTGTTCTCAAGATGGTTAACACACAATACAGAAGAGTTTACAGGTAACCTACCCTATTCCCTCCCCTCAGGCATGTCCATTGGAGAAATACAACTCGATGGTCACATAAGCCTTAGCAAATACTTAGTGACTCATTATACAAATAAACCTATGGAATAAATGTATCAATTTAACTACTGATAGTGGCTAGTTATATTTGTATTAAACATAGTGGTTTAAGAATGTTTAAACTTAAAGGACAACTCCACTCTCATAAGAACATCTTTTAGAAAGAATGGCCTCTTTAAAATATGTTGATATATCATACTTTCTCCTATGAATTCATTACTGTATGTCTGCTATGCTTCTGGATGCCTCATGGAAACTGAGCAATTTAGAAACCTGTACTGAGCCTGGGCATGCTCAGAAGAGGCATCTAGGGGATTAACATTCAGTCATTGGCTGTGATTTTAACTGTCAAATCAATAACTGACAGTTACTAACAGGAAGCAGAAACAGGGGCAACAGGACATTGTGCAGGATTTCAGGTTAGACTTACAGTATATATTTCAGATTTCAAACTATTACAGTTTAGGGTTTTGGGGGGTGATTTACCTGTATGTAAGTTTTCATTTTGGGGCTGGACTTGCCCTTTAATTAAAAAACATGTCCAAGGTGGTGCTGTAATTAAATTGAAACTCCAAATGAAGAGGATGCTCTACTGTTGTCAAAACCAATAAAATCACAGAGAAGCTGCACATCCCAAGCTTAGTAGGAAACATTAGTGAAAGGCCATATATAATAGATAATTGCCATACTTTGAAATGGCAAATTTTAAACTTCCCAATGTGACAAGATGGTATAAAATATTAAAATGTGTATCATGTTGCATAATTTTCTTATGTAAATACTGAGGAGTTTAACAGGAGAACACAAGTGGTTTGCAGATTGAAAAAAACAACATTTTACAAGATTTGTAATTAAAAGGTGAATATTAAATTCTACTTTTATGTATCCCCACCACAAGAGCCTCTTGTTCCTTAGCTGAAAACAATATAAGCAGTTTAAACTAGGTACTTCATAATGTTGTGTGTCCTTAAAGCCCTTATATGAGAACTAGAGATGGCCGAAACTGCTAGGTTTCCTTCTGTTTTCGGAAAATCCCGAAGATCCGAAAATCCAAAAATGGAACTTGCAATCGAGACTTCGGAATGCGTTTTGGATTTTAATCGCATGTTCAAGGCTATTTTTAGGAAAAAGTCTAGAACGTTTAATAAAAATAAAAAACGTGTTCCGAAGTCCCGAAATCCGAACGATCCATTCGGATTTCTGAACTGAGTGGTTCCGTGTCGGATCCCCTCTCCAATGAGAACGTCTGTTCTAAAAATACTGTACATCAATATTTAAACCCAAGTTGTATAGCGGTAACCTAAATGACAAGATATATATATTCCTTGTTTTAAAAGAAATTTTATTAAATGCAGTAATTCTAAATTAACCAGTGAAAGCTAAATGCTAATTTTAATAGATAGATAAGCCTTGAAAATTTCATGTACATGTAACTCCTGTAAGATCCCCCCACCTCACCCCCAATGACATCTACTTTATACACATACAGGGTTATTCAATAAAAGTTCTTATTGTTTAAAATGGTGCTAATTTTGCCCCAACCAATCAGATGTAAGCTTACAAATGTTAAATAAGATGTGATTGGTTGGGGCAAAATTAGCGCCATTTTAAACAATAAGAACTTTTATTGAATCTCCCTGAATGTACACATTAAGGAAACCATTTCCTACTAATAATGCTGGAATGTGCATAAACCTCAAAATGCAATTATGCACTCTAATATCTGCCTTGATTTGTGACAATTTTATTAAGAACTATTGGGATGCAAACTAATCTTATACTTCAGAAAAAATGCAAACATCAATGACTATTAAAAAAAAAAAAAGAAAGAAATCAACTTCTTGCTTGCTTAATGAAACAGAACAGCTTAGGCAGACAATCTGTTCCTCTAGCCACTACATCTGTTTCTTTTTTTCGTTTACTTCTGCTACACAGCAATGTGCTAAAAAACAACTTGCTCTAAGGAGCACATTCTGTAAGGTCAACAAGGTGATGAGGATAACAGCAGACATGGTGAGTGGGTTGATTGTGACCACTTGCCATTTAATAGGTCACTGCTTGTTGTATGAAATTAAAAATTTGACCTTTAAAGCTATACTTGTACATTTTGTTCAAAGGCTGCAATGCTTAATATTGAGTACCTACACAAGTAAATTCAATGTTTTTATTTGATTTTTTTAAATTCATTTGTATCTATATTCCTTCATGAATGCATTCTTTATGCCTGTGCATGTAAAAAGTTGTCCACTAGTAAAGAATACATAGATTTATTGCTTTAGTACTTGTGCAATAACAAATAACACCTTGCTTGACTTGATAAAGGTGCAAAAAAAGACAGTTTTTTACTTACTGTAATCTGTAGCAAGTAACTTCCTGTATGAAGGATCTCAATGCTTAGATGCTCAATGCTCAGATCTGAGCATGTTTCAGTGTTGCTTAATTACTGTTAGGAATACTGGCAAGAATTACCATTATAGAAACCGAAATGGCAGCTCACTACAGCAGAGCATAGAAAAATGGATTAAAGTGCATCTATAATGAGAAAATTAACTTTTTTTTCTTTCTTTCCATGTGTTTTATAATCCCCCCCCACTCCCAGAGTGTCTTTGTTTTCTTCAGATTCCTCTCTGCCCTGATACACAAATTAGAAGAAGAGGTGATTGCATTCCTCTACTCCTACTTGTACTGTCACTCCAATCCCTGTGACGTGACCCTCTTCTCTGCTCAAGTCCCTCCATCCTCCCTGCTCTGTTTGCACAAACACAGAGATGAGAACATTAGCAGGGGGGTAGCTTTGACTGCAGAGATAAGGCTGCACTTGATAAGGCACCCCCCTTCTTGATTAATGATGTGAGAGATTGTATTGCAGCAGGACACAGAGAGATCCGTGTCTCCAGGGCAGCTTGCTTTCTATTGGCCACTGTGTGTGGGTGTGTTTTTCAGGATGTTGAACTTTTAACTCCTACTGCACATGAGAAGCTTGTCGAGCTGAAGGTGTTTAGACATGGAGGAGGTAACAGAGGGCAGGGGGAAGGGGGGAGTGCTGCAGAGAGATCTGACACCATGGAAAAACAGAGTCACTGACAAAGGTAGGAGAAACACAGTACATGAATTTAACTTTGCAATTGGGCAATGTGTTTTTTTCACTATTGATGCCCTTTAAATCAATCAGTTTTTAAGAAATGTAGATAATGTGTAGGATTACTAAGGTAATTAACTAAACTTACCCTTTAAAGTAAATGTAAAGCTCGTGCATCTTACCAGATAAAAATTGATGGGGTATGTTTTTTTTTTTACAATGAGATTCGCTAGTTCTACACAGTATTATATTCTTTACATTTGTATTTGTAGTTTCATTTAAATGAATGTATTTTATATACCACTTAACATGGAAATTACCCTACACTAATGGCCAATATTGTGTCACTATATACTTATTGAGCACTATCAATTTTTTTTGTAAATTGGTTGTTGTATACTGTAGTATGTTCATGTAGTGAGTGGAGTGATGTGATAATGGGAGTCTGGAAGTACATGTGGATGCTAAAGGAGACTAGGGTATGCCCAAAATGGGATCTAATTAGAGGCAGGTAACAAAGAATGAGGAGCACATTACTGGAAGAATACTGCAGCTACTGATAATATATTTCCCTCACCAATTTGAGACTTTGTTTAGCCTGACTAAAGTAATCACCTATTTAATTGCTTTTAAGGCCGCTATGATTCTTTTCACCATAGTCAGGTCTCTTTGTTGATGTGCAGGTATCTTAAAGATACATTTTTGGAGGAATATGAGTTTTCATCTGGGTCACATCTGTCCCACATTCTTATTTCCTACTAGTGCTACCAACAACAACCCATTTCTATGTCTGAAATATGTGTTATTAGTATTTGTTATAAAAGTGATTGTTATTTGTTCTTATAATCAACCTTTCCGTATTCTGGAAGAAATGCATTAGTTATTTAGAACAGGTGATTATAATAAATTACATCCCTGGGCTATGGGCAAATGTAACTATTAAAAATCATGTTATTTAAATAATATGGAGCCAGACAAAATCGCTTTAATAAGAATAAGAATATTACGAATCAAATAAACAAAGTCAGTAGAAGATTAGAACGATAAATAGCTATTTATTTTCATCGCGTGATGCCAAGCTGATAATTAAGTAGCATTTGGAATATAGTTTGCAACCTTGTGAGTTACCAGCTTATAATAATCAATGTTTACTAACTTATGATGAAGATAAAGAGCAGTTTAATGAAGTAATCTTTCAAACTTTTATGGGATCCTTTCTCTTTACAATGTCAAAATGATAATTGTTTTCCATGTAAGCAAAGGAGATATAGGCAAAAACTGTTTTTGTTTTGTATTGTTTTTAAATGATTCCTTCTGATTTTAACTAATAAAGGATGTATTTTTTTACATATGTACTGTAATGATGTTGATTGTTTGCCAGCAACACATTACATGTCCATTTTGGAACTCCCAGTTATTCTGTATCAAATGCAAATTTCTAAAAGGAGAATTAAACTTTATTTTTTTTTAAATCCTAATGTGAAAGCTTTTCTCCTTGAACACCTATACACTGTATGCTTCGTATCTTGTAAGTTGCATTTAGTACATGTAAGGCTTCCATGTTGTTCCCCATACAACTCACAGCCCATGTAGTCCCAAGTATTTACCGTCTTTATTTTCTCTACAAATATGGAAGTCCCTGATAAGTCTTTGAAATGTGCTTGTTAACCTGCGGTTTATTTGCCCGCCAACATGAGTTGCATACAGCCTTTCTGGGTCAATACAAAACAGTCAGCTGATTTCACTAACTTTTTTTTATTCTATTACTAGCAAAAGATAAAGCTTCTAAATGTACCTGCATACCTTGAATGCAAAGATTACTTTTTCTGCAAAGATTACTTTGCATGAAAAAAGGATTATATCATTGTTAGGATAGGAGCATTAAATGTGTTTGAAAAAAAAAAAAAAAAACTGAAATCCCTGTTCTGAGTCAGGGAGAGGGAGGATGTCTGTGCTGTTATCTGTGCTGTTTGGTTTCATAGATCAGCAGCCACAGCAAAGCGAGAGGTGAGACACAGCTTGTTGTATGTTTGTGAATGTACTTAATCTATTGAAACAATGTTGTCTGGAGAAAAAATTAGTTTTTAAGAGACTTAAAAAACTACTAAAGCCTCAGCTTTTGAAGGTAGTACACCTTGACATAAAAAAAGTAATCTGTGCCTTTAAGGTACACACAAGGGGACTTTTTGTCCCAACCAAGCATTCTCTGCTAGTGAGCTCCTCGTGACTAGCACCTGACTCAGGAGGTGTGGTCAGACGTTGTTCATATACACAGTTATTTCATCTAGTTCTTCACAGGGCTACATTTTCTTTAATGCTATTCCCCCAGAGATGTATTAAACAGGATATCGGGTTTTTTTTGTATTCAGATTCTGCAGTGTAACAAATTTAATTTATTTCTTCTTTAAGCAAAATGCACTGCAAGCTGGCTGCTTTATTTCATATCAACATTACATTACTACCTTGAATTTCTTGCTTTTGCCCCTCTGCCCTATGCCAATTTCCAATACGCAGCTCCAGTATCTCATTCCAGTTTTCAGCTCCAGTTTCCAGAAGCTGTTCCAGAAACAGCTCCAGTATCCAGCTCCAGTTTCCAGTATATGTTCTAGTATCTAGCTCCAGTATCCAGTATCCAGTATTTCATTCTAGTATCAAGCTACATTTTCCAGCATCTGTTCCCATATCCAGTTCCATTTTCCAGTATTCTATTCCAATATCTGGCTTTATCTACTAGAATTCTGTTACAGTATCCAGTTCCCTAGTCCTAGTTCCCTAGTTGCCTCTACCCTACCTTTCTTTGACAGACAAACGTTGCCTGTACTTCTTCCCTAACTTGGACTTTGATTCTCTTACTCATCTTGTACTTTTTCTTGGACCTTGGCCTCCTACTGAAAACGAACACTGTAAGAACCCCAGTTCCTCTGGGGCTCTTATTCATTACACATACTTGACTTGGTCAGAAAATACCACTAATCCAGTGAATTTAGTGATTGCCATTGTGTCACTGATCTACTGTGCTGCAGTGATAAAACACTGCAGGCATTAGGTTAACTGATAGTCTGGGTTGCATTTCCAAACTAATGCACTGTGTGATGCTCTAAATCCTAAATTCGTCAATGGAGTATTATGTATATGTGATCAATTCAACCCCTGCTGTGAACCCATGTGTATAGTTATTAGCATATGCTATGGATTCCCTTCTTGGGAACTCACTTCTTATGTATGGAGGTCTGAGTGTATATACCCCAGACCTGTCGCTTCGGCTTCTCTCCAGCTAGTGGGAGCTTATATTTCTTGTACAGTCCTATGGTTAATTTATACACAGATAGTAAAACTATAGCGGACTCACCTGCTCCTCTCAGTGATCCGAGTGCTGAATCGCCCCAGACCCTTCGCTTGGTCTAAAACTGCTTGCAAAGTATATATGTGTATATAAAATGGCAATTCCTTTTAAAAGTGGCTTTATTAAACAAACATTAAAACGGTCCCCACGCCTGCCGCTTTTAAAAGGAATTGCCATGATACCGAATGTTTGGAGAATGCGGATCGAACTTTTATACATATATAATTATGTATATGTGGAAAAATATAAAAATGGAAAGTAATTGTTTTCATTCAAGTAATAAAAGGTGTTAGTTAAAATTTGTTAAAAATGTATTTTTACCTTAAAGGAAACTTGAGAAACACTTTCCGCTTTCAGATTGCAGGTCAATGCACCAGGAAGTGCAAGGCTCCTGCAGTGGAGTTAAAGTCGTTCTAACCAGTGATATATCGTTTAGTGCAACTTTAATGAAGGTTAGCCATGCTGCTGCCACAAGCAATGTTATATGCTGCAAACAATTGCATTACTTTTTTTTCATTTAAAGTGTTTTTTAAAGTGTTTCCATAATACAGAAATTGTTAAGGCTATACTTAAGCAGGAAGAAAGAAACAAAAACAATTTATTCAGTTGTTCTTTGATGACTTAATAAGGAAATTAGTGTCTTGAAAACATGTTAAAGGAAACAAACACCCCTGTGTGATGCAAATGTATCGGCTGTAAATTCTTTCGGGAACTTGTCCGGGAACGCTACCTAAGTCTTCCACAGTGCCCCCTCTTCCAGCTCCATTCAGCATTCCCCACAAGGGAAGACTCAACACAGTGAGACATATAGGAGATGAAAATAAAGGGGCAAATCAAGGAGACTGCAGATAATGAAAATATTTATCGAAGCTCAAACAAGAACAAAAACAAGCAGGAACCCTGTTCGAGTGTTGTTTTTGTAATTGATTTTATTGAAGATGTAATCTTCAATAAATATTTTTATTATCTATAATCATTATCTAGAGCCCCCGAGATATCTCCTATACATCTCACAAACACCCCATGCCTCTAATTAAAGGAGAACTATAGCCTTAAAAACATTTATCCTGACTTACATGGCAGAAATTGCATATTAAATGATATATACAGGAAATTGGCACTTCTCAAGCTTGCAATACATGGGCCATACATGGGTCGATCAATTTTGTGCATTCAATCAACAGAAAGTGATTAATAAAGTGTAGAACTGATCTAATTTTGATTAATCCGATTAAAATATTTTAAGAAAATTATACAGATTTTTGAAAAATTTCGATCAAGCATTTGCATATGTTGAAAAATCCATTATGAATCATATTTGTAGAGTCATATTTAAAAAAAGTACAGAATCTAAAACCGATCTCACTTGATTCATTTTCGTTAAACAGTTGGATGTTTATTCCAATTGAAACGTAAAACGTCCCAATGCAAAATAACCTATGTATGGCTACTTATTTCTAACTAAAGTATTAGTTGACCAATGTAGAAAAAGCCAAACAAAAGTTCTGCAGCTACTTTCAATTTGTTCTCCTTACAAAAATGCTTATCAAAGACAATGGATATATTATTTTAGTCAGTGGTTTCTGGTCTATAATTTACAATAAAATATGTTATTGCCCATAGTTTTACTATGAAAACTGTGGATTTTTTGCACGTTTGCGCATGCGTTTTCGCTCGACTTTGTGTCTACGATGAAAATCGCGGGAATGCCAACATTCCTGCGTTTTCCTATGCGCATGCGATTGCATTCAAGCACTTTTTTGCGCATGAGTTTTCTCTTTAAAAATGCGCAAAAACGCAAAGAAGTTGCGAACGCTATTTGGTGCACGATTTGGTGCGTTGTCGTGTGACCATAATATTGTTTTTAGCCAAGGTAGCATGAACATTTAAAAAAAAAAAATCACTACATGGAAACAGTATTTCTATTCTGATTGCCTGCAAAATCTGCAGGTTGTTACATTTGAAAGGACAAAACCAATTTAATCAAATATGTTTCAGCAGATTACAAGAATATTATGCATTCATCTCAGGAATGTGGATTCTTTTAATGTTTGGTGAGTAGATTTCCAGATGCACTGAACATCTGGGGATTTCTAATTAAAATCAGCTACACTGTAAACACGAAAAAATGCATTTTACAATGAAATACACAAATAACATCTTATCTTGTAAAATATATTAAATATACCAGAAAAAATACCAAAATATGCATTCCATTTTATTTCAATGCATTCAACCTTCTTCAATTGTTATAAACTAAGCAGAGGGTTTAAAGAAACAATTATTTATTTGAGAAACATTTACATTTATTTCAATGAAATGTATTTCTAATAATGAATTACTTCAAATTATGATTCATCAAAATTATAATTATGACAATAGAGCCATACAACTTTCTCCACGGTGCTCACATTTTTCATAACACTCTAGATTCTGTTTGCATTTGCTGTGTTCCTTATGAGATGATAGCCAGATAAGAATAAAGCAATGGTTGTCATAACATTTTAAACTTTCTATAGTCCACTATATTAACAGGGAGATGCATTATCCTGTGCTAAGAGGGAAATAAGTGCAAAACCCATGCAAACCATGTTTTGCAAGGCTAAAAAAATCCAAAAGTTCCAGGTAAAATAAGGGTAGAAAAAGCATGGTAAATGGCAGTAAATGGCTCAGGCTTCTGGGACATGGTCAGGGTAAAAGAACAAATCACCAAAACGTTAAAACGTTAAAAATGAACTTCCTTTACCCGCAGGCTATTTTCGAGTTTCCGCATATATACAAGGCTACTTTTGGTAACCAAAAGCGCTAGGTCGGGACACAAAGTCCCTCCGTGTGTACCCAGCATTAGAATGTGGAATCATATTGGAACAGGCAGGGCAGAACAATCCACTATATGTACATTTGAACTAAGTATTACACGTGCACATGTAGGAATGTTGCTCAGAGTGTGTTCATTGGAGCGATAAAAGCAGATGGGTGATCTGGCCACTACAATTAACTCAGCGGTATTTGGAGACTAGTTCTTAGAAACAGACCAAAAAATCTGCATGCTAGCAATTACTAGTTCTAACGCTAACTTCCACCAAAGATACAATGGCTTCCACCCCACCATTAAACTTAAAATTAACCATTCACCAATTGAAATAAGCTTTCTGGACACCATAATGCAGATTAAAGGAAACACATTACAAACATCCATCTATCGCAAGCCTACAGACAGACCCACATACCTCATTAAGGACAGTTTTAACCCTAAACTCGTAAAGAACTCTATAACCCACCCCCTTAATGGATCCCTATGGATCCAAACTGTTAATAATATTGTTATAATCAGCACGCTGATACGTAGTAGCGTGCCGATTATAACCCAGAAGGCCCTTACTCGCCTATGTCCGATGTCTGCCTTGTGCTGCACAAGGATTTCACAGATGCAGTATGAAGCCGGACCTACATTAACTAAGAAGGAAGGAGGGGGAGGGAGGAGTCCAACGGAAGGAAGCCTGCAGATAGAGACCTTCACTGTACAAACCAAGGAGGGTTGACTGCACTTGCGTGAAACTTCGGCAGTTAACCAGCTTGAAAAAGCAGAGATGGGGTAATGTTATATTAAATGACAACGAACCTGCAAGAAACCAGAGGGGGGAGGGGAGGGATTGTGAGAGGACTGTCAGCCTGTGAACCTGCTTGGAAATGCAGTGGGGGAAGAGTTCCTAAAAGTAAGTGTGTGTGTGTTTGTTTGTGGGGATGGTGGTTTAGGGATAAAAAAAATGTGGGGGAAGGGGGGTGGATTATAATTGATAATGTATGAATAATTGATAATGTATGATAATGTATGAAGTCACCTCAGAGTTCCGTGCCCGGTATAAAAGGTACCTGCGGCCTTGTGCTTTTATATGGTCACGGAACTCCTTGGTGACTTCTAATATGCTTATAATTTACAGTTGGGGGTACATTATCCACTATATTATCTACAGTCAGGGCATAAGATATAACAGGATTTGCTCTGATTCTACAGATAGAAATATGCACCTGGAACAGCTCAAAAACGACCTTGCAAAACAGGGATACAGTCAGTCAATTACAGAAACACAAACCAAGAAGGCAGCCAGCATCCTCAGAACCAACCTACTACAATACCAACATATCCAATAGGAGAACAGTATCCCACTTGTTGTTACATACCACCCCCAAATGGAAATAGAAACTCCAACCCAGTTTACAAAAGGGTGACAAACTACAAGAAATATTCCAAGACCCTCCCTCTCTGCAAGTATATCCACACTGGAGACAGGATACCAATACCAAGTTTCTCCTATAAATCATCAAATATGGTATACCTGATTTTAAATTCTAGTTGCCCCTCAGGACTATATGTAGGAGAGACAGGACAGGCCCTGAGGCAAAGAATGAACTCTCATAGATTCACAATTAATAACAATAAAAGAGGACACAGCCTGAAAGACCTTAAAGTCACAGTGCTCATGGGAAATTTTAGATCCCAAAACGAGAGGTTAGAATGGGAATGAAAACTTTGGAGCTCTGGACTCAACAAAGATCTAAACTTTATGTGTCACTTATTGTTGTTTCTTATCTAAATGTCATGTACAATTAAAGGATATGTACACTGTAAAACAAAGTTTAGTTTACTGGATAGCTGTAGCTTTAAAACTAAAGGGGTGTAAATTTGTTTGTTTTATCCCCCCCCCATAGCCTACCTTTCCTCCTTGAATCTTGCTGTGTTCCTGCTCTTGTCCATTGCAGCTGTTGCTCTGCCCCCACAAGATCCTGAATGGAAGGCTAGCTTCTGGTGGTCAGAACCTTAATTGATTCTTTTCAGCGTTGGCTCGTGGCAGCACGATGATGTCACACGTGTGCATGTTCGTACGTGCACACGCGTACGACAGCCATTGCCAGGCATGGGGCAAAAGATATCTGAATAATGTCAGAAAGTCTTTGTTCTAGTATGTATAAAATAGCCTGCTTCACAAGATTCAGTATTGTATCATGCCTCAGGAAGAAGCCTTATAGGGAGATGTAATAAAAGTTCTATAACTTGCTAATTATGCCCCAACCAATCAGATTTAATGTACTATTTGAAAGCTAACATCTGATTGGTTGGGGCAAAATTAGCTCCATTTTTAACGATAAGAACATAAATCCCCAGCGTGCCGGTACACTATTGTGTACTAAATCAGTATACTTATAATTCATTTTCGTATTTGTATAAACCTTTGTTAATAAATGAACTATAAAACAACTAAACATGACATACATTATTTGTTAATGCTGAGTCTTTTTGCTCTGTGCCCAGGTACACAGAAACAAAGAGATCCAGACAACTTTCTAAAACAGGTTATTTTATTTAACATATTGCTGGAATTCATAAAAGTTGGAGATGACAATTTAATTAGTAATGTTTAAAAATTTTGCCAGTTTTAATTATTAAGAAAATTAATAAAGAAAAGTCTCAATACCAGTCTGATTATTATTTCAGCAGCAAACGCAATTCACTGTGAAACAAAAATAAGTAATTACAATATATCCACATATACAAAATACACTGCTCTTTTCACATTTTCCTAAACTTTACCACAGCACATTATAACATATTGGATATGGATTCTGTTTCTGCGTACCTTAAAGGGTATGTCCACCTTAAAAATAAGCTTTTGCTGTAGTGTAGGCATCCCTCTCCCAACCCTAACCACATGGTTTAAATTCTAGTGCCAGGAAACATACTTACATGCTTTTGTTCCCGCAGCCACGGCCTCTAATTTTACCAGGGAACTAGGGAGGGCCAGACAGGAACATTAGGGGCCAGACCGAGAGTCTCAACTCTGATTGGCTGAGAGGCAGCCGGATGAATGTGGTCTGGTAATTAGGTTTCCTGCCATTTTTTTCAATTTAAAGGACATGTCCACCCCCAAAACTATAATGTAACCCACTACTGGCTCCACTCTGTAGTGTAATAAAATCCTTACCTTACATCCCTGCGCCAAATGGTTCTCCTGTAATGTCCCCACAACTGTCCACCAAGAGCCCATATAGGACTCTGCCTCCTGTCTCTCCTCTGGGAGAATTTTGCCATGCACAGTTCAGCCCTCCCCCCTTCCCCCTCCCTCCCTCTCCCACCCATTTGTTCTCCCTCCCCCTAGTGTAAACCCCCTTGGTTATGTTGTAGGGCTTCCTCCCCCAGCCCCAACCGCTATTAGAATTATCAGAAAGTACCCCGAACTCTGCTTACCTTACCTCTCTCCCCCAGTGTTCTAAGCAGTCGGCAGCCGCGTCTGTGATTGGTTGCCTCTCAGCCAATCAGGGACGCGGCTGCCGTTCCGGCCCCCTGCTTGCAGTTTCATGCAAGCAGAGGGCCAGGACAGTGCGGCGGAGGAGAGAGGTAATGTAAGTATAGATCGGTGGAGTTTCTGATAATTCTATTATAGCGGTTGGAGCTGGGGGAGGAAGCCCTACAATATGTCAAAAAATCTTTTAAAGGGTGGACATGCCCTTTAAATCATGTGGTTAGGGTTGGGAGGGGGTGCCTACACTAGGGCAAAGAACTTATTTTTATATAATAAGTTGCAGAGACGAGGGATCCTTTAGTTGTTAGGAAGGGGGGAAAGGCTCCCCTGTGTATGCCAGAGTCCTCCAAGGGGACTGCGAAGGGGCAGAAATCTTTTCACACACAGGAAGGCTCCTACGCTTCAGTTTCCTGGACTTGGACAGGCACTGCAAGAAAACCATTTGGAGCAGGGATGTAAGGTAAGGATTTTTTTTACACTACACAGTGGGGCCAGTAGTGGGTATAATTTTAGTTTTGGGGGTGGACATGCCCTATAGGTAGAATTTTATGAAAAATATTTTAAAAGTGAAAAGTATTTAAATGGTTAAATGTAGCTATTTACGACAATTTTTTTGTTACATATTTTCCATTTCTTTAAGGCTTTTTTTTACCATTTATGTGTTATGCATTTATAGGTATGTATCGCTTAGATATCATTACTGTTTTTTATTTGATTATACTTGCCTGTTAACTCCTCTGAGATCTGTAGTTGCCTTAAAATGAATATATTAAGATATTAAACTTATTTCCCTATTTTTAGTGAAAGTGCTGCAATGTGTTGTTTTGTATTCACATCACACACAGAACAGACCTTTAAAGGACAACTTCAGCTCCCTTCTCCCTATTAAAGTACCCGGAATGAAAATCTGAACAGATAGATCATCACTTCTTTGTTCACATTAGTTCCTAAGCAGGGCGTATCTAGGGTCTAAGAAGATCAGGGGCACTCTTGGGCCCCTTTCTCTGCCCCAATTAAGCCAAACCCACTATGTATTTAATAGAGAAGACCAAAAGACACAGACAGACAGATAGACAACCACAAACATAGACACACAGCCCAATAGTGATAAACAGACAGAAAGACAGTGAAATAGACAGACAGAGATAGAGATCAGAATTGGACAGAGAGAAACAAGTTAATGACACAAAGGCACAGTAAACTGGCAATTTCATTATACACTGGTAGCAATTTGGTCATTTTAAACTCACTGTTGTGTTCAGTTTTAGTCAGACGCTTGCCCACACCTGGCCAGGGAGACCTTCTTGTACCTTCTACATGGACCTCTGCCCCCTATCTATCTCTATCTGTCCCTCTCTCTCTCTGTATATCTATCTCTATCTGTCCCTCTCTCTCTCTTATATAATCTATCTGTCCCCCTCTCTGTATAATCTATCTCTATCTGTCCCTCTCTCTCTGTATATCTATCTCTATCTGTCCCTCTCTCTCTCTGTATATCTCTCTATCTGTCCCTCTCTCTCTCTGTATATCTCTCTATCTGTCCCTCTCTCTGTGTATATCTATCTCTGTCCATATATTTGCCTCTTGTTTATCTATTTTACTGTCTTTCTGCCTATTGTCTATCTGTCTTTATCTATCTATCTATCTATCTATCTTGCGCCGCCTGCGTGACGTGCCCAGAAGTTATCGTGCCGCCGGGAAATACGAAAGTTCGGGGCACTTCTGCAGGTGAAGTCAGTTAAAATATTCGGGGGACATGCCCCAAATGTTTTAACGTATATACGCCACTGTTTCTAAGATACACTTAATTAAAGTTGCACTCGCTGGCTCTGGCTTTGCCAACAGAAAGACAGCTGGAGTGTGGTGCCGAGCAGGCACGGGGAGCACAAACTTAGGTAAGTATAACTTTGGAAATAATGAAAACCCAGGGCAAGGACCTAGGGGTTCAGATTCTCCAGACAATATTGCCCCAATATTGAGAGCACATTCACGAAGATACAAAAAGCTGTGTCTCACCTGGTGTGAGCCCCCAGCTAAATGTACGTGATACAAATCACAGGAAGCTGCAGGCTTGCTACCTGGAAGCTGACAATCATATTACGGTTTAATTATTATTCCTTCCTCTGACAGAACACAATATTCAGTGCAGTTTTTGTGTAAACACATTGCAAATGTTCCTGTCCCAAATAATGATAAATTCTTTTGATTTTTATACAAAAAAGAAAAGTAATCTGTGCATTTTACTTGTTTGCAATGTCATCTGTAATTGCCCTTTAACAAGAAACTCTTTCCAACAAGAAATTTTTTAATGGGCAATGATACATTTAGATGCATGTATCTAAATCCTATTTCCGAAAAATGTCCCAAAATTAAAGACCAGACGTGATTCCCGATTTGCGAAATGAACCTGGTTTTGGTTTGAATTGCCAGCACTGTAATGAAGTACAGCAGCTCTTCGTAATGGCAGGTAAATTAACTACTATATAGCCATGCAACGTATTTAAGGATTGCCAACTCATCCTTCAAAACCAGTTAAATGTAATATCTGTCTGTTGCATGACTAATTAGAAAAGTATGTACATGCAAGAGAACACACTGGTGTTTTTATAGACAGGCAGAATGCATGTACAGCTTACAGATTTTAAACTTAACATATAATAACAGTTGTTATTCAGTCAAATTAAAATACCGTATATACTCGAGTATATGTCGATCCGAGTCAAGGTAGAAAGTATAAGCCGAGGGTAGAAATTAGTTGCCCTTTAAATGGACAGCAGAATTCCCATACATGAATCCCATACAGTAATAGCCAAATCCAGTACCAGTAACTCCCAATTCCTTGGCACTCCAGATGTTTGGAAACTACAACTCCCAGCATGCTTTGTTGCTGGGAGTTTCAGTTTCTAAACATGTGGAAAGGCAAGGTTCAGTAAAATTTTAATTAAGCTTACCATCATTTACAACTCTCCTGACCCCCATATTGTAAAGGGCCATCTGACCCCATATAGTAAGGGACTCTCTGATCCCAATAGTTAAAAATGTCACCTGAGAGTTGTAGTTTCAAGCTGTCATTTGCACTGAACTAGCAGCTGTTTTTTTGCCCCAAACTGAGGAGACCCATCAGATTTACAGCATCCAGATGAACAGTGACAGTGCTGAGTGAGTCCAGCAGCCAGACTACAGGAAGCAGGAATGATTGTAAAGACAAGAAAAGCTCCTGTAAATTTCTATGCAGGTTAACACAGCGCCACCTACTGGTTACTATCTGCAATTGCAAAATTTGGATCTAAATTAGGACTTGACCCGAGTATAAGACGAGGTTAGGTTTTCAGGCTAACTTTAAAGCCTGAAAAATTCGACTTATACTCGAGTATATACGGTAAATACAATCCTATAAGTAGGCAGTTATTTTTTGTATATTTTCCTGCAGTGTTTATTAGAGATGGTGTTCAGGTCCAACTCGGACCCGGATCCAACACAGAACCACTCGGTTCCGAAATCCGAATGTTCTATCCGAAACCGGACAAATCATTTGGATTTTGGGACTTTGGAATGTTCAAGTTATTTTCGAAAATTCGCGAACATAGCCTCAAACGTTCGATGATACTTGAAAATATGATCGTAAACTCGAAAATAGTTTATAGATTATCGAATGTTCAAGGCTATTTTCGAGAATTTTCAAAAATAGCTCGAACATTCAATAAAAATCGTTCCGAAAACATGTTTGCAATTTTTCCCTTTGCATATTCCTTTTTTAAAGGGCATGTTTTCTCCCACCTTATATCTTTCTCCTAAATTTAAAGTTTTCATTTGCTTTGTTTGTTTTTTCCAGTCATTTGTAATAATAAAAAGTAGTATAAATCACTTTTCTAAATCTTACTTCCTCAGTCAGCTCTCAGTCCAGTGGTGCTTAATTGTGATATTAACAAAAGTAAGGTTTTATTCACCTTCAAATAGTGAAGATTTACCTTACCTTCAGATACACTATTGCAAACCTTAAAGATCAGGTTCACTTCATTATCCTCCCCCTGCAGCTCAGCAGTATGTTGTTTTTGTAAGAAAAACGATTAAAGGGGTAATGTTAAAGGTTATGTGTAACAATGTGGCAGATTAATAGCAAAGTTTAGGAAATTTGGGCAGATTAAAAGCAATATCTAGAAGACGGTGTCAGATTAAATTAAAAATCTTGTGGAACATGTGACAGACTGAGCCTGAACACACAAAGAAAAATCTACATATTACAAGGCTATTTAGCAGTTCATCATACTTCTGATACCAAACAGCCTTTCAAAAACATTCTGCACCGGTTGGTGTCAAAACTCAAGCACATCACTAATAACACAGGTTGTGTGTTTTACCCTGCCCAGTGAAAGTGTTTCCCTGGAAAGCATTCTTCGTTTTTTTCCTTCAGACGTGTTGTATATAGCTGAATTGGTAAGCAATAAGTCATGCATATATTTGATTGATGTTCAGTTATAAAGCTATTTCATGGAAATGATTTTATAGAGTTGGTCTCATTCATGCTACGCAATGTATCAGTTTTGAAAATTGCAAGCACACCCTGTTTTCCCCATAGAAAACCATTTTAGTGTTACCTCTACATGCTTCGCAATGCTTTATTGGAAAATGCACTGCTGGACGCATTTCAGTCTGGTAACCGTTAAAGATACAAATAGAAAAAGAAAAGCAGGAAAATGCAAAACAGCTAATGTGTTGTTCATGTTTTCATATAAAAGGTGATGCAAAAACATTGACCCTTTATTTATCTACATTATCATTTAGGTTTGACAAATGCCATTTAATTTTTTGCTTAGCAAGCTATTTTGTTACCTTTCTAGTTTTCTTACCTTTGTTACCTTTCTAAAACTAGAGCATTTGCAGTTTTGAAACAGTAAAGACATGGCAGATAACATGAAAAGCATGCAGACCACCTACGGAGTAATTCATGTGCATGAATATTCCCTGTCATTGACCTTCTCTGACATACAAGGAGGCCTGTTAAAAAAGAATTATTCCACCTTGCTCCAAACTTAGGCCTTTACATTTATCAGTAGTAAAATGAGGGCTGACACCATGTGCGCATTTGGGGAAAAAATGAATTTGTTAGTTAGAAAAGATTCTATTAGAGGAAATCTGCATTAATTTTAATCTGTATATACAACATTGATTTTTTGAAAATTGGATATCTTGATTACAGATATTACTTAAAGGGGAACTAAAGTCTCCAGACAACATTGTCCCAATAGACAGAGCACATTCACAAAGATACAACAAGCTGTGTCTCACCTCTCCCTTTGCTGTGGCTGCTGGGTGATTTATGAAATTACCCTGTGGGATGTCTGGGGAATTGAACCTGTAACCTTTTGGGCTGTTTGTTTCTAAAACATGCACTCTAACAGGTAAGAATATTAAGAATGTTTTTTAAATGATTTTATTCGTTGCTATGTCTTACGGAATAATTTTCTAAACAGTAATCGATATGGTTTAATTTTTTTAAAGAAACTATTGATTTGGACAGTGGTATACTTTCAGCATGTTTTTGATACTGTGCCACACTGGGAATAAATGCAGTGTCCCTCTGCCCTCTGGAAGTCACATACTGGCCCTTGGCTCCCATGGCGCGTTCATGTCCTCTGCTATCTGTTACCCCTATCTATGCTGGTTTGTTTCTGGGTAAGTAGGAGGAGACTTGTGTTTATACCCACCATCTTTTCTCCATTTTATAGACAATCAGGGAGATTCAATAAAAGTTCTTATCGTTAAAAATGGTGCTAATTTTGCCCCAACCAATCAGATGTTAGCTTTCAAATGTTAAATAAGATCTGATTGGTTGGGGCAAAATTATCACCATTTTTAACAATAAGAACTTTTATTGAATCTCCCTGAATGTGTTAGTAATTTGGGATGGTCCTGAAGTCGAATTAGACAATTTCCATAAATATTTCAATAAGTCTTCTTTATATTTATAATTGAGTATGGAATCATACTATGTCTATAGTATTTCTAGATCTAAAATTGGATAGTAAAATAATCATCTCTAAGACCAACTTGGATAAAAATTCCTTCATTGAGAATTCACATAACAAACAGTGGTTGTATAATATCCCATACAGCCAACTACTGAGATTAACGAAACTGTTCAGGTGGGAATACATATAAATTTCAAGAAGAACAACTTTCATGCTAAGTCTAGCATGGAACAAAGCTAATATGAAACCTTGAGAATCTCTGTTAATTCCCAAAAAGGAATCAGTAAGGAAGAAAGTTGATAAAATCCCTAAAATTGTAGCTGTGTACAACATGGAAAGCTGGAAATTTAAAAAGGTTACATACAAAGACTGTGGAATTTTGGAAGATGAGGAGTTAAAGGGTATTTCCGTAATGTAGGGCACCCAAGTCCACCCCCAACCACCAAGTTCAGTTTGCCCAAGCCCAAGAAATATACTTACACTCCATTGTTCCCTCGGTGCTCTGCTAATGGATCTCTACTTGCCGGAAGCTGCAAACAGGGGCCAGACTGGCAACTGTGGCTATGCAGAGAACCAGGAGAATGAAGGAGTGTAAGTATATTTTTGTGGCTTACTGGCTTGTTTAACAAAATGAACTTGGTGATTGGGGATTGGCTGGGGTGCACTAAGCTACAGAAAAAGTTTTTTTATAGGTAGGGCACCATGTCTCCAAGATGGACCCAAAGGGCTGGAGGGGGGGCTCCCCTGTGCATGGACAAGGAAGAAGCAGGGACCAGATGATTCAGACAGCTTCTACTCTTCACTTTTTGGATTTTTTTTAAACTACACAGTGGGGCCAGCACTGGGGCAAATTTTAGTTTTGGGGTGGTCATTCCCTTTAAGATCAATATTGGGGACTAAGCTCAATTTATCTTCAAGACAATAAATAATCTCCTCATCTTAGCAAATTAAGAATCAAAGGGAAAGAGGAAATACACCAAAGAGATGTATATCAATGTGGGAAATTCGTTAACTGCAAATTTTAAGAAAGAAGCATTTAATCTAAACATTAACTTTGATGGTTTCTGTAACTGTCAAAGTAGAGGGGTTGTTTATTTGATTATGTTCACTTGTGATATGAAATACAGGTATATAGGGAAAACTATAACTATAACTAATCAACACTTAGGAAGGGGAGCACAGAGGACAGACTATGAAATTTAGTCAGAGGGTTTATACTTGTATGAACCTATTCAGGCTATCTGAAATCACTATATAAAGCACCATGGGGCTAAATTAGAAGGAAGATGGGTTATGGTGTTATATCACCATAACATCAGTTTTATGGTGTTATATCACCATAATACAGTTTTATTAAGGAAAGAACAAAAATGTATTTTTGCACTTAATAGTTGCACTCTTAATGAAGATATGTTATTGGCACCTTTTTTGTGTTGAAATTTGATAGATATTTATATATATTGCTTGACTGGGGAGAGGGGTTATTTATTAATAATAGCACAGAGAATATTTTATATTTATAGTAGATATATAAGATGGTGTTATATGAGGAATATCTGGATAACTATGGCTAAATACTGAAACTGTATCATTTAGATCAATGTATGAATATCAATTGTTGCCACTTTAAGAAACATCTATTTTTAGCAGGAAAAAGAAATGGATCTCCACCTGATGAAGCTTTTAAAGTTAAATGCGTTGTGGTGTATCTACTATTGATCTGGTACCTTGATACTGATTTACATACATTATTTACATACTAATATCCGTGATATTAGTTTGGCTTGGCTATCCTATTCCTCACTGTGCTGCTTTGTTTACTAAACTGTGCTAATCTGAGTTATGTGGTTCTGTACATCTTCGACCCTAATTGGAAACCTATGGAAATCCACAAGGAGACTTGAGTGCACTGGAAAATCCCGCATGAGGATCCGAAGGGATGCTACAGATTGGCGGTTGATTTGTGACACTTGGCCGATCTGGAGTGTGTTCCCACTTAGCACTTTTCATCATCACTTCCTCAGTGGGTAGATTACAGTGGTCAGGTCCACATTAATACAGAGACTATGAATTTAAACATTTGATACTCTGAGTATTAACTTATGGGACAAATATGCCCCATTACATCTATAAATGCCTCATATTGGTTTATTAATGTGAAAGAGGAAAAGGCACTATTAAAATTCAATCTTAACACTTACTCCTGAGATTGTATGTATTTTACAGCTCTAAAAAACTTATCATTCGGTTTTCTGGACTTCGGAGTCCATTTTCAATAATTACCGAACATTCGAGGCTATTTTTGATAATCCTTGAAAATCCTTGAATTAAATGCTCGATAATCCTCAAAAATACTATTGGAAACTCGAAACATTATTGTTTATTATTGAACATTCAAAGCTATTTTTGGGGACTATTGCAAATAGCCTTAAACGTTCGATAATTATCTAAATTAGGCTCTGATGTCCCGAATGTATGTTCTGTTTTCGGATTTTCAGATCTTCGGGTTTTTCCAGAGATCCAGAAATCCGGAAACAGAACAAAACTAAACAGTTTCTGCAATTTTTTAAGGGCTACTGAATGTACAAGGGTATTTTTAGTAACCCTAGAAAATGACCGTACATACAATAACCCTTGAAAATACAATGTGAAACTGCTTTTGAGTTTCTGATTGTATTTTCGAGGGTTACCGAAAATACGAAGTTATCCTCGAGGAATACCGAAAATAGTTCTGTACTTTTGGAAACCATCGAAAGTACATTCAGAGGTTCCGAAATCCGAACGTTCTCCTCAGTTCTGAGGGAACGTTCGGATTTCGGAACTGAGCAGTTCTTTGTCGGATTGGATCCCATCTCTAGTCTAGTTTTGGACCTTATTCTTTAATGATTATTTAGCTTCTTTTTCATGGCATTTCTCCTTAGATAAGGATTGTCCACTGCCCAACCAAATTTACTAGTGAATTTGCATGTTTGATTGACTGTTTGATTAAATGGAAACGTGTATGGTTAGCTTTATAGCAAATTTTAATACAAATACAAAAGTAACTCGATCGACATTTCCTGCTGGATGCCTGTGTGTATAACTGATTATAGTTATTGTGTTCCCCCCTCACACGTACACTTACTTTTCATGTGGAGGGGTCTTGGTGTATATACCCCAGAACTATCGCTTCCTCAACTCCCTTTCCGACAGGAACACTAACTTCTCTTATAATCCAGATTCACAAAAAACACACAGGCACTCACCTATTCCATATGGTGGTCCGGGTGCAGGATCGCCCTGTACCCTTTGCTTGGTCCGAACAGCTTCAGAAATGTATGTATATAGGAGGTGCGATCCATACTAGGAAGTATAACCTAATAATATGATGTCTCTCTGGCCGTAACAATGTTTGCTGATAACCACTAGTTGATTGGCTCTATTGTAACACAATGTAATATATTTGTATTTGTATTGGTGGACTTATCCAATGCCTTGATTGAAATAATTGTAGTGTAACCATAGGAAATTGTTACTTTGTTTTAAAGTTAAGATACAACAAGGCATGTTTAGTAACCTACCGGTAGGGGGCTGGAGGGGAAACAGCCCATATAAAGGAGACCAACGTTGTTATGCCTATGATTAAGAGCATGGAACACGCTCGAAATGCATCAGGTGTGGGGGCGATTTTAATGTGTGTACAATAAAGCCTAATTTAATGGGATTTGCCGTGTGACATGCTGGTTTGGAAAAGAGTGCGGATCGTACCTCCTATATACACACATTTCTGAGGAAATTTTTTTTTACTGTATATCCTTAATTTACTGTAATCCTAAAGATAAGACTGAGCTGCACATTGTTTAATACCAACTGCTCACTGAATAGTTTATAATTTCTACAATGAGATACAATGAAATCTGAATCTATTTATTACAGACATCAAATATCTTCTAACTATCCACCTTCTAACTGTCAATATGGACCTTTGTCAATGCCTCCACCAAAATCCCTTTACTTTTTGAAAGTATATTAAATGTCTTGTGTGCTTGTTTGTTTATTCTGTGTGACAAATAACTTGTTCAAAATATCTGTTGTATTCAATTAGATCAACTGGACTTGAAGTTTAGTTCTGGAAGACGTTTTGCTAGTCATCCGACTGGCTTTCTCAATGTACAAGTCATTCTGAATTGAGAAAGCCAGTCGGATGACTAGCGAAACGTCTTCAAGAACTAAACTTCAAGTCCAGTTGATCTAATTGAATACAACAGATATACCATGACCTGGATGAATGAGAACCTTCACAAGCAAACTTGTTCAAAAGTAGACGTTATTTTATTCACTGAGCACTTATGGGTAAAACAGGGACTCATCCACATTTCGTTAGTAAGATATAAGTTCTACACTTTCGAAACTCTCCTATCTAGTTCAACCAAACAAGAACAGACTTGCAATCATCACATTGATTTACAAGCATTTTAAATTTGTTCAGGCTAAAAATCACTTAAACAAAATAATACTTTTGACTTTTGTTTTTCTGTTTTTTTAAAAACATTTCTCTAAATTATGTTTTAATGTCATTCACTAAACTATTGTTTTCTGCCTTAATTATTTTGTCTTCTGTTCCGTTGTCTTTTGTTCTCTATTGTTGTCCTCTAATTATCTTTATTTCAAAGTCCACAATCTCTCCCTTATATCTTGAAAATCTGTCTCTCCTGCTAATTACATTTCATTAAGCATCTGTACTTTATTACCTGGAGGCTCTGGAAAGAAATATGTTGAGGGACTTTTTTTTTTAATTTAGCTTTCAGTTGTCTATTATCTTCCATCATTCTACCAATTTTAATTATCTACTGCTTCCCCCACCTCTTGGGCTACCAAATGATTTTCCAAAGATCTTTCTTAGTTGCTCTTTAATATTATTTATCTTATATCATATTAACATTCCTGTCACTAACTCCAAGTCTTTTTTTTAAACTTTCGTTTCCCCCAATTATTGTTCTGACTTTCACTTAACTGTTGTTCCCCATGTCCCGGTGGCTCAGTGGTTAACACTGATGCCTTGCAGCGCTCAGGTCCTGAGTTTGATTCCACCCTTGGACACATCTACAAGGAGTTTGTATGTTCTCCCCGTGCTTGCGTGGGTTTCCTCCGGGCACTCCGGTTTCTCCCACAATCATAAAGACTTACTGATAGGTTGTGACTGGTTCAAGAGAGGTGTCAAGGAGGCCATTTATGTGAAAATAAAGAAACCAAGCCTAAATAGAGGTGGGGGGGTTCGACACCAACTGTCTGCCATGTACAATGCTGATAAAAGTCGTATCTTGTACTTTTTTACTGCATATATATACTGCAGAAAATATTGTCAAGTATACATGTCCAAACATCTCCATTAGAAGTAATAAAAGCACATTTCAAAGAAACATTTATTTATGGAAGCTGCATTTACTCTGTCGGTAAGAATAATCATTACTGGTGAATTGTATTGCACTTCAAGTGAACTGCACACATTTCACCAGAATTCCCTCCAAAGTACAGAAAGCAGTATTTTTGTACATATAATAGCACAGTGTAGGCTAACCAGTAATTGTTTTTCTGTTGCTAAACATCAAATAGGATATCTTATAGCCATTTGAATCAAGTTGGAGAGGGAGAGTTTAAAGGACACACGTCCAATATGATGGACTGCGAAGGCCCCCCGATGGCAAGGTACATGCGCACATGTATATACGTGAACACATAAACACGTGTGATTATCGCCCGAAACAGCCGTAAGTCACACTTGGTAGCATGCCCTTGGGGGTCGTTCGTCATCCAAATTATCGGACATGTGTACAAGGTTTAAGACTATTTAGCTCCCCTCTCACATATGCAAATAAGGAATACAGAGACTTCTGGGTAGTTTTTATGTTGAGATGGGCACGATTCTAGTTGTATATGTCAGGAAACCTAAATTAATAACATAACTACTTAATCAATTATAAGTTGTGTTATAGTTATTTACCACTAGTTGGCAATAACGTTATGTTAATAGTGTGACTGGGTTTTTGTTTAAAACCTGAACTAACCGAACAGTCCATAGCTGTGAAACCAATATATAATAGATAAGTGTGATGTTTTATAATGGGAGCTGCAGTGGGGGCTGGGGGAGGGAGACCTACTGTATATGAAAACTTTTAAAAAGGGGTGGACATGCCCTTTAAAGTAAGTCTCTACAAGCCTTGCATTTATTTATCCAAACTGTCAGACAGTAAATACTGCTAAGGCTATTTATTTTTCTAATATTCAGTGTACACATCCTGATAACACAGACTGCATATGCACTTTACTAACAAAATATTCAAGATTATTCATGTAATATTTGTTTTTTGACCATCACTTATTGCATTTAAACATTCTGTTGTTGCACAAAAGCCACATTTTTCCATTGTGAAAACACCAATCACACTGTCCTTGGTACGCTAATTGCTTCTGCGTTTTACCTTGTTTTTTCTGTTCCCAGTCCCTGAATTAATGCAGACAAAGTCAAAGACGAGGAAGCTATTAAATCGTGGATCTGTAGTTCATTATTAGCTATGAGAACGTAGAATGGCACACTGTGAATTGTGCAATATTTAAGCTAGTTGCTTTTCAGAAGTCTTTTCATTTTCTCTTTCTAAAAATGAAAAGCTGTGTCAACAGTTTCTTCATGGTTAAGCTGTAGAGATTCACGTGACATGTCTGGCTGCTTTTCTAGGTGATAATGGTGCCAAGTGTTGCCCCCTGGACAGCATTTCATAGCACTGAGAAAATTGTAAAGTATCATGCAGGCTCCTATTCTTTATTGGGTATGAGGGATTGAGTGGAAGAACTCACTTTTAAGGTGAATTCCTATTTTAGTTTTTGTGAGATTACTTTTGTTTCAATTTGTTTGTTTGATTTGGTACTGCTGCCTAGAGAAGTGATAGCAGACTCATTTTTCTAAAAATGAAGTGATTAGATTAGTATATACTCGAATATAAGTCGATCAAAGTATAAGCCAAGGTACCCATTTTTACCTGAAACATGATTGACTCGAGTCAAGGGTAGAAATTATAACCACTACTGACAGTATGGCTATTACTGTATGGGAATTGTGCTGTCCATTTAAAGGGCAACTAAAACCTCAAAACAATACAGAATCAGAAGGCAATGTTTAACAATGTTTTAAAGTATTAGTTGCCATTTAAATATTAATCCCACACAGTAATGGAAATACCACACAGTAACTCCCCAATTCATTGCCATTCCAGATGTTTCGAAACTACAACTTCCAGCATGCGGACTTGCATTGTGGATGAGAGGACTTTACTTGTGGATGAGAGAAGGAGGAGGAGAGGACTTGCAACCCAGCTGCATCGCTCCGAATTCACTGTCTCCTGGCAGCTGACGTCACTACTCCGCACCAGGAAGTGAGACCGGTGCCAAGTAATGATGTCAGCGGCCAGAAGAGTGGATGCGGAAGCGTGTGCCAGCTGGATTACAGGACAGTAAGTGACTCGAGTATAAGTCGACTTATACTCGAGTAAATTCGGTACATAGTTATTTCAGGGTAAAAATAGATAGTTGTCTGTCAAGCTTATCCCTCCTATACTAATCCCAAACAAAATAGTCAGAAAATTTTTCACATCTCCACAATAGGGATGGGTTTACGGTTGTATCGAACCTAGTTCCAATTCGAAATTGACGGTTCTGGAAGTTCAGCTAAACTTTCGAAACTTTGAAAGCAAAATATTTCAAAATGTTGAATATTTAATGGGTTTATATTAATAATTATATATTATTAATAATAATGCGGACTTAGAATATTCTATATTAACCATCAAATAATCTACATTGAACTTAAAATATTTTATATTGACCATCGAATATTTGATTTCAAATGGGCAGGAGGTTCAACGAACGACCCTGCTCGGAAATTGAGCGTCTGTATGAGCCTTTGGTGAAGTTCGGTTCGTTTCTGAAGTACCGAACTTCAGTAAAATTTCTGTAACGAACCAATTATAGTCCATGGGAGATAGTAGTTCGGAAAGTTTGGGTGAATAATAATTAAAATAAAAATAGTAACTTACTGTAAATGGCTGTAGCACCAATTCGAGAGTTGCTACATTTAGGGGTTACTAAAATCGGCAGCTATATTCAAGGGCTACCAAAAACGAACGCTAAATTTGAGAGTTACCGAACAATACATTCGAGGGTTACCAAAAATCAGCAGCTACATTCAAGGGTTACCAAAAACTAATGCTACATAGGATGGTTGCCGAAAAAGAACACTAAATTCAAGGGTTAACGAAAATCGAACGCTATATTCGATAATTATCATTTTTTTTGCTAATTATCGAAAATACAGCCACGAGTTCAAAATACAAACTTGATAGAGCCTGAACTAGTTCAAACAGTTCGAGTTCAACCAAACTTGTAAAGTTCGGCCCAAACTCGGGTTCAGGTTCAAGCCATCCCTGCAACTGGACTTGAATTTTTGTTAAACATCTGACTGGCTTCCTTGATTCAGAATGACTTGTACAATCTGTTGGTAATAAATATCCTGTGATGTGCCTCCATCAGCATATTACAGGAAGCTGTCAGGCACCAAAATGCAAGGTGTTGGTTACATTGTAGCAAAAAGGTGTTGTAAAACTTCCCATGGTAAGGTTCTTCCAGCATCTTCAGGAAAAACGGCACATGTTTAAAGACTGCAATGTCAAAATCTTGGCCAAAGTAAAAGACTGGTATTAAAAAGGTGTTTAGGAAGACATTCATGTCAAATAAAAAAATAGAGGGTCCGCCCCCCAATATTTATTGTCTGCCACATTTAATATTATTTTTATGCTTTATCATTGGACGTTTAACTACACCTCTTAGCTACTATTCAATCAACACCAAGTACGCAGTAGCAACTGAGGAAATTGTGTCGGAAGTGTATCTAATCAACTGGACCCAGATAATTACATCTCCCGTATGTTCACTACTTAATGTGTTCTAGTCCTTGCAGCACCTCCATGATGGTGCTCAGCAGGGGACAACACAAAACCTTTAAAGGAGGACAGCAAATCAAAGCATGATTAAACTGCAAGTGAACTTAATTCAAGCAACATTAACACAATAAATATTAACATTAAACAACATTAAACTGGGGACCTCATCATTTTGTAAATAATCTAGATAAACAACTATTCCTTAATCCAAAATATAATAAACAGAATATTGCAATTTTATTGATGTGAATTTTATTTAGTGAAACTCTGTTACAGAAAAAGTTTAAAAGACCCAATGTGGCACACAAAACAATTTAATTCACATAAGAAAAAAAAACCTTTTTGAATGTCACTTCTTAATTGTAGGTTTTCCTACTGTAAACCTTCACAAAACCATCTGAACACAAAATTTTAAAAAGTCAGGGGCTGAATCAAGTGGTACAACACTGCAATTTTTTTACTTTACTTTTACTGCAGTTAAATAACATCCTATTGATTGCTGTAGATTAATAGCATTCAAAAAATGTTTCACCTTTTATCACATAAGTGGGAAGCACGGTGGCTCAGTGGTTAACACTGATGGACACATCTGTAAGGAGTTTGTATGCTTTCCCCGAGCTTGTGTGTGTTTCCTCCGGGCCACAAAATCCACAATAATAATAAGTCCCTCAGAATGCAATGAAAGTGGAAACATCTGACAGCACTGAAAGGGTCAATAGATTGTTGTAATTAATAGGTTGTTGTCTACTTTTTTATGGGGGCCAGAGGAAATAAACGGGTGGGAGTGGTAAATGGGTTACCACCGAACAAGCACAGTAAGAAGTTAAAATACATCCAAATATTTTATTATATATGGATCATATAGTAATTATATATATATTGTCTACTTGCTATGAATATCTCAGCCAATACAGATATCCCCTTTACATCACTTTTGTTAAATTATATTCATATAGGTACGTTCTGTTTTATTTTCCATACTAAGAAATCCACCTTTAACCTTTTAATAGTCAGAGGTGTGAAACTGAGGGCAGATCCAACAGAATTTGTTAAATATCATGTTTGTGTAGGTCCCGAAGCTGACAAACTACTGCTGCTTGTTACTGTCTCCCTTTCCTACAGTAGAGGGAGCCAGTAACATCGTTCTTTATAAATATACGTAACAATAGTACGTAACAATAGATCCTGTGTATTTGCAACAATTAGTCAGCTTTACATATACTGCTGCACATTTTACATAACATACACTACTCCAAATTTACATATACATGTCCTGCAACTCCTTCACTTGTATACACTACTACACATTTACATATGCATATTCTGCACACATATACACTACAACCCCACAGATACATACACTGCTACACACTCACACATTTGAACACACACATATATGTATATGTACACTGCCCGCCTCTGCCCCCATTCCTATAATGAAGTAAGTACTATTTGTAGACCCAGTCCCAACAAGGGAGCTGCAGGGTTAACATTGATATCTTTATGCTGCTGTCAATCACAGGGCAGACTGGATACTTTTTGAAACAAACAAATGCAGTTTAATTAACAATGTAACAATCTATGGACACCAGGAGAAGTAGAACAGCAGACAGCACTGAGCAGGCAGAAAGGGGGATTCCAGGCACCAGAAACCCCCCTCTAAACACGGCACTGCTCTGTGTTCTATATACTGGCTGAATGTATCTTTCATTTCAACATTTTTGTATATAGTGAGTAGAGATGGACAAACTTCCTAAAGTTTGGTTTGTTTCTAAACTATAGAACTTCAGTAAAAGTTCTATTGTTCTGTAGTTTGAAAACAAACCCATTAAAGTCTATGGGGGAAAAAAGTTCAGAATGTTCTAATAAAATACAGATAAAATAGTAATGTTAAATTACTGGCATGTGGGAAATGGTCTGGGGAACACATACAAATCACCAAAACTTGTTTAAACACTAACTTTCCCCATGATCGGGTAAATTTGGGCCTCCACATTGAATTTTCGATACATTCGAGGGTTATCACTAATTTGAATGTAGTGTTTGGTAAGCCTTGGTTTGCAATTACCCTCAAATGTAGCATTCTGTAACCCTCAAATTCTGGGAGAACCCTCAAATGTACCAAATGTCGCATTATAAGGTTATGGAGCGCTAAATTTGTGGGTATTTCGAAATTTATCACATTTTTTTTCGAAAATTATCATCCGCGAATCAGGAAAACAGTCTGTAGTTCGGAGAGTTCTAATTAGTTTGAGTTCGGCTCAAACTCAGGTTCAAGTCTAAGTTGTAGTCCATCCCTAATACTAAGGGGCATATTTATAAAGGTTCGTTAACTTTTTGCGGCCGTTTTCGCGGACATTAACGCTAATAAACGAATATAAATGTCCGAAAACGGCCGCGAAAAGTTAACGAAGTGTTAACCCTTCACGGCGATACTTCCCTGTTACCGCAGCTTCTATTTATAAGCGGCGGTACGGTTTCGCTCTGCTAGTATCGGCTGTTTTACTTCGCCACCTTGAAGGTGGCGAAGTCAGCCGATACTAGCCTCCCGCCCACAACCCCCCGCGCGGCGGAGACTACCCGCCGCCGCTTCCCAGCAGCCCCTCCCACCCGCCGCGCACCCCCTCCCCGGCAACCCCTCCAAGCCCCCCGCCCCGGCCGCTGACGGGAGGGGAAGGGAGGGACCGATGGAGGGTTGGAGGCACCCTCCAGCGGGCCCGAGACTGAAGGGCCTTTTGGGGCTTAGGGGGTCCCGCAGCTCGAACCGGGACCCCCCCTCCCCGGCCCTTGTAAGGGCCTTTGCGGCACTTACAAGTGCCCTTGCGGCTCTGACAAGAGCCCTTTGGGGCTTAAGGGGTCCCGCAGCTCGAACCGGGACCCCCCCTCCCCGGCCCTATCAGGGCCTTTGCGGCACTTACAAGTGCCCTTGCGGCTCTAACAAGAGCCCTTTGGGGCTTAGGGGTCCCGCAGCTCGAAACAGGACCCCCTCCCTTGGGTGACGTCTTCAGGCTGGCGACACCAACCCCACTATACTATACAGTATCGCCGTGAAGGGGCTTAAAATTACCGCAACACATCGCGGCCGTTATAAATACAGCGATAGCGCTATTTTCGCGGCCGCGATGTGCAGCGGTAATTTTTTGGCGTTATTTTCGTTCCTTTATAAATATGCCCCTAAGTGTTGGATTTACATTCTCAACAGGCTATAGGCACAATATGCTGGGCACCATTAACTTCACGCCCAAACACAGAGCGCACCCCCACATTTGTACTTTTGGGGAAAAAAGAACTATAATGTCATGTGTGACCAAATATATAAAATATATGCCAAAATAAAAGGGTGAGAGTTTGACAGCTGCGAGAACCACCAGCTGCGAAGTCTCGTTAACCACAAAGACCAGCATTGATGAATCACGTCTGGCAAATTGGTTTCTTTTAATTTGCTCCTAGCTATCTAGTAAAAGTATTAAGGGACAGATTTCCATTATTGTACGACCACGGCCATAAATGTACAGTCCGGATCGTACATTTACAGAGAACATTTGTAAATCTATGAATGTTTATTTGTAGAATACCATGCTATAGTAAATTACCACAAAGATATTCTATGAATGATCATAAACCTACGATCCTGGCCATAGATTTACGATCACTACCTTACATTTACGATTGCTATCGTAGATTTACAATATAGATCGCCATAACGATCATTAAAGTCGCGGTATTGCTAAAAATCAATACTGCGCCTTTATTAATATGGCCCTAAATGCTGCAATTTTACTATTTCTGCACTTTAGATCTATGCAGCCATAATCATTAATAACTGCAGCAATATGAAAGGGTAAATGAATGTGATATTATGTTATGACTTGTGAACAGTATTTCTACTTGATACAATATGTATGCTTGATTCCAACTGAGATATACCGGTATATCACTAGATTTGGATGTTTTGAGGATACTGTGTGGATGTGTTTATAGTATTTTTTTGGATTCTATGCACTTCACATGACTCTCCAGTCACTGATAATGAAGGTGTTTTATTTGTAATATGATTTTTTGAGTATGCCCATTTACTCCATTTCTCTCTTTTGGATTGTAAACTATTGCGATATTGCTAGCAGTTACTATGGGGGACAGAGGAGGAAGTGATCCCGTCTCCCTGAAAACTATAGATTTAGTTTCCTCAATAAAGCAAAAACATCTGAAATAGGTTTATATAACCCTTTAATGAAAAGTGTGCAATTACCAATCTCATATTGTAAAGGGCCATCTGACCCCATATAGTAAAGGACTCTCTGATCCCAATAGTTAAAAATGTCACCTGAGAGTTGTAGTTTCAAGCTGTCATTTGCACTGAACTAGCAGCTGTTTTTTGCCCCAAACTGAGGAGACCTATCAGATTTACAGCATCCAGATGAGCAGTCACAGTGCTGAGTGAGTCCAGCAGCCAGACTACAGGAAGCAGGAACGATTAAAAAGGCAAGAACAGCTCCTGTAACTTTCTATGCAGGTTAACACAGCACCACCTACTGGTTACTATTTGCAAATGCAGAATTTGGATCTAAATTAGGACTTGACCTGAGTAAATTGAGGTTAGGTTTTCAGGCTAACTTTAAAGCCTGAAAAATTCGACTCATACTCGAGCATATACGGTATTAACGATAACGATCGTAAATTAACAATCGCTAAACTGATCAGAAATTAATGATCGGTTTAACGATCGTTAAACTGATTGTTAAAGGCGCGGTATAGCTAAAAATCTAAACCGCGCCTTTTCAAATAGGGCCCTTAAGGCTGAAAATAAATGGTACATTTGCCATTTACCTTTTTTAATACTGGGGTTATTTTTATTTCATTTTTTTATCAATGCAGAGATGACATAATAAGTTTGCTGTCTACCATTTTAATGCAGGGATTAGAAAAAGTAAAAAAAATTAAACACAGAAATGAATATGAAGGTTCCCATTTACAAATTGATTTTAATGCTGGGATTAAATGCAAGTTTACCATTTATCGAGACATTCAATACAAAGAAAAATTGGAAAGAGTGCACTTTGACCATTTATTTTAATGCAGGGGCAAAAAAATTAAATTTTGCGATTTACATATATTACACAGACAATTACACAGATTTAAAGATGTTAAAGTGAAAGTATTCAATTTACCATAGTAAAGAAAAGGTGTGCCATTTACCTTGTTCCTACAGAAAATAAAGGAAGTAGGCAATTTACAAGCATATTTATATATAGAGAGATATATATACGTATGTGATATTAAAGGGTAACTGTATTGCCTCAATGCATTTTAAAAAGAGTAAAGGTATGCAGCCCTCCCTATACATTTTTTTCCTGATTTCGAGCCTCTCTCTGCCTTCAATTAGCCTTCAATTAGCTATGCTGTGAAGGGGCGTAACGATTCTGTCTGCCTCTAGCATGCAAGAAAACACTCCTGTACCCACCCTTGATTAGCTTGATTATGTAGGCTGTATTCTAGCAACAGGACAGTTCAAGTTTGTTTGACTGGCAGAGGAGGAGGAGAGAGGTTGTAACAGACATTCCCACCAGCCAATGACAAGTGATATGTTAATTATGGCCTTGGGCCGCCTAGGAGGCTGGCTGTTAGCACTCATCTTTGCTGTGTGACATCTAAGGGAGGGCAGCATGGTTGTAAATGAGAGTAAGTGATTTCAGCTGCTGGAAGTGTGGACATGTAATGGAGGAGATGTTGTTTTTTGGGGTATTGTGGTCCTTTAACCATTTTTTCCAAAAGCAAGGATTAAACAAAAAAATTGATAGTTACCTTTTTTGCAGTGTAGAAAAAGTTTACAATTCACCAACTTTATCAGTTTTTTTCAATGCAGAGATGAAAAAAAATGGGGAGATTTACCATTATGAGATTCAGGATGTATGGCTCTGGTAAATTTAACCCTTAATGACTATTTAGATTTTCACGGAAAAAGATCCACACAAATGGTTGTGAATAGCTTGTGGTGGCTGCACGGGTGTATGTTGAGACAAAAAAAGCTGTTAACGTTGATATGGAATCAGTTAGTGTGACCCATTTTCTTTTATAAAGGCTCTCAATGGATGGTACTTTAAGTGTACCATTTGCTTATTTATTTTAATTCAGGAAAAGAAAAAGTGTGCCATTTACCATTTCAATGCAGAAATGTAAAGGAAAGTGTGCAAATTCACCAGCTTCTTTAAATACAGAGATTAATACAGATATTTCCAGCAGGCACCTACAGTGCAAGTGATAAGTGGCTCCGGTTTCAGCCGGAGAATTGATTGATACCTCAGACCACATTTTGAGGCCAATAGGAATAATCCAAAAGCCAATCTTTATATGAGCTCAATCAGAGCTCAATCGATCATTCACCAGGGCCCTGGAATGTGCATTGATCATTTCTTTTTCGTTCCAAATTTTGTAATATTTAATTTCCTTAATATTTGCATTATACGTCTTAAACAGAAAGAGATGACATGACATAATCATTTAGGACTTGATGGGGCTGTTGGATAATGGTTTTAGCTCTTCCCTTCCAATGCTATTGAAAATTGTAATAACATTTGAAGTAATTGTTGCAAATCAGCATATCTATTTTTTTAGAAAAAAGATAGAACTGTAACACTCTCTCTCTATATATATATATATACTCTATACAGCTCATAGACATTGATTAGCTTATCAATTCATCATTTCATTGCATCAATATTTCTTTGTGTCATACTGTAAGGTAGCAAACATTGTTAATATAGTAAATTGTCACCAGTCACAGTCCTTTCTAGAACACTGACTTTAGTGTCTGCTTGGGGGCAGGCTATTTATGGATAAGGGTCGTTGAGATTCAGTCCTTTTCTTTTATTCTAAGAAATTGATACAACATAATGTTTTTCTGAACTAGCACCTCCTCTACTAAGAGTAATATATAATATTATAATATATGTAGTGTCCTCCCCTATTAATGATATTGCATCATTGATGAAAATTAGTGCTACACTTTAATCTGTCATGGTTTGATATATTAATGCAATTCCACACTATGAGAAACAAATAAAATTAGAAATACAACAAAATCAACTTATTACTAAGAATTATACTGTTATATGGGACAAAGTTTATTTTGTTTAATGGTGAAAGTTAAAGAAACTCAGAGTATAAATTGAGTTTGACAGAGTTTGACTTCAGCTCTAATTTCAGAGTTTGACTTGCTCCAGTGTGAACCTAAGAAAACTATAATTATAAATAGCTAACTAGAAAAAATGCTACATTTAATAATCTGCAATTGAAATATCTTAGCCTACAGTTTATTTAATCATTTTGTACCTACTGTATATAAGTTTGTGATGTGATAGATTTTATATTTAAGATTGGTTTTTAAAATGCTTTTTTAAAGTTTAAAGAGCTTTAACTGCAGGCATTTTGTCAGTCTCCTTTAAAGGAGACTGATTTTATTCCTACTGCTGAAGCTCTTTAATTATTTGTGTGTTAGCACTTTAAATACTGCAGTCTCAAAATGCATAGTGAAATCCAGTCCATGTATTACTTCTTCAGCTGTGTGTTGGAATCAGGCAGTCTTGGCTCCAAAGGCAGTCTCCTCCAAAAGAGGCAAAACTATTGGATTTATGAGCCCAAAGCCATGATGCTGCTTTAGTTAAAGCCACAGCTACCTACTAACATCAAGTTGTTTAGACAGTGTACTTATCCCTTAAAGAAGCCCCTCCTTGTCTGTAGGAGTGATTTGATACCTTGTAAATAATTTGAAATGTCAACTTTATTATAATAGCAATTCCATACATTCTTTTTACAGCAACCTATTGAGATGGTCCATATTTATGACTAAATATGCTTTATGTGGTGAAAGGGATGGTGGTTCAGAAGCTGGGTACACACAGTAGTGATAATAGGGCCATGGGACTGGTAGGTTCTCACAGAAAATCTTTATCAGTGATTGTGGGCTTCCTATACTGACCCAATCACATTGCTCTACATGATCGGTCTGACCAAATTATCAGCAGCATCATTTTGATTTACACCAGACAGACCGCTGATGAGGTTTAATGATTGGTAGTCTGTCTGATATAAACGTGCGGGGAGATTCAATTCCTTTCGCTGCCTTACTTACCTTAGCCCGATCCTGCGATACAATACCTGACAAAAACAAGATTACGTCAGGTATTGCATCGCGGGATCGGGCGAAGGTAAGGACCGTGACTTTAACGCTCCACAACCCGTACCGTTAAGTTTCAGTATGAGTTTTGGATCGATAGCATAGCTGTGCTCTAAAATCCATCTCAAACACACGTTAACCCGAAATTTCTTCGGGTTAACATGGGTTTTAAAAGGATTTGTGCCATAGTATATCTCCCCCATTTTCTGGTGTGTAAACAGCTTATACTCATTTAAAAAACTGCTTTTAGAACACATTTCTCTTTTTTTTATCTCTTTTCTTACCATCCATATAACTGAAGCAAGGCAAATCTATATTTTCATAGAAAAAAATTCATATCTTCCTGCGATGCTTACAGTGTTGAGAGCTCTTTTCTTCTTTTTTATCAAATTTTGACTGTTCGGTCTGAACTCTTTTTTTAATAAGGGTTCCCATTTAACATTTCTTTACTAAATGTTTTAAGCACTATTTGCCTCTAGCCACTGTTAAAAAGTGTTCATCCAAATGTTTTTTTTACTGGCCACCTGTAAGATTTCCAGGATATGTTCTGGATTCATGTATCTTCTTGATTGTTTGATTGTTTTTTTTTAATTTTCTCATGTAAATAGCGCTTTAATTTTCTTAGTATTTTGCATACATCTTCATTCACAAAGAGATCTTTTATTGGTTTGCAGTTTGATAAACAGCTTCATGCTATTCCCATGTTTTTGAACTGCTAGAAGGCGAATTGCAGAACACACACGCCTAAACATGCTATAATTCATGGCTGGGTGGTTGTTTTGTTTCCTAAAAGTTAAAAGCAAGGACCTCAAGGGTAGTGATTTCAGAAATACTACCGCAGCCACGTGCTACGCTAGGGAAAAAACGGGAGCTCAGGAGTATAAATGCGTGGCTAAGAGGATGGCGTAAGGAGATGGGGTTTGGGTTTTTAGAGAACTGGGCTGACTTTTCTGTTGTTACAGGCTCTTTAGTAGAGACAGATTGCACCTCAATGATGATGGTGCAGCTGTTTTGGGGAGAAGATGGCTAGGGGGTTGGAGGAAATTTTAAACTAGGTATGGGGGGGAGGGAAACTACACAGGGGTAGAAGTTAGGGATCAGGGGGCATATAACACAGCGGAGGGAGGAGAAGGGGGAGCATAGAGGATAAGGAGGCATGTACAAAGTATAGAAGTAAATCAATTGATAATCAATTGTATGTTCACAAATGCAAGAAGTCTGGCTGGAAAAACCAGGGAACTAGAACTAATAGCTTTAAAGGAAAGGTATAATGTAATTGGTATAGCAGAAACATAGCTAAATGATTCACACGACTGGACAGTAAATATTGATGGATACTCCTTATTTAGGCATGCCAGAGTTAATATTACGGTAACTTAAAATTAAGAAGCAAGAAGGTAGGTAAATTAATTATTGGGATATGTTATAAGCCGCCAAATGCCGGGGAAGAGGTGGAAATGAATCTCCATATACAGTTGGCAAAGGCTGCTGGTATGGGGCATGTTTTGGTTATGGGGGATTTTAACTACCCTGACATAGATTGGAGTAAGGGAACTGCCAACACCTCAAAAGGTATAAAGCATTTTCTTTCACAGATGGTAGAAGTTCCTACTAGACTGAATGTGTTGTTGGATCTAGTGATATCTAACAACGCTGAGCTCATTTTGGAGATGAAGGTAATGGGAAGCTTAGGGAATAGTGACCATGATATAGTGTAATTTAATATAGGTTGCAAAAAACTAAAGTGCACTGGGTTAACAAAAACTTTTAACTTTAGGAAAGCTAGTTTTATCCTGCTCATATACTGGGGGAATTGTTTCTAGGTAAAGATACTGACCAGATGTGGACCCCTTTTAAAGGGATATTAAACTATTACAAGTATTAAACTATTTAAGCCATGCAGGCTTAAATTTGTTAAGCCTGCATGGCTTAATGCTCAGGTAAAAAGGGAAATGGAAAAAAAGAAAAAGGCTTTTAAAATATTGAAATCACAGGGAACAGAACAGGCTTACAGGGAGTATAAAAACTGTTAAAATGTGTGCAAAAATGAAATACGGATTGCTGAACAAATAAGTCCAACCACAAAATGGTATAAGTATAAGTATATAAGTATAAGTATATAAATGGTAAAAAAATGTGGGCTGAGAATGTGGCACCATTAAAAATGGGGCTGAGATGGTTGTAGAGGATGCCAAAAGGGCATTAGTTTTTTAAACTAATAAAAAATGATGATGATGATCATGATGACTATTTTTATTATAATTTACCATCCATAAGGTTAATCTATTAAAATAAATGCCACAAAACCACAATAAACATTGGATTTAAAGGTTGCTATAAAAACATACAGGGTTATTCAATAAAAGTTCTTATCGTTTATAATGGTGCTAATTTTGCCCCAACCAATCAGATGTTAGCTTTCAAATGTTAAATCACATCTGATTAGTTGGGGCAAAATTAGCACCATTTTTAACAATAAGAACTTTTATTGAATCTCCCTGATAGTATGTCAAGAAACCTCTTTTGCAGTAATTATTTTGAAAGTATATTTTTAATACATTGTCTTAATATACAACAACATTGGATTCATTTGTATACTAATCATTTATTTTAATGAATACACAGTATATATAATATGGAACCATCTCATATCCTGAAAAGACAATGGCTAGGGTGTGAAGTCAAGCCATTAAAAAAAATAAATAAATAAAGATGAAGAAATAAGAATTTACTTAATATCAAATTGTTTGGCATCCCTTCCACCTTTCCCTATAAGGGCACATGCACAGAAGATGTAGGGATGTCTCTCCAGCCCGCCAATATATCTCGGAGCTGATCCACCGATATCGTCCCAGACGCAACCTCCGCTCTGCAAACGATCTCTTCCTCTCATCCACCCTTGTCATCTCTTCCCATGCCCGTATTCAGGACTTTGCTCGTGCTGCCCCTCTGCTCTGGAACTCCCTTCCTCCGTCTGTCCGTCATTCACCTTCAAACGTAACCTTAAAACCCACCTCTTCAGGCTAGCATATAACCTGGCCTAGACATTACCCATCTTACTACCCAATGATCCAACCCGCCTTTCACACTCCACTGCCAATATATTTACAGCCAACCTTATGTCTCACCCCCATATCCTCTAGTCTGTAAGCTCTTTGGGCAGGGTCCTCTCTTCTATTGTATCACAGTATTGCTGTAAGGAACTCAGCACTCTGTTTACTTATATTATGTATTACCTGTGTATGTAATATGTATGACTTTGCATAACATGTATTACCCTGTATGTAATGTATGACTATGTAATTGTATAGCACCACGGAAGATGTTGGCGCTATATAAATCAATAATAATAATAATAATATTGAAGATAGCGTTCTAATTATGCTACTCCACAAAATAATAAGCATCACATAGTTAATTACAAAATACATTCTGGCTGAAAAATAAAACAATGGAACTAAAATTAATTGGAAAAAAGGTAAACACACCAAGGGAGATAAACCTTTAGTAAATCTCTTACACTTACATGCAGTCCATGTTGTTATTTAATTTTCTCGCCTTTCCAAATATCCTCTAACACTTATTATACAAAGTATTAGAGGGTGAATTCCCCAGTAGAAGAAATAAATACCTTAATATTTTATTTACAACTAGGATGTTTGGCTGTCTTCCAATGAAGCGATGTTGTTGTTTATATGTATAAAGACTCTCGTTATTGTGGTTATCTTCATAGGACAATGTTTAAATATAAAGATCCAATGAATAGAAATCACAATATCAAAAGCTTTAATAAATGAGCTTTTTTATTTTTCTAAATGATTAGTGTCATTTAAGCTTTATACCTATAAATAGCCATTCTAAACAATTTGCATCCGAAATGCTATGATTATCTTAGTTAAGGCAACACCTTTATACCACTTTTCTTATTTTTTTTTTTTATTTCAAAAGGGTTACCCTATAAAACAGTATTTACCATATACTTTATTTATTAGTAGTTAGCCAATAAAGGTATCAACTTTATACAACTTTTCTTATTTTTTGTTTCAAAGGGGTTACCCTGTAAACATTTTGACTGGCTAACACGGTACACCACCTTTTCCTGTAAACACTGTACATACACATAATTATTTTTGGTCTCCATATAATAGTAATGACAGCTTAGTGTAGGAGATTGCTATACAGTTTAACTGCTGTCACTACCAGCCCATGTGATCACTGCCTATACCTGGCTGGTAGTGAGCAATATGAAGAGAATATAGAGCTGGAGAAGATTGTAGAGAGTTCTTCATGTGCTATGGAAAGCATTAGCGTTGGTTCTTTTTTTCTTTTTCTCTGGTTTCCTCCAAACATGGAAACGCCTATCAGATCAGAGAATTTTGTTTCTCATAGAGAGTCCTTCAGGTGCCTTTTGGCAAACTGCAGGTGGGCTGTCATGTGCCTTTTAATAAAGTCAGTATAAGCAGATTATCCAAGACTTTGGAAACATTTTTAAGTTTACGTTCACATTTAAACTGTTCAGAAAGTGTTGGTAGGTGACTTAAGTGGTAAAGCATCTCTCTTGGAATGAGAAGGTTACATGGTTCCAGGCAACTGTTTGCGATCTTTGGGTTTAGTTTTTCTACACTTCATAATTAGGTTTGTTTTATTTTTATATATAGAAATGGGATAGTATACATCCACACAGAGTGCAACTAGAGACCAAATTAATTTAATACATACAAAAAATAGAAGCCTAGTGCACATCCAATTAATTTGCTTACATTTTACTTTACCATTATATTGCGACTTAAAAAGCCTGGCCTTCTCTCTGGATAAATTAAAGCAATAAGTTCAATAACTTGGCCAAATTATTTTAAGCCCAGCAACCACTTCATGGTTTGCTTTATTCTGCTGGGTCCTAACATTTAATCTTTTTTACTTAAGTAACTTTTTACCTTCTTAGGAGAAGTAATTCTCAAACTTTGTCAGTACCTGCCTTTTATGAGATGAAAGTCCCTGCTGCTCTTTCGCTTGCTTTCTTGGGACTAACACATGACCCACATGACCCACTGTGGGTGGAGTACACATATCCCAGAGGCTTGGTCAAACCCCCAATGCAGCAAGCAATATATATATATATATATATATATATATATATATATATATATATATTGCACTCTGTGTTGTGCAGAGTGCAATGGGTGTATGTCCTGGATATTCAAACATGTTCCCCAGACCATTTCCCAGGTCCCACAGCCATTTACATTAAGTTACCATTGATATTTAAATTGTATTTAATTCGAACTTTTCGAACTATTTGTCTCCCATTGACTTTAATGGGTCCGTTAATAGTTAGAAAGTTCGAAAATGGACCGAACTTTCAAAAGTTCGGCCATCTGTACTTGCAATCTCCCACTGTTACTGATGGTTCTGCCTGTGAAGCAACGATATCACCTAAAATGTTTCATATGTTTTGAATTGTTTTGTTATTTTGTTTGTGGCATTGCTTCTCAAGTTTCTTTGCATTCATATCTTTCAAAACTGTGAATTGTTAAGGTCAGCTAATGTACGTTAAGTTCCACCTAAAATGTATGTTTGCATTATGTACACAGATGTATTTTAAGATGATGTTTAGTTAGCGTTCACGCATTATTTATTTTCCTTTTCGTGTGTTTGTCTGTGTATTTTGATTGATTTGCCATTTCTTATACAGCTCTCTGTTCTGCCATTTATACTGATAACTGGTCTGACAGAATGAAGATGAACAGAGAAGGCCTGAATTCAGAGATAAGCTGCAAATATAATAACAATACGATCTAGTCTCACTACTCATCAGGTTTTTGCTTACTGGGATAACTGGCTCAGTAAAGAACCAGCTCATCAAAACGTTATTCCTGGCGATTACAAAATGTATTTAACACAATTATTACACAAACCATTTTGTGCTAATTTTACCTTGTTAAATGAACAGTTTACACAATTCCCAATCTGATTTGTGTTTCATATAGACGCTGGTGTATAACTAGGAACAACCTCCAAATAAAACTTTCAGTTTAGTTAGTAGTCATATATCTTCAAAATATAAAATAGCAAAAGCCATTCATTTTAAAAAGGGAATTTCAACAGAAATAGTGTAATTGTGTAACAGTATTACATATTTATTTTTGCATGGTTTATTAAACCTTATTTGGTTAGGTGTTGGGCAGGTGTTTTTCCTATCAAAGTTTCCCACCTTGTGCCACTGATGATCTTACACAGATTTCCCCTTGAAATCTGCAGGAGATGAAGACTTGAAATTGAGGTCAGAGGAAAAACAGAAAATTATTGATATTTTAAACGATTTGATCGAATTTGCTGAATTGCTCAAAATATCAATGCCACTCCATGTGGTGTGGGTCAGTTCTATATTTTTATGTATACATGTAATTTCCCAAACTCTTTTCTTTGCTGGAATCAGAAGATGCAGTTAAGATAAGTGGGATTGGTGTTAGTTCAAAAAATAATGAAATGATTGTCACTTTACATATAAAAACATAATGAGCACCCTGAATGCTTGGTCTATGTATGTCAGGTTTTCTAAGAGTTTTATCTTCTTTTCTAGAACAGCCTGGAGTGAAGATGAATAGAGATGAATTAAAGTAATGTCAGTGCACACAGATAATCAGCAAGCAATTCTATTTCTGTTTGGGCAGATTTATAGAGAAAAATACACATTTCTAATCAAATAATAAAAAATAGAATTGTACATTCCATAACATTGTTTATATATACAAAGCACATGTAAAAATATAATTATTGGAAACCTATTTACTTACTACTAAAATATCAATATATGTTATAAAAAAAAAACGTGCATGGGCTTTGTGAATTTTTAATGATAACATAGGTATTGGTTTTTTTTTTGTTTATCTTTAAAAACACTACCTGCAATGCAGCATTATCTAAGAACAAGGCTTTAAGTAGTTGGCCAGGATATTGTAGATGGATGTAGCCCTGTGGCAAAGAGGTAATCATATTGATTTTTTTCACTACAGCAGCATATTTTTCTGTTTCCAACTGTTCAACTGTAGCAAAAATAAATAACTCTATAAAGAGCTCGTGGGAAGAATCCAAACTTAGGTTACAGGATTGCTCAACATGAATGTATTGCAGCTGCATATTTTGCTCTATAATAGCTATTGAAAATCTTTCCCTACAAAGAATATATCTTATTCACATGTGTACCTTGTTATATATATATTTTTTATTTACAATGTTAAATTCTGCATTTAAATCTGTTGAAAAATACTGTATAGCACTGATAAAATAATCAAGCAAAATCGTTTTCAAATCAACCTATTAGTCCACCCTCAATCCAATGAAAAAAGAAACAAATTATGTTTCTTTTGAGACGCCCGTGGAAAAGAAATATTATAGAGAAAATCAAAAAGAAGAGAATTAAAAAAAAAAAAATCACTATGTTTTCTAAAGAAAATCCAAACATGTCAATGGGACATTAGCAGTTAAGTGGAAAAGATTTAATGGAAATGGAATTAAAGTTGACCACACACACTACAGATATTTAAATGATGAAAGAATCTGCCCGGTCATGCATGTCATTTTTAAAAGATCACGCTATTCACAGTTCCAAGCATTCTCACTATGTAAAGCATGTGCTACACACACTAATGATAAAGGGAATGTACTTGTGAATCTAATGATATGGGCCCTTTATCGTCAGTGTGGGTACTCACCTTTAAGCACCAAACATGACAAATTGGGTTTTCCCAATTTGTAAGAAGATTACAAAAAGCAAATGCGTTAGATGGACAGAGAGATAGACAGAGAGAGGCAGAACCCTCAAATCTTCCATTAGTATACCACCACACACCAGTCTTATAGAAAAGATAAAACTTACTTATTTTGCTCATTTTGGATCTTTAGCCATTCAGCCCTTTTTAGTTCTGCCAGTGCTGATATATTCAATGCTGATCCTTAGCATGTGTTTGGTTACACACTTTCACGGTTCTGATTTTTTTTTTTTTTACGGAGGCCTGTTACTGAAATATGTTTTTTGATTAAGCTTACCCACACTGAAATTTGGCCCCAAGATCACCTAAATCAGCCTTTTCCTTATGTGACAACTGACAACTAAGGATGCACTAACCCACTGGTGTATACTGTAGTAAATTAATTAATATTGCATTGAAATGCTACCTTCAACATGAGGCTAGAAAGGGGAGGATGTAAAACCTATTTCATAGTGTTGCAGTTTATAAGCATACCCCTGGGTAAATGAAACCAGACACAACACATTCACAAAGATACAACTTGCTTTGTTTCACATCTCTCTTTGCTGTGGCTGCTGGGTAATTTATAAAATTAACCCGTAGATACTTATACTAGGGGGCAGCTCCCATAATCCCCCATAGCTGGGTGACACCCAACTAAGTGTATGTTGTTCACTTCACAGAAAGCTGCAGTCTTTCCCCCTAGAAACAGAACAGGCAATCCATTGCTCCTGTGCCTTGCAATTATATATTCCTTTGCTTTTCATATGATAAAGATAATTCATATTTGCCATTTATTTCATAGTTTGGATGCAAGAAAGTGAATATTAACATTTAAGTAAAATATAAAAGTAAGATTGGGGAATCAAATCTACAAACTCATATACTCTGTCTTGCTAAAAGCAGGTCAGTATAACACTATACCAACAGGGGCACTATGTAGAAACTTTATATTTTCCCTGGAACATAATGAAAACAAAAAAGGCAGAAAAATCAGTTGACTGATTTGTATTGTTTCATAAGTAAGCCTGGGGAATTGTAACCTAAAATCTGTGTTTCTAAAAATGTAGTATTTGTATGCTGAGCTATTAGAGGTAGCACTTTGAATACATGTATATTTAGATATTGTACCAGTGGCAAGCACAGGATTTTCAAGGGGGGATTCCTAAATGGGTTACCACTGAACAAGCCCAGATGGAGATGTGTTCTCTTATATATGGATCATGTAATAATATTATATATATTCTCTAATTGCCATGATTATCATCACAGTTGGCCAATACATATATGACTTTTTTTTGTTATAAAGTATATACTTATTAAGGCTGGGTACACACAAGCCAACAGATATTTTGTGTATTGGTCGGTCGGAACGAAAAAATCTGAGGTGATTTCAGCAGTGGCAGTGAACACTGTGGTCCAAAGGAGACATTTGCTGTGGCCGACCACTTTATAGTGGCGAAAGGTCAGGGCAGAAAATTTGTCCATGTGTGCCCAGCCTAATGTTCTGTTTTACTGAGAAATCCACATCTGCACTACTTTACCATTAGTGTATTTTAAAGTCAGAAAGTCAGAACTTTGAAGGTGGATCTGACAGAATATATATTATTATATTAATTATATTAATATATATTTATATATATATATAATCCAAAGATCCACTACACAATTTGTTTCTCTTCAGGTACCTGGTGCTGGTGTGTAAGGGAGCAGCTGTATACCCATAAATCATATATAAAACCAGAAACACACCGCACCCAGGATTAATAGAGACTTTTTTATTTTAGCTCATGTGGAATGTACAACGTTTCAGTGAAACTTTCCCCTTCTTCAGGCATATCAAACAGCTATCACTATATGACTGGATCCTGCCATGATGCAATAAACAAAAGTATAAAGGTATAGAGCATTAATTCCCAAAGGAATTTATAGAATTTTAATTAGTGGTCAATATACAACATACAAATACTGCTTCTCACTCACAGCTCAATTAACAATGTAACAATCTATGTAACCAGGAGAGGTAGAACATCAGACTGCACTGAGCAGACAGAAAGGGGGGATTCTAGGCACCAGGAACCCCCCCTAAACACGCTCCTGTGTACCGGGTAAGTACTGGGTAAGTTCTTTAATTTCGTTCCCGGAACCTGAACGTTTTATTGAGGTAAGACACAGCTCCTTTACCTCTTGTTCTTAAATAAAACTTAATAGAAAAAAAGTGGTTTTCCCAGTGGAGATACCCTTAAAATCCTAAAAAAACAGACTTACCTTGTGCATTTTCACAGCAGCTCTAGTGAAAGCCCCTGGCATTATAATTGGTGCCCAGGGCATCCCAATCACAGATATACATTGTTGTGTGCTATAGCATGTTCATGTCATAGGGATTGTGTGAATATATTATGCATCACCAGCAAAAAGATTTATCTCATGCATAGCACTATATCATTTACCAGTCTATCTTCAGGGATTTTCCCCTCAGTTTCTAAATCATTATCTTCAAGACACTACAGCTAACCTGGCAGACTGATCCACGCCATACAATCACATTTGGAGGAACTGCCTTTCCAGGTATTCTAGGCGTCCGACATACAATAGCGAGGTCCTGTTCATTACCATTCATTTTGCAAATGTATGTCGATCGCAAAGGTGATCCAGAAAGAAGGTTCTTCCGAAGTTAATTGTATGTCGTGGATCGGTCTGGCAGATAAGCTGTAATGTATGGGCACCTTTACTGTTTTAGTACTTTTAAATTTGGCCTGTTACATAAACCATTGAATCTGCATTTTACAGTCTTTATCCTAATTCTTTGCCAGGCTTTAGTTGCCTGTATTTTACCGTAATCAGTAATCAGGATTATAGTAAGGGGCGCACAAAAAAATTGTTACTTGCAGTCACACAGACAAAATACCTTTGGTGGGTAAGTATTTTATAATTTGACCTAATTGGTTTGGATGATTTGCATATAAGAGTAAAGAATCTGAAAATTATGGTTTATTTGAAATGCACCCATGCAATCAATAAACCACCTAAAAAAAATTTGACAGCAATATACAACTGTTTTTTTAAAAAAAAATTGACCAACTAAGAATAAATGGTTAGCTAAACAAACTCTGGCTATGGCCATCCTTCGTATCAGTTCTCACTAATCCATGTCCTTAGCTGAAAGCTAACTTTTTATTCATACAGCAGGTCAATTTAATTATTTTTACCAATCTACCATCAACAACATGCTGATTCTGTGCATTACAATTTAGACAATAAGTAAAATAATTACATAAAAATAAACCAATATCTAAAAGTTGTTCTCTGTGGTGCCCCTGTGGCGTTTGTACTTCCAATATCTTTATGGTAACCTTTTCAAAATAGAAAACTCTTGTTAGCATGACTATCCATTTCAGTACATTGTGTGCATTCTGTAATAATTCATGAATGCCTTATTCATATTGCACAACTCACAAGAAATACTGCATGGTACAATAAAACACAATAAATTGGCTGGGGTTATAAGCTTTGCCCATTTGTTTATGTTTTCTTCAGTGGAACAGAGAACATCATACAGTGCATTTTAATAATAATAAACTTATCAGATTAGCCATAAAGAAAAGTTGAAGATATCTACAGAGTACAAATTAATCCCTACAGAAAATCAATTGCTTCCTTGAAGCAGAAAACCAAGCTGGGATTTTTTGTTTTCATGTGTTTCATGCTGTTTTCTAGACTATGTTTTTTTTAAATATTGTATTAAGGTGAACCTCTTGTCTAATTAAATATATATATAGAACAGATTTTTTTTCCCAAAACTGAAAGAAATTTTTATCACACAGTACATTTAAACAAAAATAAACAAAGCAGATTTACATACAAGAAATATTAAAATATATTAAAAGTATAAATTAAACTTTTTTTACCCATAGTGCATTGCATGCACTATGGGTAAACATCCCTGGTAAGTGCCCCTTCTTCTTTTACATAACCTGTGTGCTAAATTGCAAATATAGTGGGAGATTTAACCTCTGGGATTTTTCTGTATGTTACTATTTATTGCTAGCCACGCAGCCCCTGGTAAAAAGCTTGCGGTGACTGCCCGAATGTCCCTAAAGTGTGACTAAGATCATGAATCAGTCAGCATGACTTGAACCCTGGATCCCAGCTGTGTGCAGCTGTACATGAATAAAGCTCAGCTCACTGTCTTCTTTATCTGTATATTTGATGTATTTGGCAACTGGTAAAACTGTATCATAGCTGATGTATTATCTATTCCAGTGGTTTTCAAGCCTTTTCGGGCCGTGGCACACTTGGCAATGCAAATTTTCTCGGGGCACACCTGTGTTCTTAATGTTGGATTTTAAGTTGAACTTACACATATTTTTCACAAGCAGGGCCCCCCCATAACCCCACTTTTGCAATACATACCTTGCTCCCTGGCATTTCTACTGGTCTGTTTGAATCCTTTATGGCCTCATAAGCTCTTCATGACCTCTAACAGCTGTAAATGAGGAGGATTGTGCAGCCATTAACAGCTGTAAATAAGGAGGATCGTGCAGCCATCATCAAGTTATTAGCTGTGATGTCAACATTGTGTGGATAGCACCCAGAAGATCAACAAGGGACTGGTGGACTTCAAGGTACAATTAAATTAGGGTTGGGGTTAGGGCGGTTGGGGGTCTTGTGTACATCCCCTTTAAAATGTAAGATTCCTATGCATCAGATAGAACAATGCAAGATCATTTACAGTAGACATTAATAGTCAGTTTTATCAGTTTAGTCATAATCCTTTTAATGTAACCTTTAAAAGTTTTTTTCCATTTAAAACATTAAAAAGAAGTAACCCAACCTAAATATGATGACTAATGTGTTGTTTGTAGCATGATAGCATGCCATGGAGGAGTCCATTAATATTACCCTGTTTACCCTTTAAAAATGTGCATCGTTGAATTGTTGCAACTAATGAAGAACCTTTGGAACTATTATAAATTCTTGACTGGCCTAATTACCTTTTTTGTTTATAATGTGAACTTTTGGAACAAGGGAATAGCAAACCTTGAAATATTTCCTTAAAATTCTATTTTAGATTGTTAAAATAAAAACATAAAATCTAGTAATACTGTAACAACTTGCTATAAACTGCAGAGTTTGAAATAAGCCCAGGAAAATGTACACTCCGGTTAAAAAACTTATTGTTACAGTTCCAAACTTTGGGAATCCCATAGGGAATTAAGTCATCATTTACATCTTTGTATAATTATGATTAATTGTGACATAATTGGAAAGTGTCAATCGTATTGCAAAGGCAGTGTATTAAATTTGCTTAAAATGTTACATGGAAGATTACAAAGACTCATATTAAACAAAGCTTTTATCTGTTTATACCTTTCTTTTTATTCACAATATCAGTATGATGTGCAAAATTCATTACAGTTAGAAGAGGGTTCACAGAGCACTTGTGAGACACAAAAGTTGTTAAGAACATTTAAGTGAAGTAAGGTGTTAACAGAAATAGCAGATTGCTATTGGATACAGCACACTGTGTTGTGGTTTTGTGTATACACATTATTATGTCATAGATGTTAGAAAAATGCTGATCTGTTAGCTAATCTACAAATAAGTGAGGGCTTAGTAACTTAACTTTATTCATAATAACATAGTAATAAAGTAATGGAGTTAATCAGGAAGGCTGAAAAAATACTTCATGACTCCAAATAGCAACTAGAAAGGGAAAGTTTAAGTATAAACTTTGATTTGGCTTGAAAGACTGCATTTTGGAAGGGAATTTGTGTGTTTGTTCTGCAGATTTTAAAACTCAATAATGCCAATGAAGGGGTTAAAAAACAAACTTTTTGATTATTGATCAATATTAGCTTTTTTGAATTTAGTTACCCTTTAAGTATGGCTGCCACAGTAATGGATAAGTAGATCGGTAGGTGTGTGTACCTGGGTCTGGTTGAGGGGGTATGTCTTTTTTTGTGTTTACAAACATAAAACTATCTTTTATTGAGGATATATCAAATTTAGTTTTTTTTTTTAACTTTAATTACCCTTTAAGTATGGCTGCCACAGTAATGGATAATTAGATCAGTAGGTGTGTGTACCTGGGTCTGGTTGAGGGGGTCTTTTTTGTGTTTACAACCATAAAACTATCTTTTATTGAGAATATCAAATTTAGTTTTTTTTTTTAACTTTATATTACCCTTTAAGTATGGCTGCCACATAATGGATAATTAGATCAGTAGGTGTGTGTACCTGGTCTGGTTGAGGGGGTCTTTTTGTGGTTTTACAACCATAAAACTATCTTTTATTGAGGATAAATCTAAATTTTTTTTTTTTTACTTTAGTTACCCTTTAAGTATGGCTGCCACAGTAATGGATAAGTAGATCAGTTGGTGTGTGTACCTGGGTGTGGTTGAGGGGTTATGTCTTTTTTTGTGTTTACAACCATAAAACTATCTTTTATTGAGGATAAATCTAAATTAGTTTTTTTTTACTTTAGTTACCCTTTAGTCATGGGAATGGAAAGGTAGGTCAGTAGGTGGGTGTAGCTAATAGTTAATAAATTTTGCGTTTTGCACTATCCGAGGCTCACCTACAATTCTTCTATTATATACATGTGATGACCACAGGGGACAAGGTGGAGTAGACGAGGCCCATCAAGGAAAGAATAAACTGTGTGAGTAGCTGCATCTAGTTTTTGTGACAGTAGGTGGGTGTACCTGTATGTGTGGGGTTGGGGGGTATCACCATTTGTATTTATGACAATTAAACAAACTGTTTTGAAATTTCCACATTTGAGGATTGTTACCATTATAGTCTATGGGGTAAAAATGTCCGGAAACGCTTCCGGGATTCCTTAGCTAGAAGATAGCACACTTCTCCTATATGCCCCGCACGTCTGTACCATTTCATGTCTCTAGCTCAAAAACTGTGGGAGGAAATACAGTCAAAAAAGCAGAAGAAGAAAACGGAAGAAGAAAAAGAAGATGAAGAAGAAAAAATAGAAAGAACAGTAATTTGGCTTTTTCAAGCCAAATTAATTAGAAAGGATTCCTAGATAAATTATCAGGGAGATGTAATACTTCCCTCTGCGCTCCTCTTACCTTCCAAATTCCTGTTTAAGGTGATTTACTGCAGCGTTAGAACCCGGAAGATAAGGAGCACTTAGATAAGGCCTTCTTTGAAAAGGCGTTCGTTTTTGAGCTACAAGGGATTTTACATTGGGTGCCTGTGCCGTTACTACAAAATGCCACAAGCCTTGCAAAGTAGGAGTTAAACCCACGCTAACCTGATTTGACATATTACACATATTTTTAGATTTAATATATTTATAAAACATAAGGCTATGGTGCTTGAATGGGGAGGTGCAGTTGCATATATTCTTATAAAAACCTCTTGACTAGGTAGCTAAGAGGTTTTTATAAGAATATATCTCACTGCACCTCCCCATTCACTTTACATACAGTGTGTCACAAATAATTCCTAATAAATTCAGAGACGTAAATGGTAATAAATATAGGGCACAGACCTTTGCTTTATCTTTTAACATTCAAGCAGCCACATGGTTAATATTTTTCCTTCTGAAGGAGAGTAAAATTTACAATCTCAGAGCTGATAGTATTCATGCTGCAGACCGGGAGAGACCCTGATGCTGTAACTATGACTCACAGGAAAGCCATCTGGGTCTCTCCTGGTCTGCAGCAGCGTGGTAATGGTAATCCCCTCCCTGCAGCAGTTAAATAAAATGGCACTAAAATAATCTCTTTCTATGTATTCTAACAGAATATATTTCTTGGCTACTGCTGACTGTCATAAATAGCAGGTTCACTGCCTGCTTTAAAAATGTAATGTTCTCTATATTTCATATACTTTCATTCTATGTAGGGAGTATTTATTGAACAGATATACATCTTAAAACAAGCTCAGCGTGCAGTCAGTGACAATATAACCATTTTCCATCACATGCACTTTTGTTCAGTTCAGATGTCAAAACAAATGGAGTAAAAATAATATTGCACTATAGGGATTGCTATTTTTATGTTTTTATTCGGCTAGATACTACAGCAAGTACAAAGAAGTTTACTAGTTAAGTAGTGTTTACTTGTTATAACTTGTTTTTTAAAAAAAAGTTTTTGTGTGATGGAAAATGACTTGAAAATTGGTGTTTTTATTGCATAAAAAACAGGAGGACATTATTGCTGCAGTCACTTCTTCGCCCTCCACCTAGCCCCACCCCCATTACTACACACACACACACACACCCGTTGGTACACACCAACGGGTGTGATCTTAAAAGTGAAAACATACCCCTAACACCACAAAGACACAGATACACAAACCTACTGATACACTGCAATACCCAACCTACCCTTACATATCCATGGCAACCATACATCAGCTGTCAAAAAACAAAACAAATTTTATGCTCTAAAGCGTAACCACCAACCACCATACCCCCTAACACCACACAGATACAGGTACATACACCTACTTATTCACCCCAATTCCCACCCCACCCTCCATTTCTATGGCAACCATGCACACAATAATAAATAGATTTGTATTTAATCAGAGCAAATTATGAAATGTTAACACCCTCTTATTTTGCTGTAGCAAAATTATTGAGTTGTAAAATCTGCAGACCCAAACATTTTAGTTTATATTGTTTGTTTATTTTCTAGAGTAAGCAGCTACACACAGGTCAAGTGAGTCTTGGCTGCCCTCACTGTTTACTGACTTATGGCATAGAGGCAGAATATACTGGGGATCAATCAGACAAAATGCACTTTTGCTTTAATATAGAAACACTCACCTACAAAGTTTTGAAGCATATGCTGGAATGGTATTAGTGTGGGTCTTTTTTATTGAGTCTTTCTTATTGCTTTTTTTAGGTACAGTGTTTCCTGGTTATGCATTTTGAACTTTGCATTTATAAAACAGATATTCTTTATGCTACATTGTTAAGTTTTTTTTCCAAATGCATTCAATCCTTCTGTCCTAAAAATGATATAATCCTTTCATACAAAAAAGAGTAATCTTTGCAATGTATTTCTTAGCTAGCATAGATGTAAGAATTAATGTTAACATTTCAGTAAAAGTTAAAAGTAAGTCTTTTAATCTAAGCATAGCTCTTAACACTATCCTAGCTAAAGATTCTATGTGGATCCCTAGTGCATGTAGAAACATTCAGGGTTATTCAATAAAAGTTCTTATTGTTAAAAATGGTGCTAATTTTTCCCCAAACAATCAGATGTTAGCTTTCAAATGATAAATAAGATCTGATTGGTTGGGGCAAAATTAGCACCATTTTTAACAATAAGAACTTTTATTGAATCTCCCTGTTTATCTTTTGCTAGTAACATAATGGAAACAAAAAAAAGGCAGGCTTTGGGGATTTGAACTTGTGACTAGAGATGGCCACAAAACCAAACTCGAACTTTATGAGTTCGGACAAACTCAAAATATTCTAACTAGTTCGAGTTCGAACTAGTTTGTTTTTCCAGACTCGTGGCTGGATTTTTGATAATTATCATAAATTCACTAATTACCGAATTTAAGGACCTTTGGCTAACCCTAAAATGTATTGTTCATTTTCAATAACCCTCGGATGTACGGATCGTTTTTGCTAACCCTAGAATGTAGCCTTCGATTTTCGGTAACCCTCGAATGTATCATTCAGTAACCCTTGCGCAAAACCCAACAATTGCTCGCTTGTGTTTAAGAAGTGTTTTAACAAGTTTTGGTGATAGTGACATGTTCCCCACACCATTTCCCAGGTGCCATTTACAGTAAGTTACCATTGTTAGTTTAGCTGGAAATCATCCAGACATTTCAAACTATCACCCTCCCAAATTCGAACTTTGAAACTTTTACTGAATGTGGGAAGTTCGAAAACGAACTGAACTGTATGAAGTTCATTGGCCATCTCTACTTGTGACCTTCTGGACTGCATATTTTTAAAACTGGTGCCATACCAGGCGCTCCACCACTGCATAAGTAGAGAATCCAGGTATATTTACAAGCTTTATCTTTTGCTACGAACAGAATAATAAAAAAGTCACACAGATTTCACAGATTTCTCCAAACCAAAATGGAAGCCCCTTAAGACCTTGAAAGCTGCTTGTTACCCTGCAGTTTATTTCCCAGCAAAACACACTAACTGTAAATAAACTGCAGGGCAAAAAAAATACTGTGCATAGAGACAGTGAATACTGGGGTCAGCGGGCATGGCTCTTTGACGGCTACATGGGCTGTAGGTTGTATTGGCAATAATATTGGAGCCTTCTTAGTTACAAAATTTATTACTTACATGTACTAAATGAATCTTACAATGTGTAGGTGTTCCGGGGAGAAAAGCTTTTTAAAAGATTAAATTTAATTCTCCTTTAACTCAGGACATATTTAAAAAAAAAAAAAACTTCCAGTGCTTCAAATTCACTTTTATTTTCCATGTATTAAATTAGGTGATCTGGTTTGGGTAAACAATGAAAATAGTATAGTATTTGAGGTTGAATAAAGACATACGTCCATCCAGTCCAACCCATCTAGCAATATCCTCATTTCCTGCCTAACTGTTGATCCAGAGGAAGGCAAAAAAAACCCACCAAATTTATGAAGGGGGAAAAAATTCCTTCCTGACTCCAAGTGGCAATCGGAAATTTCCCTGGATCCCTCTACTTTATGTATCAATACCAGTAACTTGCACATTTCTTGTTTGCAGAAACTCATCCAGCTTTTTTTTAAACTGACCATGAACCTGCCATTACAACGTCCACTGGAAAGTTCCAAGCTTTACCGTTCTCACAGTGAAAAACCCCCCGAGCTGAAGCCTAAACCTTTTTTCTTTAAGTCTTAGGGATGTCCTCGCCTTTGACATGTTCTTTGGTGAACAATGCCCCAGATAGTTTATTGTATGGCCCATTAATGTATTTATCACATAATCATCATATCCCCACGCAAGCGCCTTTTCTCCAGCGTACATAATTGTAACTTTTCCAGTCTCTCTTCATATTCAAGCTCCCCCAATCCCCTTATTAATTTAGTTTCCCTTCTCTGAACCCTTTCCATTTCAAAGATGTCCTTTTTGTACACAGGATTCCAAAATTGCACTGCATATCCAAATGAGGCCTTACCAATGCTTTGAAAGAGGGAGAATTACATTTTCCTCCCTTGAATCCATACCTTCTTTATACAGACAATCCATGCTGGCTCTGGCTGTTGCCGCCTGGCACTGCTTGCTACCTTAAGTTTGTTATCCACCAAAACTCCAAGATCCCTTTCCAACAGGGATTCACTTAACACAGAGCCATTTATAGTATAAGTAGCCCAAGTATTTTTAAGTCCAAAATGCATCACCCTTACATTTATCAACATTGAATTCCTCTGCCACTTAGCAGCCCAATGTGATAATCTATCTAGATCCCCTTGCAACGATTGCACATCCTCTGAAGTTTTTAATGGTCGAACAAGTTTTGTGTCGTCAGCAAACACAGAAACCTATTCATTAGTCGCCTATGGGGGACTGTATCAAAAGCCTTAGCAAATCCAAGTAAACTACATCTACTGCTATACCAGAGTCTAAATTCTACTTACTTACTTCCTCATAAAAGCCAAGCAAGTTAGTTTGACAAGATCTATTCCTCCTAAATCCATGCTGGTTACTAATTATAATGTCAGTCCTTGAAACATACTCTAGAACATGTTCCCTTATTAAACTTTCCAGGACTTCCCCCACCACTGAAGTTAAACTTACAGGCCTGTAATTACCCGCTGTGAGCGGACTCCCTTTTTGAATATTGGAATAACATCAGCCTTTTTCCAATCCAGAGGCACACACCGGACATGAGGGAATCAGCAAAAATAAAACAATGGCCTAGATAAACTGAACTTAGCTCCTTAACGGGCATGCCCACCCTTAAAAATTGTTTTTAATATATATTCCCCCCCATGTCTGGCAGCCCCAACCGCATATATTTTATTTTCCAAAAGCCCCCAAACTCTTACTTACCTCCCCTCGTTCCTCCGCCGCACTGCCGGCCCTCTGCTTGCAGAATGCAAGCAGAGGGGCGGGACCGGCAGTCGCGTCTGTGATTGGCTGAGCGGCAGCCAATCACGACGCGGCTGCCGGTCATTCAGTGCAGCGGAGGAAAGAGGAGAGGTAAGTAAAGTTTGGGACTTTTTAAAAAAATGCAGTTGGGCTGCACAGGAACTCTATAGGGTGCTAGGGGAGGATGTAGACGAGGGGGAGGGAGGGGGAGAGGGCTGCTACGCATGGCAATACTACGGAGGCAAGGTACAGGCGAGTCCTGACCTCTGGTGGACAGTTTTGGGACTTAGGGTGGTCTACAGGAGAACCTGTGGACTGGGATGTGAGGTAAGGATTACACTACACTACATGGTGGGGCCATTACTGGGGGGGATTATAGTTTTGGGGTGGACATGCCCTTTAAGTACCCGTGGATTTATTTATCCGGTCCAGGAGATTTATTATTAACCTTATTTAGTTCTTTCGTGTACCATATCCTTGTAACCAAAGTGAACTTGAATCTTGTATACCTTTATTGCTACATACTATACTATGATATCTTGTACTTGATCTTCTATAGTGTATACAAGGAAAAAAAATTATTCAGACATTTGCTTTATCGCCATCCTCCGTAACTAACTTATCCCCATTAATTAAGGGTGCCACATTCTCAGTCCTCATCTTCTTCATTATATACTTAAAAAAATGTTTAGGCTTAGTGATGCTTTCTTCAGCTATCCTAACTTCATTATTAATTTTAGCTAGTTTGATTGCTTTCTTACACTCCTTGTTACAGTTTTTATAATCCCTAAAGGCCCTTTCCGTTCCCTCGCCTTAAGTTTAAATGCCTTTTTCTTCCTTACCATTTGCCTCTTTACATCAGAATTCACCACATGGGCGCGGATTTTTTTTTTTTTACATTTATTTCCCAAGGGTATAAATTTAGATGTGAACTGGCTTAAAATCCCCTTGAACACAGTCCACTTCTGTTCAGTACCTTTACCTGATAATACATTATCCCAGTTGACATTCTGAAGAGCTCTTTTAACCTGGGAAAATTTGCTTTCCTGAAATTAAATGTCTTTGTTAACCCAGCGCACTTTTCCTTTCGATAACAAAGTCCAAATGCCACTTTTCTGGTCACTATTCCCTAAGCCTCCAGTTACCTTTATCTATAATGCGCTCCACAATGTTAGATATTACCAGATCCAACAGAGCTCCTTTTCTAGTAGGAACCTCAACCACCGTGTGAGAGAAATTATCCTGCAGCAAATTCAGGAACTCATCGCCTTTTTCTGTGATGGCAGTTCCACCACACCAATCAATGTCATAATTGAAGTCCCCCATAAGAGCACACTCCCCAAACTTGCAGCCCTTGCCACTGCATATGAAGTTGACTCTCCTCCTCTCGCTAGCATTTGCGGCTTATAGCAGACACCAACAATGACATTACCCCCTTTCCTGTTGCCTAATTCCACCCATATTGCCTCCACTTTTCATCCTATCACCAGTTATCTCTTCTTTTAAATTTGGCTTCAATTCTTTTTTAACATAACACCATACTCCTCCCCCTTTCCTTTTTTCTGCTCGCCTAAACAAGGCATACCTTCTATTTACAGCCCAGTCGTGAGAACTGTTCAACCACATTTCTGCTATACCTATACATCAACTTTTCATTCAATGCCATCATTTCCAATTCACCCATTTTGTCAGCCAGGCTTCTCGCATTGCAAACATACATTTTAGATTATGATCCTGTAATTTATTCGTACACTTTGATACACATTCCTCCCTATCCCCTATGCTAGCCCCACCCCCCTTTCCGCCCACCACTGGCCTATCTACACCCTGCTTTCCTCCTGGACAATCTATCCCAGTGAGATTGCTAATACCCTCCCCCCCAAACCTAGTTTAAATCTCCTCCAACCCTCTAGCCATCTTCTTCCTCTTCTCCCCTAAAACTGCTGCACCACCATCAGTGAGGTGCAACCCATCCCTACTAAAGAGCCTGTAGCCGACAGCAAAGTCTGTCCAGTTCTCAATAAACCCAAATCCTTCTTCCTTACACCACTCTCTTAGCCACGCATTAATGCTCCTAAGCTCCCGCTGTCTCCCTGGCTTAGCACGTGGCTGCGGTGGTATTTCTGAAAACACTACCCTGGAGGTCCTTGCTTTTATCTTGGCCCCTAGTTCTCGGAAATCATGTTTAAGGACCTCACCTCCACAATATGGTAAATATCCTAATTAATATACAATTTCATCTTTAAAAATGAAATGTGCAATTTACTTATTGTAATGCATTAACACACAGCTGAGACTGTGCTTAGATCTTTGTAGTCATAATCTACATCAGTTGTTGATTAGCTTGCAGTTTTTTATGTGAACAATTTAAAGGGGTCCCAGTTTAAACATTTAAATCAGAACGATTGTGTAATAAGATTAAAAAAAGCGTATGATAACAACATTCAAATATAAAAGAAAGTAAATGAAATTTCACACCATAACAGTGCTTTACATGCTATTATGCAGGACCATTTTAAATGCATTTATATTAGAACTAGAACCCTGAACGGTGTTAATTGTCCCACCTACCGGTGATTTCAATTATAGTTTCATTAAGGAAAAATGGGGATGATTACATGATACTATTATATTTTTACCATTCTTCTTAGAACATGATAAAAGATCATCTCTGTTTCCCCTTTCAATCAAGAATAGTCACCATTTTATTATTCATAAATCCAACTATTCCCTCCCAAAATGATTTCCATTTTATCTTGTTCTGTTTCACTAGTTTATACTCCACACTCCTATATTCCTATAATTATATTCCACTTATTACAAACTCAGCATGTTATCCTGCATATTCTAATCATCCAACCACACACATTCTCAGCATGCACACATCCTAATCATTCTTTTCTTATTCTTCTCCAGTAAGAAGGCTTACTACTCTTTCTCCATGATATTCCCCAGGCCTGATTATGCTTCCACCACTCCCAGGAGTGAAAGCAGTAATTAGACCAACTTGTAAATCCTCTACTAAGGATTACCGAGGCTGACATATTTTTCATACTCATAGTTACATGTATATATCTTGAATACAATATTGTGTAGACTGAATAACTCATAATGTTGAAAATGCCATCCACAAAAATGTTTTATAACCTTAAATTTAAAATAGTAGTTAAACATCGATATATATTTCTAGTGAAATAAATGTCAACAGTTATATAAATGTATACATTGTATACATTAGAAGAACAAATGCATAGTCTATATCTATGTAATCTAAAAACTGAATGTGAAAACAATGTTAAAACCTTTTTCGAATAACATAATTTCCACAGTACTGGGGCAAGTTGACCTCAATGAAAAATGTCTTCAATAAATATGCATCAGGACCTGCATGTAGAAATAGTATAATATACAGTAAATACCTTTTTTCCTTGCATTGGCTGCCATAGTAACCAAGAATTATATCTAATGAGTCTAAAATTGCCCATAAATGTAATTGAAGTTGGTGAGGTAATTAATTTTATTTATTCAAATACAGTTTACAATATTCTGACATTTCATTTTTGTGTGCAAATAACATTTGTAAAATAAATTACTCATAAGACAAAATTGTCGTGTGTTTTTCTGTATAAATAATATCAGTATAAATCATAACCTGTTTATTATGATATTTAATCAGTTTAGTTACAACATACATAAATATTCATCCACCCACATCTTATGTCCTGCAGATGCCCCAAATATAGTATATATTGGTACACTAAAACCTTTAGGCTTATTCAATACTAGCAAAATACCCGCACTTCGCAGCAGAGATGTATTGAAATAACGTTTTTAGTAAGAAAGCAATAATGTATCAAGATTGCTGTAATCACTCGGCACTTGATATATTAAAGAAAGACAATTCAATAAGCTTTACGATAATGCAACACTCATTAACTTTAATTTAATATTATATTTTTTATTCAACTATGAAATTTTGGTGAAAATAACCCCCACCACCCCTCCCCGTCCGCCCTTAATACCCCCCACTATTCCTCTCTGTCCACCCTCCAAACCCTTCCCCTTACACCTCAGCCAGTCCCCGCACACCCCCTGAATTTTTGGTAAAAATCGGTCCAGCCGTTAGTGTGCAGGAGTTCAAAATTCTATTCCCCCCCCCATTCACCCTCACCCTAAAAAAAATATTTTGTTAACCTTTTACTGGTAAAGGAGTATATGCATACAAAATTTGGTTGAAATCGGACCAACCAGTCTGTGCAATGTCAGATACTCACCGTTACAGGTGGTGCAATGTCAGAAACTTACCGTTACAGGTGGAATTTCGAAACGAAACTTGCTTAACTTTTGTAAGTAAGGTGCAATGAATGAGCCTGCCAAATTTAAGCCGTGTGCCTCCACCGCAAGTTGGAGAATTAGTGATGAGTGAGTGATGGTGAGTGAGGGCTTTGCCTTTTCGAAACAAACCTGTTAACTTTTGTAAGTAAGGTGCAATGAATGAGCCTGCCAAATTTAAGCCGTCTGCCTCCACAGCAAGTTGGAGATAAGTGGTGATGAGGTGAGTGAGTGAGTGAGGGGCTTTGCCTTTTCGAAACGAAACATGCTTAACTTTTGTAAGTAAGGTGCAATGAATGAGCCTGCCAAATGTAAGCCGTCTGCTCCTTGGCAAGTGGAGAATAAGTGGGGAGTGAGTGAGTGAGTTAGGGCTTTGCCTTTTCGAAACAAAAATGCTTAACTTTTGTAAGTAAGGTGCAATGAATGAGCCTGCCAAATTTAAGCCGTCTGCCTCCACGGCAAGTTGGAGAAAATAGTGATGAGTGAGGCAAGTTGGGAATTAGTGTGAGTGAGGAGTGAGTGAGTGAGTGAGGGCTTTGCTTTCGAAACGAAACCTGCTTAACTTGAAGTAAGGTGCAATGAATGAGCCTGCCAAATTTAAGCCGTCTGCCTCCACAGCAAGTGGAGAATAAGTGGTGAGTGAGGATGAGTGAGTGAGGGCTTTGCCTTTTCGAAACGAAACATGCTTAACTTTTGTAAGTAAGGTGCAATGAATGAGCCTGCCAAATGTAAGCCGTCTGCCTCCTCGGCAAGTTGGAGAATAAGTGGTGAGTGAGTGAGTGAGTTAGGGCTTTGCCTTTTCGAAACAAAACATGCTTAACTTTTGTAAGTAAGGTGCAATGAATGAGCCTGCCAAATTTAAGCCGTCTGCTCACGGCAAGTTGGAGAATTAGTGATGAGTGAGGCAAGTTGGAGAATTGTGATGAGTGAGTGTGTGATGAGGGCTTTGCCTTTTCGAAACGAAACCGCTTAACTTTTGTAAGTAAGGTGCAATGAATGAGCCTGCAAATTTAAGCCATCTGCCTCCACGGCAAGTTGGAGAATTAGTGATGAGTGAGGCAGTTGGAGAATCAGTGATGAGTGAGTGAGTGAGGGCTTTGCCTTTTCGAAACGAAACCTGCTTAACTTTGTAAGTAAGGTGCAATGAATGAGCCTGCCAAAATTAAGCCGTCTGCCTCACGGCAAGGTTGGAGAATTAGTGATGAGTTAGTGTGATGAGTGAGTGAGTGAGTGAGTGAGGGCTTTGCCTTTTTCGAAAGAAACCGCTTAACTTTGTAAGTAAGGTGCAATGAATGAGCCTGCCAAATTTAAGCCATCTGCCTCCACGGCAAGTGGAGAATTAGTGATGAGTAGTGAGTGAGTGAGTGAGTGAGTGAGGGCTTTGCCTTTTCGAAAACAAACCTGCTTAACTTTTGTAAGTAAGGTGCAATGAATGAGCCTGCCCATTTAAGCCGTCGCCTCCACGGCAAGTTGGAGAATAGTGGGTGTGAGTGAGTGAGTGAGGGCTTTGCCTTTTTGAAACGAAAAAGCTTAACTTTGTAAGTAAGGTTGCAATGAATGAGCTGCCCCAATGTAAGCCGTCAGCCTCCACGGCAAGTTGGGAATAAGTGGTGAGTGAGTGAGTGAGTGAGTGAGGGTTTGCCTTTTCGAAACAAAACATGCTTAACTTTTGTAAGTAAGGTGCAATGAATGAGCCTTCCTAATTAAGCCATCTGCCCCACGGCAAGTTGGAGGATTAGTGATGAGTGAGGCAAGTTGGAGAATAGTGATGAGTGAGTGAGTGAGGGCTTTGCCTTTTCGAAACGAAACCTGCTTAACTTTGTAAGTAAGGTGCAATGAATGAGCCTGCCAAATTTAAGCCATCTGCCTCCACGGCAAGTTGGAGAATTACTGAGAGTTAGTGATAGTGGTGAGTGAGTGGAGTGAGTGAGGGGCTTTGCCTTTTTTGAAACGAAACTGCTTAACTTTGTAAGTAAGGTGCAATGAATTAGCTTCCAAATTTAAGCCATCTGCCTCCACAGCAAGTTGGGAGAATTAGTGATGAGTTAGTGAGTGAGTGAGTGAGTGGTGAGGGGCTTTGCCTTTCGAAACAAAACCTGCTAACTTTTGTAAGTAAGGTGCAATGAATGAGCCGCCAAATTTAAGCCGTCTGCCTCCATGGCAAGTTGGAGAATTAGTGATGAGTGAGGCACGTTGGAGAATTAGGTGATGAGTGAGTGAGTGAGTGAGGGCTTTGCCTTTTCGAAATGAAAACTGCTTAACTTTTGTAAGTAAGGTGCAATAATGAGCCTGCCAAATTTAAGCCGTCTGCCTCCATGGCAAGTTGGAGAATAGTGATGAGTGAGGCAAGTTGGAGATTAGTATGAGTGAGTGAGTGAGTGAGTGAGGGCTTTGCCTTTTCGAAACGAAACCTGCTTAACTTTTAAGTAAGGTGCCATGAATGAGCCTGCCAAATTTAAGCCATCTGCCTCCACGGCAAGTTGGAGAATTAGTGATGAGTTAGTGATAGGAGTGAGTGAGTGAGGGCTTTGCCTTTTCGAAACAAAACTGCTTAACTTTTGTAAGTAAGTGCAATGAATGAGCCTGCCAAATTTAAGCCTTCTGCCTCCATGGCAAGTTGGAGAATTAGTGATGAGTGAGGCAAGTTGGAGAAATAGTGATGATGTAGTGAGTGAGTGAGTGAGTGAGCTTTGCCTTTTCGAAACGAAACTGCTTAACTTTGTAAGTAAGGTGCAATGAATGAGCCTGCCAAATTTAAGCCGTCTGCCTCCACGGAAGTTGGAGAATTAGTGATGAGAGAGTGAGTGAGGAGTGAGGGCGGCAGTGGAGAATTAGTGATGAGTGAGTGAGTGAGAGTGAGTGAGGGCTTTGCCTTTTCGAAATGAAAACATGCTTAACTTTTGTAAGTAAGTAAGGTGCAATGAATCAGCCTGCCAAATTTAAGCCGTCTGCCTCCAAGCAAGTTGGAGAATTAGTGATGAGTGAGTGAGTGAGTAAGGGCTTGCCTTTCAAACGAAACCTGCTTAACTTTTGTAAGTAAGGTGCAATGAATGAGCTGCCAAAATTAAGACATCTGCTCCACGGCAAGTTGGAAATTAGTGTGAGTGTGGCAAGTTGGAGAATTAGTAGTGAGTGAGTAGTGAGTGAGGGCTTTGCCTTTTCGAAACGAAACCTGCTTAACTTTTGTAAGTAAGGTGCAATGAATGAGCCTGCCAAATTTAAGCCATCTGCCTCCACGGCAAGTTGGAGAATTAGTGATGAGTTAGTGATGATGAGTAGTGAGTGAGTGAGTGAGGGCTTTGCCTTTTCGAAACGAATCGCCTAACTTTTGTAAGTAAGGTGCAATGAATGAGCCTGCCAAATTTAAGCCGTCTGCCTCACGAGCAAGTTGGAGAATTAGTGATGAGTTAGTGATGAGTGAGTGGTGAGTGAGGGCTTTGCCTTTTCGAAAACGAAACCTGCTTAACTTTTGTAAGTAAGGTGCAATGAATGAGCCTGCCAAATTTAAGCCGTCTGCCTCCACGGCAAGTTGGAGAATTAGTGAGAGTTAGTGATGAGTGAGTGAGTGAGTGAGTGATGAGGCTTTGCCTTTTCGAAACGAAACCTGCTTAACTTTTGTAAGTAAGGTGCAATGAATGAGCCTGCCAAATTTAAGCCGTCGCCTCCACGGCAAGTTGGAGAATTAGTGATGAGAGAGTGAGTGAGTGAGTGAGGGCGGACAAGTGTGGAGAATTAGTGATGAGTGAGTGAGTGAGTGAGTGAGGGCTTTGCCTTTTTCGAAATGAAAACATGCTTAACTTTGTAAGTAAGGTGCAATAAATCAGCCTGCCAAATTTAAGCCGTCTGCCTCCACGGCAAGTTGGAGAATTAGTGATGAGTGAGGTGAGTGAGTAAGGGCTTTGCCTTTTCAAACGAAACCTGCTTAACTTTGTAAGTAAGGTGCAATGAATGAGCCTGCCCAATTAAGACATCTGCCTCCACGGCAAGTTGGAGAATTAGTGATGAGTTAGTGATGAGTGAGTGAGTGAGTGAGTGAGTGAGGGCTTTGCCTTTTTTGAAACGAAACCTGCTTAACTTTTGTAAGTAAGGTGCAATGAAGCAGGATTCGTTTCGAAAGCAAAGCCTCACTCACTACTCACTCACTCATCACTAACTCATCACTAATTCTCCAACTTGCCGTGGAGGCAGATGGCTTAAATTTGGCAGGCTCATTCATTGCCCTTCCTTACAAAAGTTAAGCAGGTTTCGTTCGAAAAGGCAAAGCCCTCACTCACCATACTCACTCACTACTAATTCTCCAACTTGCCTCACTCATCACTAATTCTCCAACTTGCCGTGGAGGCAGATGTCTTAAATTTGGCAGGCTCATTCATTGCACCTTACTTACAAAGTTAAGCAGGTTTCGTTTTGAAAAGGCAAAGCCCTTACTCACTCACTCACTCATCACTATTCTCCAACTTGCCGTGGAGGCAGACGGCTTAAATTTGGCAGGCTGATTATTGCACCTTACTTACAAGTTAAGCATGTTTCATTTCGAAAAGGCAAAGCCCTCACTCACTCACTCACTCACTCATCACTAATTCTCCAACTTGCCGCCTCACTCACTCACTCACTCTCTCATCATAATTCTCCAACTTGCCGTGGAGGCAGACGGCTTAAATTTGGCAGGCTCATTCATTGCACCTTACTTACAAAAGTTAAGCAGGTTTCGTTTCGAAAAGGCAAAGCCCTCACCACTCACTCACTCACTCACTCATCACTAACTCATCACTAACTCCAACTTGCCGGGGAGGCAGACGGCTTAAATTTGGCAGGCTCATTCATTGCACCTTACTTACAAAAGTTAACAGTTTCGTTTCGAAAAGGCAAAGCCCTCACTCACTCACTCACCTCATCACTAACCATCACTTAATTCTCCAACTTGCCGTGGAGGCAGACGGCTTAAATTTGGCAGGCTCATTCATTGCACCTTACTTACAAAAGTTAGCAGGATTCGTTTCGAAAAGGCAAAGCCCTCACTCACTCACTCACTCACTCACTCATCACTACTCACACTATTCTCCAACTTGCCGTGGAGCAGAGGCTTAAATTGGCAGGCTCATTCATTGCACCTTACTTACAAAAGTTAAGCAGGTTTTCGTTTCGAAAAGGCAAAGCCCTCACTCACATACCACTCCCGGGAGTGAGTATGTGAGTGAGGGCTTTGCCTTTTCGAAACGAAACCTGCTTAACTTTTGTAAGTAAGGTGCAATGAATGAGCCTGCCAATTTAAGCCATCTGCTCCACGGCAAGTTGGAGAATAGTGTGAGTTAGTGATGAGTGAGTGAGTGAGTGAGTGAGTGAGGGCTTTGCCTTCGAAACGAATCCTGCTAACTTTTGTAAGTAAGGTGCAATGAATGAGCCTGCCAAATTTAAGCCGTCTGCCTCCACGGCAAGTTGGAGAATTAGTGATGGTTAGTGATGAGTGAGTGAGTGAGTGAGGGCTTTGCCTTTTCGAAACGAAACCTGTTAACTTTTGTAAGTAAGGTGCAATGAATGAGCCTGCCAAATTTAAGCCGTCTGCCTCCCGGCAAGTTGGAGTTAGTGATGAGTTAGTGATGAGTGAGTGAGTGAGTGAGTGGTGAGGGCTTTGCCTTTTCGAAACGAAACCTGCTTAACTTTTGTAAGTAAGGTGCAATGAATGAGCCTGCCAAATTTAAGCCGTCTGCCTCCACGGCAAGTTGGAGATTATGATGAGAGAGTGAGTGAGTGAGTGAGGGCGGCAAGTTGGAGAATTAGTGATGAGTGAGTGAGTGAGTGAGTGAGGGCTTTGCCTTTTCGAAAGAAACATGCTTAACTTTGTAAGTAAGGTGCAATAAATAGCCTGCCAAATTTAAGCCGTCTGCCTCCACGGCAAGTTGGAGAATAGTGATGAGTGAGTGAGTGAGTAAGGGCTTTGCCTTTTCAAAACGAAACCTGCTTAACTTTGTAAGTAAGGTGCAATGAATGAGCCTGCCAAATTTAAGACATCTGCCTCCACGGCAAGTTGGAGAATTAGTGATGAGTGAGGCAAGTTGGAGAATTAGTAGTGAGTGAGTATGGGAGTGAGGGCTTTGCCTTTTCGAACGAAACCTGCTTAACTTTTGTAAGGAAGGTGCAATGAATGGCCTGCCAAATTTAAGCCATCTGCCTCCACGGCAAGTTGGAGAATTAGTGATGAGTTAGTGATGAGTGAGTGAGTGAGTGAGTGAGGTTTGCTTTCGAAACGAATCCTGCTTAACTTTTGTAAGTAAGGTGCAATGAATGAGCCTGCCAAATTTAAGCCGTCTGCCTCCATTGCAAGTTGGAGATTTAGTGATGAGTTAGTGATGAGTGAGTGAGTGAGGGCTTTGCCTTTTATTAGTATAGATAAGGGGCTGAATATTGCCCTTAATGTCTTTATTTGCCCTTAATTGTCTCAATCTGCAGCAAGCAATCAGATATAAAAATTTTACTGGTCTGCAAACATCTGATGACATCTGATTGGTTGCTGCAAATTAAGAGCACTGTCAGGATTGTGCACCTCATATTGAATAAGCCAATATATTATAGTGTTTAAGCTGCTATTGCTCTGGGTAATTCTCTCCGCCCTGTATTCAATACCTGATTAACATCCCTGTGTAAATCCAGAAAATGACACAAGTCCAGTTTGACACTGAACCAATCTGGCAGATCGCTGAACACCCCCTGACTGAACTAATACACACACGCGATTCTCTGTGACACGGCCGTTCGTCATGTGAATTTATCGGTGTCGGGGGTTGTGGCTTGGTGCACACATCGGATGTGTATACGAGCGTTTAAACCCTACAGCTAAAAGGAGGCAGGAAGAACCACAAAGCTAAAATTAAATAGCTTGTGGAGGCTGTGTGGATGTATCTAGTGTTACCTCTGCTGCTGCCACAAGTAAGGGGTTATTAAATCAGTGGAGTTTCTTATGCTGAAGCTGCCGGTGAATTAAGCAAAATGTGTTTACACAGTGGTGGGTTAATCGATCATGTTTTATGTTTTTTTTATGAATTTTCACTATTGCTTAGGGAGGGGAAACAGTCAGGTTACCCATAGTTACATGGATGAGAACTAGAAAATTCCCTACATGTGCAACTTTTTTTCTGGATTTCTAACACAATCTTAAAAAGGCCATAAAACATTAAAATTAAAGAGAATTTCCCTCAACCTCCAGGCATCAAATGTGACTGCTTTCACCAGCACAAATTTTGCTGGCAAGGTGGCAAACATTCAGCTATCAATTTTTGATTTTTGCCACTATTAAAGGGCATGTCCACCCCCAAAACTATAATCTCCCCCACTACTGGCCTCATCATGTAGTGTAGTTTAATCCTTACCTCACATCCCAGCTCCATAAGGTTCTCCTGTAGTCCCCCCAAACTCCCAAAAACTGCCCACCAGGAGGATAGCAGAGTCCATATAGGACTCTGCCTCCTACCTGGCCTCCGGGAGAAGTTTGGCATGCGTACTGCAGCCCTTCTCCCCCTCCCTCCCCCTCCCCCCCTCCCTCTCCCTCCCGTTTTGCTATCCCTCCCCCTACCATAAAACCCTTTATATGTAATAATCCCCCCGTCCCCCCAACCCCAACCGCTCTATTTTTAATTTTAGAAAGTGCCCCGAACTTGACTTACCTTCCCAATTTTCCCCTGCCGTAATGTACTCCTGGCAGCCGCGTCCGTGATTGGCTGCCGCTCAGCCAATCACAGACGCGACTGCCGGTCCAGCCCCTCTGCTTGCATTTTCTCACAAGCAGAGGGCCGGCAGCACGGCGGAGGAAAGAGGGGAGGTAAGTAAAGTTTGGGGAACTTTCTAAGAATAAAAATAGAGCGGTTGGGGCTGGGGGGACAGGGGGAATCATATATGGAAAAATGTTTTTAAGGGTGGACATACCCTTTAATATTTCACAGTAAAGATGTAGTTTTTTTTATTATTATTATTATTATTTATTCCTCGTGATTTTGAACAGATAATGTTACACACTAAATGGAATGTTTTGAGTATTTGGAAAATGCCGATGTGGCATAGTTCATCTAAACGTTAATTTGCATTAGGGGACATTTAATGTGACAATGAATGGCAACATAAATGACATGATTTTACATGGGACTAAGCACGTTTGGTTTTAATAAACAAAATAAGATGCTTTCATGCTGTAGGGTCTTGTTTATCATTTCCAGTGCAAATATAGGTTCCAGCCCTTTACACTTGCTTTTAAATGTCCTTTTTAGTTGTCTTACTTCATACATCATATTGCATCGCACTTAGAGAAGTAAACTTTTATTGCAATCATTTGCAGTTAAAATTGCATAAATGACCAGTGTTGAACATTCCACTACAAATGATTACCCAGTATCAAAAGAACAAATATTCTTGTGGAAGTTCATTTGCACTTCTGAGTAACAGAAATACCACAAGGATATAGGGTGTCATAGCCTTTCAAGATGCTTTTATAAGTTTTGATCACAGGATAGTTTTTTAAATCTCTGTGTTAAATTTCTCATTTGTCGCCAATAAAACATAAATATTTAAACAGAAGAGAATTCTACAATGGTCTAATTTTGTGCATTCTTTATTGGTGAAGAATGAACTTTGAACATTTATTTTAAATAACTGCAAGTTACAGCCCTTCTAGCATATTGTAGTAATGCACAAGTCTTGAGGTATTCAATATATGATTCTGTAGCTTTTGGAACATAACAGGTACATCACAAAAAATAGACAAGTACCCTAGACACACCAGCAATTTTGGCACCCAAGTTGTTGCTTGTTGATCTGATATTGCGTACTTATGCCCAATTATTGGCCCAAATGTAGCTCACGCTTGGCATGGGGCCTTGTCCAACTAATTGGATGTGTGCAGGTCCTTTCTTTTGTTTTCAATATACATTTTTATTGTCTAGATTGTACCTACCTACAGTACATAGGTAGTACATAGGCTAGTTCCCTGCAACCTGCTAAGCAATATATTGCTTTGCTTGCATATTCTTTGTTTGTGCAGCATACATGGTTTGTGATCTGCAGCATGGAAAGAGTTAAAGGTCATATTGTTATTTCTGTACATTTCTGACCTATATATGAACTCTCTTGGGAGTTCAACTGTGTCTTTCAGACCCTTAACTTTGATGTTCAATGAGTTGGCACCAAATGGTTCTATGAGAGGTGACAGATATAGAAAAAAACCTTCCCTACGGTACACTGATCAGAGGTTTCTGTGAGGCCTTTGAAAAGAGAAATGTAAATGTTAACCTTTTAAAGCTTAAAAATCTCTTGCTATGACGTTACTGTTAATGTTGATAAGAGAATGCAAATACAAGCTTTAATGTGTTTCTATTGCCCCTAGTTAAATACTGTACATTGTACATAAAATGTTTGCTAATATAACTCCATAGACCAGTGGTCAATTGTTTGCTGTGTACTAGTTTGCTGAAATTGTACCACTTTCCACAAATAAAAGGGTCTTTTTAGAGAGAAATCAAGTTCAACAAACACAAGATTATTGTAGCAAATTGTTGTTTATCTAAATGTAAACTAACAATGTATGGTACTGGTAATGTAGCAAAAAAGTCAACAAAATATATTTAAAGTAGCGTTGCATAAGTCTCATAAAACAGAAACCATACTTAAAAAAACACACCAACAAACCCCTAGTGTTTTAACTTAGTAGGACAGTCAATTAAAGGACATGTCCACCCTCAAAACTAAAATTTAACCCACTTCTGGTCCCACTGTGTAGTATAAAAAAACCCTTACCTTACATATCTGTTCCTTATGGTTCTTCTGCAGTGCTTGTCCAAAGCCCAGGACAGGTTGTCTTCCTGTCAAAATGTTTCTGCCTCCTCCTTTTCCTCCGGGAGATTGTGACATGTGCAGGGGAGCCCTTTCTCCCCCCCTCCCACCCTCCGGATTCTTCCATGACTGCCCTTCCACCTAGCATTAAAATCTTTTTCTGTAGTGTAGGGCAGAAACATACTTACAGCCCTTCGCTCCCCAGGCACTCTGCATTGCCAGCAGCCACGTCTGTGCTTGGCTGCATCTCAGCCAATCACAGACGTGGCTGCTAGTCCGGCTCCTGTTTGAAGGGCTGTAAGTATGTTTAGTAATCTATCATGGTGGTTGGGAGTAGACAGGGGTGCCCTACATATGTTAAAAGCTTTTTTTAGGATTGAGATATCCTTTAAACATTTCATAGATGGTAGCGTTAAATAGCTGGAAGTGTCTATGTTCCTAAAATAGTTGTTTAATACCATTTCAAACATAAAGGGTTTTTAGCCTAAAGTGTGCACAGTCCAAAATGTATGCATTGACATTTATGGTTATCTTTTTACTTTATATGAGGATTGGGGAAAGAAATCTCAGTCTGATTCTCCTTTTTTCTAATTCTAGGAAATCTGCTAAAAGCCTACATTTCTACAAAGAACCATGTATGTAATTCAGTATACAGCATGAATAAAAAAAATGACACCAAAATGCCACCATCTAAAAGTGTGTGCATTTCTGTTTAGTTTGAAAAACTGGAAACATGTATCTGTATGTGGATTGTAAATTCTACAAGAGAGGGATTTCTTTTCTCATTTTACAGGGTATACATAGTATTCTTGTATTTTTTTTAATGCACATACTTATTTATATATTTATGTATATTTTTATATTTTTTTGTCCCCCATGTACAGCTTTTTTTGTTATAATATAATAAAATGTCACTATACAAAAAAACACATATATATACATATATATACATATAATTATTACTGTACCATACAGTGGTGGTTAAATTATTAAGCTGTAATTTCCCTTATGCTTTGCCATACTTTGAGACTATTTTCTAGCCATGGGTCCGTGCCCATCAATATGTGTGGGGTACAGTTTTATTTTGGACTTGTGAGAGATACAGATTTAGTTTGATTTTTATGTGTCCTGTGAGTTTGGGTTCAATTTATAACAAACAAATTTCTTTTTTCTTATGATAGTATGATAAAAGCATTAAACTCTATGAAGAACTGTGTTGTGAGCCTGCTGCACATAGGGTACGGGGAAGCTGACCGTGGGGGATATCATTGTATGCAGTCCAGGTACGGGTAGAGACCTTAACAGTCATCCAGGAGTGGGAGCTCAATATTAAGGCTTTTTATTGGTACTGGGTGTTTGTTCAAGATTTCTATGTGTTGCTTTTTTTTCAGAAAAAAAGCTGAATTTTCTACCAAGAACTGGGTCCAGGATTCTGCATGCATGGATGTAAGATTCCCATCCCTATGTTGCTAAAGGTGTGTATATTTCATATTCCATTTGAATGCTTGTACCTTCTTTGTAAAAATGTTTAATTTTAGCAGAAAAATGCAGCAAAGAGCTGTGTCCAGAATTCTGCATGTTTTAATTAAAGATTGGAAGTAGGTGGAGGTGTTTATTTTTTATTTGTTTTGCTTTTGCGGTAAATAGGTGTTTAGGCTAAAAAATAAATAATTGCCCGTAGAGCAAAGCCTAAAAGTTATGCTCTTGGTACCATTGGGGCTATAATTTGCTAAACATGCTCTACAAAGAACTGTGTTGTAGGTTTTGTGCTTCTTTTACATATTTCAGAACATCTGACATTTTGAATTTTTAAATTCTACAGAGAACTGCTTCCAGAATTCTGCATGTGTGAATAAGAGAATAGCACCATTAAATAGCTGAATGTATGTAGATTTAAAATATATATTTTGGGGAGGGTATTTCTGAATTTGAGGGATTTAAAGGTTGAAAAAGTAAAAGCCTTAAGAATACAAATCAGTTTTATTTATTTTTTTCTCATGTATTGGTATCTTTTGGGATTAATTGGTCATATCTCTGAAAACACCCATGTATATGGCATACCGTTTGCTTTTGGACATGTGGGATATTTAGAGTTTATTTTCTTGTCATACTGTCAAACTGCATGTAGCTGATTAAAAGCAGGTTCCAAAAATATATAGCTTGTGGGGAGAATTTTCAAAGTTTAAAAGAGCTGATTACATTTACAGTATTTACTGTAATTGCACTTATGCATTGGTCTCCTTTGGAGTTAAGGTTTGTACACATGTGCGATCACGTGTGCCGACCCGTGACGCATGATGTGTACGAATGGCCGCTCCGGCCGATAATCTTCCTGTGTATGAGCACTCCTTCGGAGATCCACCCGGCGGTTCAGGCAATGATCCCCATACGCGCTCTCATTTTGGCAGATAAAGTGCCCATACAGGGGCCAATTTTCGCCCCATAATGGCTGTTCGTGCACATCGTGCGTTGTGGGTCGGCACCCATGATCACACGTGTGTAAGAACTTTTAGTTTGTAGCCATGTATCTGTGTACCTTGCATGTGGCAAACCATTTTATTCAGGAGTAGTTGTTAGGTTTTTGTATATGTTTTCAACTGCAGTCAATGATTTTGTTATTTTAGGGATGGATGAACAGTATAGATGTCAGAAACAGGCAAGTTCCGTTACATTTTTGTATTTTTGAAACTTCCAAAAAATTTGAAAACTTACCATAGAAGTAAATGGGGAATAAAAATCCCAAAATTTAGATTAAATTTAAGGTATAAATAGCTATAGTATGTTAGTGTAAATAGCTCAGGGACCTGGGAAAGGGTCTGGGGAACAACTACATATAAACAAAACGTATTTGAAAACTATATTTCTTCACGTACAAGCTATTTTCGATGTTCCACAGTTCCCAAATTTGAAGTTTTTCACTGCCTGTCACAATTCATGATCTTCTAGCTAGTTCAAGATTCTGAAGCAAAGCTCTAAGCACTCGCACCATTGTATCATATACTTCAGGTGCTAATTAGCAAAGTCAGCACCTGAAGTAAAGGTTACAATGTTGCAAATGCCTAGAGTTTTGTTACAGTAGAATGTTAAGCTTGACACACACTGTAAAGATCTTTAAAAGCAATCAGCACCTGAAGTAAATGTTACAATGTTGTGAGTGACTAGAGCTTTGTTTCAGTAGAATGTTAAGCTTGACACACACTGTAAAGATCTTTAAAAGATGACAGAAAATCTTTAACATTCTGTCTGTCATTTTTTTAAAGATCAGGCTACACACAGTCCTGTGCATTCTTCCTATATAAAGTGGCCAATTCTCTATATTTTATTTTTAAAAAATTAGATTTTTGGTCAGGTCCCAGCTTTCCCGCAGCTGAAAAATGGGAAATTATTCTGGCACTGAAAGGGTTAAACACAAATCTGTAGGCTCTCTTTGGTAAATACTCTATTGTAAAACCTTATCTTTTTAACAAAAAAATAAGCTATAATAGATAGCATGTTCAAAAAACAAATTTGTGTTTTTGTGGGAGGTGTGGAAAAATGAATTGAACAAGATTCCATAACGATTTGTGCGAAGTAGTACTTTTCTTATTAACTATTAAAATCTTAAAGTGCATCTCCACCTTTATAACAAAACTGTGTATTTGACAGTTACTGCCTCACATTATTAGATGCATTACTTACGAGTAGAGATGGACTAGAACTCAAACCTGAGTTCGAGTCGAACTTAACAAGTCCGAACGGACTCGGACTTTTCAGACTCACAGCTGTATTTTTGATAATTATAAAACATTCAATAATTATCGAATTTATGGGCCGTTCGCTAACCCTAGGATGTATTGTTGGCTAACCCTCAAATGTATCTTTCATTTTCGGTAACCCTTGAATGTACGGATAGTTTTTGCTAACCGTAGAATGTATCTTTCAGTAACCCTCGAAAGTATCGTTTTCGTTTTTGTTAACCCTCGAATGTATGGATCATCTTTGCTAACCCTAGGATGTATCGTTCATTTTCGATAATCCTCGAAAGTATCGTTCAATTTTGGTAATTCTCGAATTTATGGTTCTATTTTAGCTAAACCTCAAAAGTATTGTTCAGTAACGATCGAACTGGCCCTAACCCTCGTATGTAGCTTGCGAAACCCGAAAATTTCCCGCTCGTGTTTAAGAAGTGTTTAAAAAAGTTTTGGTGATAGTGACATGTTCCCCAGACCATTTCCCATGTGCCACAGCCATTTACAGTAAGTTACCATTGTTAGTTTAGCTGTAAATCATCCAAACTTTTCAAACTATCACTCCCCCATTGACTTTAATGGGTCCAAATTCGAACTTCGAAAGTTTGAAAGTTCAAAAATGGAACAAACTTTATGAAGTTTGTCCATCTCTACTCTATGAGATATGTAAGTTTAATTATAACCTCTGGCAGTGTACGCTGGCTCATACAGTCTAGCAAGGCTATGACAGCTAGCCATCACAACCAATGACTGACTGCTGTTTCCCCTACTTGCTCCTCTGCAAAAGATTACAAAAAGCTCTTAGAGCAGAGGGAGAAGGCAGATACCTTCGTCAGAAAGAAAGATAATGTACCATTAAATATTTGGTTACAAATCCATGTAATACTAATAAATAGTGATAAGTCCTGGTTTCAAAATTAACCTGGTTTTGTTTCAGAATTGCCAGTTTAGAAAATCCCCAGATCTGGCCGAATTTCCAAAAATTTTCAGAACTTATCACAGAAAAATAAGAAATGAAATAATAGAAAATCAAAAATTTAATGAAAAACCCTGTGTTCAAAAACTGAAAATTAGATTGAAAAATGGTGATTGAAAATTCAAAAATTCTGTCTCAAATGGGTTTGAAACTGATCTTTGGAATGTCAATAGGTTCTGTGTATCTGCTGTCTGAACTGGCTGATCTCTAGTAATAAGCTGGTAGCAGTTTGGGTTGCGGGCAGATAGCTGAAAAGTCTCCAGTTTTTTGTTTTATAGGGTGGATATGCCCTTTAATATCACCTTTGATATTTATGCAATACTTTTGTGTTACGGTCTATCCACCTCCAAGGGGGTCGTATTATGGATCAGTCCCACGGAAGCTTTAGAATGTCTTAAGCCCGTTCACATCGAACCCAAGTCCTCACTTTGCCTGGATGGTAGAGAACCCCGACAGTGACCTACAGGGCTGTTACGACTAGACAGCTAAGTATAGGATTGCGTACTGCAGCACTTTATATTTTTCCTATAATTCACTTAGGGAGAGAATGGAGGACTATTAAGGGACTTTATTCTGGGAAGGCAGGATATCTGTGATATGTTTTTAATGTTTATAATCTATTTTTGTAAGTGCATTTATTATATTTTCGTTTTGGAGAGAGACAATAAATATATTTTTGTATTTCACCATTATCACCTGTTTGAGTGAGCGGTTCTTATGGGCAACTTTGTTTCTGTTTAGCTAGCCATATATCTTTGGCCCATATGCCCCTCCCCCTTCTCTTTCCGAGATTAATTTATGGGGTTGTACCATACAGGTGTGGTCTAACATATTGGTCATTGGTAGTGCTCTGTATATAATTGTCTGTTACATACTCTGGTGTTACTACCAGGGGGGGGAAAGAGCTAAAACATTTATTTTCAAAGAAACAGAGTAAAAAGTTAGGGTGGCAATTTAACATTGATTGTTTTTTTTACTTATTTGGTGTCTACTATATGATTTGAAAAATGTTGCTATTCTTTGAAAGGAAGGTAAAGATGATGGATCCTTAGGGAAATTACTTTAGCAATTTGTTCTCCAGTCTCTTATTGAATTTATGTCCACTGAAGTTGCTTGAGTTTTCATTAACCGTAGCTTTGGTATGAAACAGAAGCTTCTATATTTGGGTCATATGAATTTTGAATATTGTTTGCTCAGCCCTTTTCTAAGTTTATTGCTCTTACAGAATATCACATCACACTCCCCTCTTCTCACTGTATCCACTCCTATTCTTTAAATTTATCATTAAACATCAATATTTTTTTTTATAAAGCTGTAAACTGAACCTCCCATGTACTTATTTCATTTCCCAACAGTTTTCTTTGTTTCCACTTTGGTCTGCCTGATAATATTATGTGCTTCGTCTTTCATTCTCTTTCTAGCTAATTCAATATATTAAATGTATCATCTCCAATGATTTCTCTGTGCTGCTTTTTACAGTACTTTCTGGTGCTATATATATTACTAAATATGGCATAGAATGAACCTGTCATATACTGATTCCTGTATAGCTGGTCTAATTTCACTTCTGACATGTTGTGCCTTTGTGGAGTTTTCTAGCGTTTAAGTCTTTTACACTATTGCCAGTATTTTCTGGGTGAAGAATAAGGCATACAGAAAATACACTGTCAGAAATAGAAACACACAGCAGCTGAATGTTTGCCATGCAGTCCATAAAATAAGATTTGCAGATTATTTTTAGGAGTTTGTGTCTGATGGTTTTGATGGTTTGCAAGCTCACATCTAATAGTTATTATTTCTGCCTATTAAGAGGTTATCTATATTCCGAGGAGCACAGGATGTAGGTTTGTAGATATTTTTCTGATAATGTTTAATTAGAGGTTGTAAGGGACTGATGGAAATGCATAGCTTGTTGTTTGTGTGTTGATGACTGGCATTATTAATTCAATCTGCCTTTTGCTGATAACTTTGATAACTAAACTTTCTAAAAAATCAGTTTTCCATATTAGAATCCTGTGAAATATTTGACTGTATAAATACAGACAGTGGCATCATTCATTTAAAGGATAACCAAGTTAAGTTTAGTTGGAAGCAGCAGCTTTAAAAAAAAATTTGGCCCCCTTTTTTTTCTAGGTCCCTCATGAGCCTACCAAAAAGCACTGTCCGTTTGGTTGGTGCGCGCCCTCACCGCGTGCTCGACACCGCGTGCTCAGACCAAACAGACAGTGCTTTTTAAAACTAAAGAAGAAGGTGATCCAGGAAGTTTTGGAAAAGGGCGGAGCTAAACCGTCTACAATGCAGATGCAACATGTCAGCAACTTTACATCAGGAAAGGTAGGCTAGAAAAGGGACCTAGAAAAAAAAAGGGGCAAAAGATTTTTTAAAGCTGCTACTTTCAATTAAACTTAACTTGGTTTTACAGAATATTTATCCTTTAATATATGAAAAATTTGTTCACCTAATTTGGAAAAAGAATTACCCTGTTGTTTAAACTAACTATGCATGAAGCTATTTTTATATTCAATTTATTAATCCCTTTGGCTCTTTTAATTGATTCCTTATATTGTATTATTTAAAAAGTTTTAGATATTAAGAGGGAGATTCAATATAGGGCTTTTCCGTCTAAAACCCACGTTAACCCGAAGAAATTTCGGGTTAACGTGGGTTTTAGACGGATTTTAGAGCACGGTGCCATTTCCAAATGTTTTTGCTATAGATGTAAAACCCCTACCGTTATGTTTTGCGCTACACAGTAGCGCGCCACTTAACGGTACTGTGTGGGAGGTGTTAAACCCACGCTCTTACCTTAGCCTGATCCCGCGATGCAATAACTGACGTAATCTCGTTTACGTCAGTTATTGTATCGCGAGATCAGGCTAAGGTAAGTAACGCGACTCTACAAATTGAATCTCCCTGTAAGTGCAGTATCAATCAAATCTTGATCAATATAAAATCAAGTTGCTTCCTAAGATGATATTATTTATTCCCAAGGTTAAAAATTTTATTTTTATCAGATATAAAAAATAATATATTAGCAGGGAGATTCAATAAAAGTTCTTATCGGTTAAAATGGTGCTAATTTTGCCCCAACCAATCAGATGTTAGCTTTCAAATGTTAAATAAGATCTGATTGGTTGGGGCAAAATTAGCACCATTTTTAACAAGAAGAACTTTTATTGAATCTCCCTGCTAGATTCTAAACAACTCAGAAATAAACAAATGTAATTCTAATGTAATGCTAGATTCTAAATAACTGCAGAAATAAACAAATGTAATTGTACCGTATTTTTCACACCTTTCAAGCACTAAAATTTTATTTTTTAAAAGTTTATACACTGAGTGCAACACAAGTACACTGGAAAGCAGAGTACATAATAAGGAACCTGCAAATGTGCTTAATCCCAAAAATCATATTGACCAAAGGCTTTGCTGCAGATATTGAATAGGGAGTCTCGTCTGCGAATCTGCGATTGTGCTTCTCTTTTAGGAATAAGGCCAGGTCCCCAGCAGGTTTTATATTTTAGATACTTTTGGAAATGTTACTAAATTATCTGCAAGTAGCAAAGCTATTTGCGCCAATTTTCACGGTAACTAATATTAGGGAATGATTACATAAACTATTAGATAGTTACGGGCTAATGCAATAAAAGGTGTGAATCTGGTTTTGTGAACTAATTGCAAAGGCCCAATACCATCGGTTTGGGCCTAGGCACTCCTTGTTGGCAACGTGCCACAAATGTTGAAGGTGCAGCTCCCGTTCGTCCTCTACCTGTAGGACTCTCAGCTATAGCACAAGCATTTGTATTGGAAGCGCACACTTGTCCTCAGTTTCAAACCTGTTTATTATAACACACACATGAACAACGTTCGGAGAACACTATGTCTCCTTCAAGACATAGTGTTCTCCGAAACGTTGTTCATGTGTGTGTTATAATAAACAGTTTGAAACTGAGGACAAGTGTGCGCTTCCAATACAAATGCTTGTACTAATTGCAAAGGCAATCATTTGCACCTCTTATTGCATCCACCTATACATGTTTAAATAATTGATATTATTTGGCAAAACTAATCTAAAATAAATCAGCAAATGGGACATCAGCAAATATTTCCCGAGTCTGCACCTAAATGTACATTTTACTGAATTACTCCAAGGAAACAATCTTTTCAATGTTAGTTGAATAGATTATTATCTATTATTAGTTTTGTTGTTAAAATTGTGTTGGTCAAAACTGAGTTTTGGTGCCATAATTCTGTGGTTTCAACCACCAATATTCTGTATTAAAACTTGGTTAACCTGTGGGTAGAAGTAGAAATTGGTGGTCCCTACTCACTTTAAAGAATAGTTGTTCTGCTTTCCCTCTGTTGACCTTCTAGTGTAGACCCAAAAACGTGGCCAACAAATAATGCTTAATTACATTAATGGGCTAGATCCAGGGCCTTGTTCAGGCCATTACAGCAGGAATGAGCCCCATGACATTCCACATAGGATCCCCTGCTTTATTGAGGACATTGTTGTCTGTAATTGTCTGCTTCAAATGCGCAGACATGTTGTATTTGGGAGGGGTGATATATGGTGCATTGCATTTTAAAATCTAGAATTTTCTTCAAGTTATAAAAAATAATAATAAAGAAACTTTACAGCAAAACTTTGTCTATCACTAGATATAATGCATTGTAGGCATGAAAAAGACAAATTGTAATGCAACCTGGAATATTTATTGTTTTTAAAAAAATTGCAATTCTATAATTAAACTGATATTCCATTTAAACAAATACTTGTGATTATTAAATTAGATATGTTCAAGAGATCTTTTCCATATCTAGGACTTGCAATAGAAAAGATGTGCATAGGCTGCATGCTCTGAGGCCTGTAGTTTGCTTTGACAGCTCATGGAGAAAGCATTAGAGAGGCATCTGTACAACAAAAGAATGAAGCGTTTGTGGAGCATGGCAAATATTACAATCTGTCCTTTGCAGGACCAGCTGTGGTTATTTGGATACATTCTGGGGAACCAAACAATAAAATGTTTTAGCACGAGACATTAAATTTCCAAATGTTGCATGAAAATCAAAACACAGGATTTAATACCATAAATTGGATTGGCTTTAAAACCTATGCTAACTGATGAGGCATGGGGAATCTTTTAAATTGCTGGGAAGTGTGTGGTACACAACAGAAATATATATCTTTGTTTCTCATTGAGTAAAAAGGAATTTAGCAGTCTGTTTTTCTAGTATTTATTATATCTGGTGTAATCATCAGCACAGCACAATTATTAAATTGTAATTGCAAACAAGCTCCGTTTGAACTATTCTTTAGTAGGGATGCACCAACCTGACAGGTTACTTCTAACCGCAGGTAAACCAAGTTTTAATACAGAATCTTGGTAGTTACAGAATTGTGGCACCAAAAATCAGTTTTGACCAGCACAATTTTAACTAGAAAACCAATACATAGATTGTTTCCTAGGATTTATTCAGTAAAATGTACATTTAGGTGAAGCCTGAGGAAATATTTGCTGATGTCCCATTTGCTGATTTATTTTAGATTAGTTTTGACAAATGATATCAATTATTTAAACATGTATAGGTCAATGCAATAAGAGGTGCAAATGATTGCCTTTGCAATTAGTTCACAAAACCAGATTCACACCTTTTATTGTATCAGCCCGTAACTATCTAATAGTTAGTTTATGTAATCATTCCCTAATATTAGTTACCGTGAAAATTGGCTTTGTTACATGCACAGAATTTATTAACGGTGACCATACATACGAACGATAATAGGTAAATCCCGTCATTGAACGGTGGGATTTACCTATTATTGCTTGTGTGTAGGGGATATTCCCGACCAATCGGAGTGGCGATGAACAGTCATAGTCAGCACTCCGATCAATCAGGAAAGATGGGAAATTTCCATAGGTCGGCATCGGCTCCCTTTACTGTAATAGAGGGAGCCAATACCGATCGTGTGGTGTATGGCCACACGGCCGACCGATTCCCATACCACGTATGGGGATCGGTCAGTTCCATGTGTGAAGGTTCCCTTCGCAATGTGCCTACAGATACCAATGTGATCTCTCAGCACATTGCGGTGGAAATCGCATGTGTATGGCCACCATAACATTTCAGCGGAAAAAATCTTATTCCTAAAAGAGAAGCACAATCGCAGGTTGGCAGGAATATCTGCTGCAAAGCCTTTGGTAAATATGATTTTCGGGATTAAGCAATCATCAAGTTTTAAATCAATTAGAACAAATCAGCTACATATTGACTTCAGTATCTGATGTCTCTCTGGGCATCCAGTAAATTAGCTTATGTAGGTTGTGTCTATTTTCCACCTCGTCACAAAATCCTAAGAGTTCAATATTGTATGTTTAAAAAATCATTTATGCAGGTAAATCTTAATCATTTGTCTACATTTCATGAGTAATATCGCAACTCATCCCCCACCAGCACCATAGACTCATTACAGTCTGTGTGTACAAGGCTTTCAAGGTTATGCTGGATCTCTGGAAAGAAAGCAATCCTTTTTTATAAAAGGTTTAAGATAAATGTTTCCATTAATACATTCTCCCCGCCCAGACATACACATCCATACAATGTCTACATTTAGCCATAAAGTCAACTTTTTTTTTTTTAAACCCAGTTCATATCAGGCGTTCTTCCCAGAAAGTCACATTAGACAAAGCACAATGCACATCATTGTTGATCTTTTCTAATGAAAAACACTGAACTTCAGTGTTTTCAATGAGAAGACATTTAAAAGGATGAATATTGTATATGAAATTCACTAACTGCGCAGATATAAAGGACACTGTTCAAGGAACAATCTGTCAGGAGAGATGGTTACCTTACTAAGAATCACATTTTGTCATGAGAATATTACAACACAGCTGCATGATTATTTAATGCACAAGACAATAAAGCCTGATACCAGAACAAGCCGAGGGTTGGAATTAAACTGTAAAAAAACAAAAAACTGAAAAACTGAAAAATGCTCTCGTATGGAATCAAACGAGAGCAAGAGAAAAATATTGAGCTGTACTAGATTCTGCATTGCTACCCCAAATACCATTTAATGGTTTAATATATTATAAGAAAGAGCTGATATAAAATGAACACTTAAGTTTCGTACACACGTGCGACTGCAGATGTTGACCCATGACGCACGATGTATACAACCTAAAGTGCCCATACAACCTTTGTATGGGCATTTTATTGGCTGAAACAGTCATTCGTTCAGGGATTGCTGCCTGATTTGCTGGGCGGATCCCCGAATGAGCAGCAGTTTCAGACAATAAAGTGCCCATACACAGGCCCATTATCGGCTGAAATGCTTGTTTGTACACATCGTGCGTTGCGGGTCGGCACCCGCAATCGCATGTGTGTTCGAACCTTTACACTTACTTAGCACTTAGATTATTATTAATTCCACAGTCAGACATTTGCACATTTTATTGCATTACCCACTTATTGTCTTTGGAATCCGCAGAAAGAATTTTCCCTAAGGCCTAAAAGTACTCAGTGATAGTAGATGCAGTACTGGAAGAGGAAGATTAAGCAGGGAGCAGAGGCCGTCAAATTAAAAGAATTTTCTATAGCATTAGCAAGCAATGAATTAGAACTAGTCACTTTGAATGTGCTATATACAGTAAAAGCAGAACAATATTGTGACTATTGCCTTGTTCCTTTATTTCTGTGGCCTATTTGGAGGACAGCTGACTCTTGGATACCAGGTCTGAGCATAATTCCAGTCAAAGTGTATATATTTATGGAGTTCACAAGGGTGACAGACTTCACAAAGCATAATTTTATCTATTTCTAGTGTTAAATCAGACATGGTATGAATTTGGCTGATGCTAGTTAATGCATGACACCATTATTATACAACTCTAACGACGGGTAATGACTGATAATGATCACTAATTAACAATCACAGTTTCAGCAGCTTTGTTAAAAATCTATAATGATAGGAATTTTAAAGACACTGTAAATAGCATTAAGCATTGGTAAGTTATAACCACAGTTTTAAAAACAATAATAATCGATGTTATGATTGGGTTGTTATACTGATAACACTGTACCCTAATGTAGATACGGTGATATACATATTACATTAACCATTTTTAATGTCACATGCCCAGGACACTAAAGGCTAGATGTGTGTCGCAAGCCAGGACCCCCGATACCGACGGCTACACTCAATGAACAGCCGTTTCGGCCGAGAATCGTCCATATGTATGCGTTCGGTTGGGGGTCGTTCGTTGATCCACCTGGCGGATTGACCAACTGAACTAATACTATTGTATTTCCAGCAACTAGTACACAAAGCTATACAGATTGAAGCAGATGACTTGAGCAATACGGAATAGCTTTTTATGTTAGAAAATAAACATTTCTGGACATTTTGAGGTAATAAGAAGTTTAGGTGGTATATACAGGACCATATTTTATCCCAATTGATCATCCATTTCAAGATTTTGCCAAAGATTCCCAAGCAACGCTGGCTGTTCACTCACGCGGCTCACTCCTCTTATGCTCTCTGCTGCCAGCTGATTCCACTTAGCCAGCACAGAGCCTGTTAGATTCAAATGGAGCCTCATTTCTCTCCTGGTGCTCTTTTCCTATTGGTCTCCTTTCATCTTTTATACCTTCCAGCCCAGTCCTTCTCTGTCTGCAATAGCGTTTAGATATTCTATTCTGCTGGTGCTGCATTATCTGTTTATTCTGTGATTCCTGTTGTGATCCTTACTACGTTTATTGACCATTCTTTGTTTACCACCTGGACTGACCACTGCTACGTTACTGACTACTCTTACCTGCTTCCTGGACCAACCACTGCTTTGTTACTGACTACTCTTACATGCTGCCTGGACCAAATGCTGCTTTGTTACTGACTACCCTTGCCTGCTGCTTGGACCGACCTCTGCTACATTGACTCTGCTATTGTCTGACTCTTCTGTACCGCAATAGTTTTCCTGACCTTAGGTCTTGATCGGTTAATCTTTTTCCACCTAGACTGACCCTTCTTTCCTTGGCTGACCAGCCAGATGGTTTTGACTGAGCCTCTACCTCTTCTTATTTAGTAGTGTGTTCTTCTGCCACAGTGTCCTTGCATCCTAAGTCCTGGGGACAAACATGTTCGTCTAGGTGCTGATTGCCTAGGGACAAACAGGGAGTTATGTATATGTGAAGCCGGCGGGAATCAGCACTGAAGGAAAACCTGGGACTTGTTGGCACATCACACATAGTGATGGACCCAAACCGGACATTATGAGTTTGGACAAACTCGAACTATTCTAACTAATGTTTTTCTGAACTTGCGGACTTACCAACATTTGGCAATGCTAAAATGACCAAATTCAAGATTTCTTAGACATTTGAGGATTCTCGCATTCGGCCATTCGAGGATTACTGAACGGCTGAAAATCCCACGCCCCGATGTTCAGGGGTCCCATGGCTCAACCAGGGACCCCCTGCCAAGTCCTTAGAAGGACCATTATGGCCCCAGGAAGGGCCTTTTGTGGCTTAAGGGTTCCCGCTGCTCGAAACTGGGATCCCCCTCCCTAGCACTTATAAGTGCTCTTTTGGCACTGACAAGTTCCTTTTGGGGCCTAAGGGGTCCTGCAGCTCAAACCGGGACCCCCCTCCCTGGCACAAACAAGTGCCATAGCGGCACTGACAAGTGCCTTTGTTGAGGGTCCTGCACCTTGAAACCAGGACCCCCATTGGCTCTTTCTTCTACGCCGGTGACAGCAACTCTGCAGATGTCACTAATGCTGGGCAATGTAACTGTGGCCGGCAGTGACACCGCTGACGCTGGCGACATCAACGTCACCAGTGTGGCTGTGACATGTTCCCCAGACCATTTCCCAGGAGCCATTTACAGTAAATTACAATTGTTAGTTTATTTGTTATTCATCCAAACTTTTCGAACTATTATGTCCCCAATGACTTAGTTTCCAAACTTCAGCAAGTTTGGCCATCTCTAATTACACATAGCTAATGGAAGTTTTTAGATACATTGACTACTATTGTACAGAGTATTTCTAAGGCACCTTAGGGTGATTATGGATTGTAAAATTTAAGGGGGTAGGTAAATCTTATAGGCACAAGTTGTTTATACATAAGTAATAATTATGTTTATTATTTAATAAACAATTCAAATGATCTAAGATTTTTTTTTAAAGGTTTTCAACTACAAAACTATAACCAAAAGAGGTACAAGTAATTATTTATTGTTCCAATGAAGGCTTACAATAAAAGTTTTTGATATTGTTAGCCTACATTTTAGACTGTAAATTTATGACTGTATTATACAAAATAAAAAATAATATAAAACAAATGTAATGTAACTGTGGCTACATCTATATATCAAAAAAGATAAATTATATTTATTTGCATTTTAGGCTGGGATGTTTTAGTTTCACCACTAGAGACTGTCAGTCTCTGCAAAAGTAGCCACGGGTGACAGTCCCCACATCCAAGCGTTAGGGCTCATTCTATTTATTTAAAGCCATCTTAAAACATCTTAATGGAAGAAGTATCTGAAAGAATGTCACATTGTTACTAAGATCTTTTTGGTACTAAAAAATAAATAAATAAAAATACTATTTGCGATACCAACCACTCATTGTTTATAGACAACAGGCCTATCTATAAATTCATCCGGCTTAGTTACTAATTAAGCAGTTTTGTCTTTTATTTCTAGAAGAGACTTTCTTTCTTATCTATAATTGTTGTGGTCTTTTCAGAATGCTGCATTTATCTTAAGAGAAGCAACACAATACATTTTATTTCTGCCTACACATAGAGATTAGAAGTTCATTCAAGGTGAGGAATAAAAAGAAATGTCTTATCCTTAATCTGATTATGTGGGGAATCCACTGATATGTCTGATGTGATCATAGGTCTTTGTAAAACATGCCAACAATTAACAGCTGGCTTTAGAAACATGATTACAGTCTTAGCAGAACGCAGAATAAACACAATATTAAAACTGTAATTGCGGAAATACAGCATATACATCAAATATAATACACTTGTACAATATACAAACTATAGCTACAAAGCATACTTTAAACTCAGAATTATCTTTTGTCTCTTTATGTTACTGGATATGTCCTGAGTCCTCAGAGGTCAACTACACTTTCATTATCTACCCTAAATGCTACTTGTTGGTCCTTCTCACGTTTTCCAAACCAGAAAAACATGCATTACAGATCCCCACCAATTCTTTCTCTTATGTTTTTCTTACGTTATCCTTTTGGGGCCTTTAGAAACATTATGGGGCTTGTTGTTAATTTGTTAGTCCTAAGCCCCCTTCATCAGGCTGGATGTTACAAAAGAACAGTGTGTATATATGTCACAAACTTATATACACACTGAGACAGTAAATATCAAACAAATTGAACAGATGACCAGGTACAGATACAGACCCGGGTGGGGAAACAGTAGTGTAGGTGTGAAAGTAGATGGCTGTTATAATGTGAGAATAGTGTCCTTTGAAATGGAAAGTGTCTTTTGAAATGTATTAAACATTACAAGACAGTGTCCTGGTGAGTGGGTTTAGTCTGGGTGGTGATGTGGAATAAGTTGATATTTGGCCATAAAACTCATGTCCCTATTAAGTCCACAGTTCAGGGAATTAAATTCCTGAATTAATTTGTATTCCCATTCCTTCCAAAAATGCTGTTTTTAATTGGCCATCAGAATGGTGATCTTGAGGTCTTTCATACTGTGGCCTCTTTTCCAAAAGTGCTAAACCACAGGGGCATCCGTTAATCCATGCAGGATTAAGTTGCATCCATTAATCCATGCAGTTGAATCCATCCATCCATCCGTTTCCGCAGTGTTTGTTCTGTTTCTCCCAAATAGAAACCTGTGTTAGGGCATATTATTGCATATTATTAGATACACCACATTGGCGGAACCACAGGAGAATGATCATTTCATTTGATGAAATTGTTTACAACGTGGCATATATATTTGGTCTGTTGTGTGGATGTGTGCGCAGGTTTCACATCTAGGTTGTTGGCAGGGGGAAGTGCCATTGTTTATTATCTAGTTAGCCAATAAAAATCACGGATCTACTTTTCTTCTCTTACTTATGGCTAACACGGTACAAACCTCAACTAGTTAATTTGTAGATTCTGAAATAACATATTAGCTGTCCTCTTTTCTTTGTACTAAGAACCCACTCTTCTTGTCAATCTTCATGCATTTTCCAACTACAGACCAGGTCCTGCTTCTTAATTCTAATAATTCTAATAATTCTCCTGTCCTAACTACCATCAACCATACCTTGACTAAAAGAATTTTATCTTTAAGATTCTGTCTGTCATCTTTCTAGAAGTAAAACTGCAGGGGCCCGGGCCCCCTGCAAGTTTTGTGGCCCTGACACACACCCCTCTGTGTGATATTTGTTTGCTATTTAGCTTTTAATGTATATCCAATAAAGATCTTTTATTGGGGAGATACTTTTTTTCTTTTCTCTTCTCTCTGTAATTTATTCATTTATAACCCCATTTATCCATCACATTTGTTACCTCAAATGTGCATCACATTTTTCTCATTTGACACACCCCTCCCCAGCAGCACCATGACAAGCAGTTTTTAAACAGCTGATCGGGCATATGCATGGTCAGCTGTTTAAAAGTCCGCTACCGAACCGGCAGCAAACAGCTGATCATGCGTACTTTTACTCAATTGTCTTTGGAACAATAAGTACAGTATGTGTGAACATAGCTTTATAGCGCATGTGTAGCCAGGGTTAGCGTTACTTTCTCATCTCTTTAGAACTGTGTACTCAGAAGTGAGAAAGTTGAGTAAACAAGTATAAACACAATAGGTGCTGCTGTTTTATAGGTAAACTCTGAAACTAATGACTAAAGTCAAATAACTTTGCTTACTACACAATATACAGTGAAGGGATTGGGGCAGGTGCACTCGGAACATTATCAATGTTAAGTAAGCACTGTTAGTATATATAAGATTATTTGTCCTAAGACACCTATTTTTTCCACCTTCACATAAGTTGGAAGTTGGGATATCCAACAAATTATTTCCTATATCTTTAGGGTTAGGTCCCACTATGCGTGTTACATTCTGTTTTCCATTTTGCACACATTTTGCGAATCTCAATGTAATTTAAAATATAATGGAAATCGCTAGAATCAGTTCCCATTGTATAATTTTCATTCCGAATCTATGTGATCCATTTTTTATCTGTATGCATGCAAGACTTTGGTCCATGTGTGTCAAAATCGCACTTTAATAATAGTCTAAGGGAACGCAAAAAAAAAAGGGACGACCCACATGGACAAACTAATTTTTTTGCGTTTTCTCCAGTGTTTGCTGTTGATTTTCCAAAAACTGCACAGGCATGCAAATGTACTGGAAACGCGTACACACGTGCAAAATGCATAGGAAAATGCATGTCTGTTAACCTGCAAAAGAACAGGAATGCGGACAAAATGCATTGTCCTAAACGCACTCAAAATGGACCGAAAAATGCAACGCACTTAGTTGGACCTTGCCTTTACTGTGTACAGTGTTTGCCTAAAAATATATTATTTTGCAACTATATCCCTAGAGAAACAAAAATCCAAACTCATAATTACCCAGGATAAAACTAATGTATCAAATGTTGCATTTCTGTGGGTGTTGGTTGGTTTTGCCCAAAAGTATCCCATTGGCACAAAATAGAAATATTTAATTCTCTGTTAATTAATGAATTAATGGGGGTTAATCAGTCCTAATTTTTGTACCTTTCTTTGTTAGAATAAAACTGGGTTTTACAGTCTTTAACATGTTGTAACATGTTACAACATGTTACAAGAGATCATGATTTTTTTTAACTTAAAGGAACACTAAATCCATAAATATTACTATTTGCCATCCGTTTCTATTATTCACAGGGAGGTGAGAACGCTTATTCTCACCTCCCTGTGAATAATAGGACACTCGGAGGACCTGGAACTTACCTTACTGTGCTCCACTCGCAAGCCGCTACTTCACAGAACAGCTGTTCTGTCCCGATCGTGCGTCCTATCTTTTGTATTGGCGCGCAAGCGCCTAAGATAGGGCGCGCGGTCGGGACAGAGCGGCTGTCAGTGAAGGAGCGGCTTGTGGTGGAGCGGCGGTAAGGTAAGTTCCAGGTCCTTCGGGCATCCTATTATTCACAGGGAGGTGAGAATAAGCGTTCTCACCTCCCTGTGAATAATAGAAACGGATGGCAAATAGTTATATTTATGGATTATGGGGAGTTTATGGTGAAATATTTAAGGTGTCGAATGAAATCTAAGCTGAAAAAATTATTGAGGGAAATCACACTGTTTTCAGTATGTTTTAACTCGTTTTATAGACTGTTGACTAAAAGTACATACACACTTACGATTTTAGCTAACCAAAACCAAATCCATACACAAACCAATTATTTCCCATGATGGCCGTTCATCAGACTGTCAGGCTTTGTGGGTCCTGGCTGAAATCATAAGTGTGTACCTAGCTTTAGACACCCATCATTTACAAAAGTGACCAACATTTCACTTGTTTTCATCCTTTTACTTTTCTGGATAAAGACATTTTTATACGAGATAAGAGATTCACAAAAAATACATGGTGATTGGATTTTTGAAGTTGTCTACATTTTTAATATACAGCTATATTAATTAAATATTAGTAGTTATGACTGTCTCTTCTTTATTAAAAAAACAAGTTCACTTTTTAACTTTTCCTATGCAAATGTGTTTCCTCCTACTATGATATACTCTAAACCAGCAGTTCCTGTTTGGTGACACTCACTCTGAACATATGGCCTTAGGACAGAAAGCTGCAGTGCATTGTACAGAATGAAATGAAATATTTTTTAAAGTGTTATCTCAATTTGGTTCTCTCTTTTATCATTTCTTTCTTAAACCTACTGTAGCTACTGAACTGGCATTTGTTTTTACTAAATATACTTTACATTCATGTTTTGAATGTTTGCCTTAATGAATTTACATTTTTATGGTAACAACCTTGAATATTTTCGAAGGGATTCTATACACCATACACCATATGTTTACTGGGATGATTCAATTAGGTTGGGTGTTGTTCTTATGTAACAGTTGATGTTACAGATCATGACAAGAAGGCAATTTGGGCTTATTACGAGAAATCAATCAATGGAATCAATTTATTTTATATGCTATTTTATACCCATCAAAATGGCTTACTTTTTAAACTGTATTATATGCTTCAACACCTAGCCCACGGCTATCTACCATTTACAAAGAGTAAATGTATATTTGAAATGCAATGTATTTGCAGTCTACACAAAAGCAAATTATTGAACTGCACACAGAATTTTATAAACTAGTTCAAAATACACATAATATTAATACAATTTAACTAAAACTCTTAAATTTGCTCTTATTTCATTAAAAATTGAATTAGACAAAAAGCAGGAAAACAAAAGCAGGAAAAAATAGAGGCAGAAACTTACAGGGTAAAGCTGGGTACGGGGCTTTATCGTTATGTGTGTACGCTCGTTTCCCGAATGAGCGCGCAGCCGCCGAACGATCGGGTCGGCCGTACGCTCGTTTGGGAAAGGCCGAAAATTTCCATCGGCCGCGCTAGACTCCCTATAGAAGAGTCTAGCGCGGCCGATGGAAACACACAGTCCCGAGCGTTCTCCTTATGAAGTTTATAGGGAGAACACTCGGGACTGTGTGTATGCAGATCTTTGAAAGATGCCAGACAGGATCTTGCAGATCCTGTCTGTCATCTTTCAGAAATCTGTGCTGTGTGTACCTAGCTTTATTCAATAAAAGGTCTTATCGTTTAAAATGGCGCTAATTTTGCCATAACCAATCGGATCTCATTTAACATTTGAAAGCTAACATCTGATTGGTTGGGGCAAAATTAACACCATTTAAAACGATAAGAACTTTTATTGAATAACCCTGTTAATATATTATGTATGTAGAGTAGATAAATAGTGGAGATTTATTGTATAGTTTTCCCAATAGCCGAGTTCTTTATAATAACCACGTTATTTGCTACCATATTGACTGCCCTTTTTTATTAATAAATTAAAGCAATACTTAGTTTGATATTCTGAAAAGTGCTGATGCATAACTAGGTGGATGACCTACATGTGTGGCCAAAGGTTGCCCATTCGAGTGTGCAACCTACGTGTTTATTGGCCAAAACAGCTGTTTGTCTCAACAACAAAAAAATTAAAATGTACCACTGTCATAGGGATGGAAGACAGTATTAATAAAATCATAAAATTTTCATGGTTATTTTACACACGTTAGTTAACACAGCAGTTGTTATTTAAAGGGCATGTCTAGCTTAAAAAAATCTTTTTACAGTCATGTAGAGCACCCCCAAATCTCCATTTTCGCATTATGTATAATTGCCAAAGGTGCCTCTGAAGGGACTTACCTGACCCAGTCCCTTGCCGCCATGGCGCGACCCCCTGCTCCTGTTTCAAGCTTGTTTCGAGCAAAAAAAGGAACAGTGTGGCTCTGCTCTGACAAACGAACTACTTCCTGGTCACGGCTGTCAGGCAACTGGCCTTAGCTGACAGCCGCGACCAGGAAGAAGTGCTGCAGAGCAGAGGATGAGCAGCGAGGGACCATTCAGGTAAGTCCCTTCAGAGGAAACTTTGGCAATTATACATAATGTGAAAATGGGGTTTAGGGGGTGTTTTACATGACTATAAAAAAGTTTTTTATGCTGGACATGCCCTTTAACACAGCATTGTAAAATAAGGATGTACTTATATGGCATTTTTATTTAAAAGAAACCAGCAGTAGAAATATAAAATAATAAAGGCAAAAAGTTCTTCCTTATTTTCCAACACCATATTAAATAACAACCGCCGTGTAAAATTCCGTGTGTAAATTAATCACTGAAGTGTAAAATAATGATCGGTGTGTAAAATAACAATCATTGTTTTAGAACAACAAAGTTTTCTAAATACCATTGAGGCTCAAGCAGGAGAGTGCACGGAACTCACAGGCATTACTGTTTGAGGCTCAAGCAGGAGAGTGCACGGAACTCACAGGCATTACTGTTTTAGGCTCAAGCAGGAGAAAGCAGAGGAAATCTCAGAGGGGCGGAGCTTAACATTCAGCAAACCAGTAACAAGATGTCAGCAACTTTCAAGGCACAAAGCTAGGCTCTGGAGAGGCATAGGTAAAAAAAAATAATAATATGGCAACGGTATTTTTAAAGCTGCAGCTTCCAAATGAACATAACTTGATTTTACAGTGCACTTATCCTTTAAGTTTTGTTTTTTTTTGCTGTTGCAACATCAGTTAAACTTATAGGAAACCTTGATGGACACATGTCTTTATTCATCCTTGACAACTATGTTATATGACTTAAAAGAAAATTAGAATACAATTTTAGTTGAACCCAAATAGTTTGTTGTCCATAAAAACCACGTATTATGTACCACCATTAGTCCTCCTCTAGGTGTATTCATATCTTTTTTGCTTTTTATACTTCACCAAAGCATTGGCCTTATGTTTTTATCTTTTACTCCTGGCAACTTTTTTATTGCAGACTTTCATGCCAGCATCACAATAAGCTTTGTTCTGTGTGAAACACAAACAAGATAAAGCTGCACAGTTATCATTACTGCAGCTCCTGACAAGATTAACACAACAAAACATTGGACATATGGGCCTAGAAAGAATGTGTATACATGACCTCTAGGTTTAAATCAATATTAGCTGCTTAATTATATAAAAAGACTTAGCAAAAGCATCTGCTTTAAATATACTTTTTATCCTTTTTATAGTTACAGTATTACCGAGTCATAGCTAGATTTCTGTTTGAAAGAGTATGGCATTTCAATGATATTATATAACAGTATGTCACATGATGTCTTTAGAAAATGTGCAGCCATAGTAACTGATCAGGTTTTTCCAAGAAATGTTGTCCGAGTTCAAAGCAAAGGCTTCACAATATGTTTGGCATCATTAGAGTACTAAGTCACAAAATTGTGTAATTATTACCATGGCATACTAATTAAGGCTCACTACCTGTGCTGAAATTGCATAATGGCCAGAATAAATGAAACCCAACAGAATCATCCAAATGTGCAAGTTTATTGTATGTCATTTGTTGATACTTCCCATAGAGAGGTAAGTGCACACTAATTATGTTAGATTTCTTTCTTGCATCACAAATAATCTTCCAATAACCACTGTGGCCATATTTTTAGTTTATTGTCCTAGATGGACATACTTGCTCAAATATAGCATTGGTCTGTATAAGGTACGTTATTTCATATGTAAAATAATTTACTTTGTGATACAAATATAATTTGTTTCTGTATGCAAATCAGACATTATATACCGTATTAGTCTTCCAAAAAAAACATTACTTATTTAAACTTTTATTAAACTGTTTTTCTTGCTCAATAAGACATTGTTTATAATATAATAAATCATGCAGAATGTTAGCCTGGGTACACACAGACAGATTTTTCGTCCCAAACAGCCGATACTTCCATGTATCAGTCGATTGGGCTGAACAATCTGTGCTGCTTTTGGCACCCGACGAATATTTTAATTAATCAAAATGTATAAACACCAGTAAAGTAGAAGCATATATTTTAAAACACTATTACTATAAAAGCCCTAGCAATTAAAGAGTCATATTTTGACAAATTAATACAAAATAAACAAAAGAACAAAAGAAAGAAAACAAAAACATGATATAATTCATATATATGAAAAATATATATAAAAATACCCAGGGTGATGACCTGGGTTTATCATATAACTTCGGCTGCCCGAGTTTCGCACAGCCACACTGTCCTTAATCATATGATTAAGGACAGTATGGCTGTCTAAAACGTGTTAGGGTAGTCCCCACTTTTTTGTCCTTATGTTTGCCTACACCATCTGCAACATTTTAAATCATTTTTTGTGAATTAAAGAATGGATTTGTAATTATACACTTACAGTTAATGCTGCAGCCTCTTTTTTTTTTGACCAGATATAAGTTAGTCTAACAGAAAGATGTAATACCGGCTGATAACGGGCAAACAAGAGTCAAACCCATGCTTCCTGATGTAATATTTGGTAAGTGGTGGTTTTACGCCATAGTAGCAATTTACGCCACAAAGCACTTTCACCATTTGAAAAACTATTGCTACAAGTGGTAGTTTTTATGATTGAAATAAACATTCATTATGAGACATAGCCAAATCTTTTAAGGCCCAATGTTGTCTGGAGACTTTAATTATATGTTTTATCAGTTTTGTTGATTGATCATACAATAATAAATGCTATCATACAACATTCGTTAACATACAACAATGACCCAAAACCTGCTTGTATAAAAAAGAAGAAACTTAATTTTTAACTTTATTATACAACTTTACATGTCCTTTGAGACCTTTAACATTTGCAATGCTATAATTTATACTACCTATTGTATTCTTGAAGTTTTTATTTTCTAATGTGAATTGCATCACTTTATCCTCATTAAGTTCTTGAACATTTTGTAAAGTTCTGTGATAAAAAGAAAGCAAGGGTTTGAACAAACGGGTTAGTGATTGATTATTTGAAATGAATCATGCTCTTCATATCAGATATGTTCCTTTTTTCCTTTGTGGCAGTAAGTGCACTTACCTAAACATTTGATGTCAAACAAGAGAGAGAAACAATTTAATAGTTTTTGTGACCTAAAAGCAATTGTATACCTACACGTGCACGCACTTATAGTTAACAGAACAGAATTATTATAAATGATTCATTATATCAAGTATTGTGTATCCTTGAATAGAATACGTGCAGTTTGATTAAAGAATATACTTTTTGCCCAAAAGGCTAATGATTTTGCAAACACTAAAAAGACAAATGAAAATGAATTTACCTAGATGAGAACTAAACAGTAGTACATTTTATCTGGCACTAATGGATAACAAACTACTTTGGGTTCAAAGCCAAACTGTATTTTTATTTTATTTTGCTTTACATAGCTATCAAGGCTAACTAAAGAAATTTGTCCATTATGTTCACATTGTGAAAATTTAAATGCCTAGGTGCCATCATTCTAACATTTGAAATATGGTACAATTCACCACATTCCCAATGTCTTTTTGTGGCCTTGGCCAAGGAATTGTTTGCATTGATCATAAAATGGACAGGATTTACTAGCAGTAAACACAATAAACTTTTATGTGTCCCCACTAGAAATTCATTCTGGTATTTACCATTCATATCTGGTATTTACCATGACCCTAGCTAGCGCGTCCATAACTTGATGCTTGCCAAGACGCTCTTTGCCATGCTCAGACTTTGGTAATTAGGTATCATTCAGTTTCTGGCAAGTTTCATACCATGGACTTGTCAGCATGCATCCTGGGAAAAAAATAGTATTTATTGGAATGGATTACTGACAAAGAAATGTGAAGAAAAAGAAGTTCCTTTAAAAAAAACATTTCAATGCTAGCAACAGTCTAGCTTATTTACATATAACGAAGAAATGCTAGTTTTATATGAAAAAAACATATAATTGTGGTTCAGATACACATTACATGAGAAATCGTGTGAACTAAAGGAACAACATAAATGAACCTGAACAGGTACTGTTTTAGTATAATAGAAATCACTAAAATCACTGATTTCACAGGGGAAAGACAACATAAAAATCAGCACATGCTCAGTCCATAGCCCTGTCCCTCCCACCAATTGCCAGAGCTGCCAAGTTAATACAGACTGACCTGCCTCTAAGGCTGCGTACACAACAGAAGATATTTTCCGACCGATTCACGGCACCTTCAGTCGGTCGGGCGAAAATATCTCCTGGTGTTGGGCGGCCGGACTGGATAGTCCGTTCATCCAGAATGGATGAATGGATGATTGGACGTGTCAAAAAATCCTGATTGATCGTTCGGTTCCCTATGGGACCACACAGTCGATTGTTTGCAAATTTGGCCACGCCCAAATCTGCCACAACCGACGGATATTTGTCCCGGCCGAGCGCTCACTTATAGCGGGCGCTCGGTTGGGACAAATAGTTCCTCCATGTGTACCCATCCTTAACCTTCTTAAGCAGGAATAAACAGCATTAAAATATCAGAATTTTCACTTTATGTAGGATATTTCCCCCCTTCATTATTGATAATTGTTTCACAATGCTGCTGACTTCATTGGAGTGACAAAACTTTGGAAATTTGTTCAGACTAATTTACATTTTCAGCTTTCATTCTCCTTTATGTTATTTTTAGCATTTATTTCTCCTTTAATTTATATTTTCAGATCCTGGTGTCAAATGCAAAGGCTTTCATTACCAAGGTATTTTTAGAAACTGTTTCTCAGTGTACAGATGGAGCATGGGGAGTTCCAAATGATTTCCCAAGATATTCTAGGTAATTATCTCCAGAATGACTTACTTAGTACAAGCCAGAACTGGCTAAATAGAAGTTCAATCACATTATTAATACACAGTTAGTATAATAACATTTGCAGAGGGTGCCAGTACTCCCTTGAAAATTATTAATGAATGGTTGATATAAATAAAAATGGAAAGTGCCGCCACAGCCGCCATGTAAAAGTCAATCAGAACACGGCATAGTGTGATCTCCAAATTCTAGGTAAAAAAACAAACAGAAACATTGGTAAAATTATAAAAATTACTGTCCACAAACTAGTATGCAACATTTATATAGTACAGCAATTAAGCTCAACAGAGAATGGCATGCTTGCTGTGTGGGGTTCCTTTGGTACAGGTATGCTGATTGAGCTGTCTTATTTTCTGAGGCATGGAATAGATTCTTGCTGTACTGTACAGAGGACAAATGATGCTATGTCATTGGTGGGAGAGAGACAGAAAAATAAAGAAAAAAAGAGTTTACCCCACAAGGGTGGGGTAAACTGAAAATGAGCGATAAGGGTTAGTAGATGAATCTGAGCAATAGGTGGACATTAAAAGCACCACTGCAGTAGTACTGGAAGAATTGTGTGTGGACATTAAGGGCTAGGTCCCACTATCACGCACAGCGGCACATGCAGAATTTTTTGCAATGTGCTGCGGTGCGTAATACGTGTGCACTGCGTTCTGGGCAATATCATGTTATTGGAACACATGCAATACGCACGAAAAGTCATGCACGCATGCAAACCAATAATGGACTGGGGCCGCCGTGCAAATAGTGGGAACTAACCGGTAGCATTGCATTGGCAATGCGAACTGGTAGCATGAACGTAGCCAAAACCGCATTCCGACAAGCAGTGGGACCTAGCCCTAAATGTTTGGAAGGATTAGACTTTGGTACATTGGTGCTGCTGATGGAAGAGAAAAAGCAATATCAAATAGCTAAATGAAGAATGAAGCTGAAGGAGAGTGAGCTGTGCAATTTGGAGGTTTCTCCTGGCAATGGATGCACAAGTTCAATGACGTATTGTACTGTGAGCAATATGTAGAAATAAAACAACACACAGTAAACTCTACATTCACTTTGCCTGGCTGTCTACAAAAAACAACGTTCCCTCTTATCAAGTTCAGAATTGTGTGTATGAGACATGCAGAGAATTAGCACAAGGATGGTTTTATGAGAGTAAACTGGACAAGCAGGGCACCGTGCAAGGAACCACACGTTCAGATTAATTTCACCTGAAGATGAACCGTGTTTTATTCTTATCTTAGCAAATGTCCTCTAATATGTCCTCTAATATGATTTATTGGCAACAAAATCCCATACAGACTTTATTGGAAGGCTGTGCTGACCGAAACCCTCTGTTTTCTCCCCTAGTGTAACTAAGCCCCTACTGTTCATGGCCCATGTCCTCTATCAATCAAAGCACATTTGCTTGCATTAAATCCTACTTGCTGCTAAAGTATAGACTAGAGACATGTGGCTTAATAGTGTATAATAGTCTATGCTATTAACTATAAAGGATTGTCAGGATAAAGGGTTGTGTTCTGAGCCCATTCTTATATTCTGTCCTCACTCATGATTGTATTCCAATACACAAGTCAAATCAAATCATTAAATATGCTGACAACACCACGGTTGTAGGGTTGATCAGTAACAATGATGAATGCAAATATAGGGAAGACGTTAGGAAAAATATTAAATGGTGTTTATGGGAAACAAATTGGTGGTAAATTCTGCAAATACAAAGAAACTAATCATGTATTACCGTAAGGCCAATAGACCAGAATCTTATAAGTCCTTAGACTAGTCAAGGACTTATGTTTTTGACATGCGCAGGGGAGCCTGAAAATGGCTGACAATGCCGTGGCCGGACTTTCGGGGGTCCCACAGCTCGAAACTGGGACCCCCTCCCTGGTCCTTACAAGGACCATTGTGGCCCTGACAAGGGCCCTGTGGGGCTTAAGGGGTCCCGCAGCTCGAGCTGGGACCCCCCTCCCCGGGAATTATAAGTGCTTTTGTGTGGGGGTCCTGTAGCTCAAAACCAGGACCTCCCTGGTCCTAAAAAGGACCTTTTCAGGTCTCTGCATCTTCTTGTCGGTGACACCAACTCCGCTGATGTCGCCAATGACACCACCAGCGCTGGCGACATCAACATCGCCGGTATTGCCGACCTCTTGATCCAGCGTCTTCTTTCTTCTGCCATCAGCTGCAATGATTTCTGAGCTCCGCGGAGGTTTGCAGAAGGACCAAATCCATTTGTGATTGGTTAATATTTCATGGCTTGAAATCATATGATCACACATTAACCAATCATATTGGAATAAAAGATAAAAATATTTTTAAAAAATTAATTTGTGATCATATGATTTCAAGCATTGCAATCCTACACAGAGCTCAGAAGTCATCGCAGTAGATGTCAGAAGACAGAAGAAAAAAGAGGCTAGCAACGTTGGCTCTGTTGAAGCCGGCGGTGCCAGCGGGCTCACTGGCAGCTGTAGTGAGGCCGCCTGGCATCTGCAACTTCGGCGGTGCTGGTGTCACTAGCTGTGAAGAAAGAAGACGTCGGATCAAGACTCTGGTAACATTGGCCTTGTTGAGGCCGCCGGAGGTGCCCACAGGGGTACTTCTCGGGATTGGTGGCCTTAGCGGAGCTGGTGTCACCAGATGGAAAACAGAAGATGCCACCCAAGGGCTCTCTTAAGAGCCAACAGGGGTCAAGGATTGAGCTGCGGGACCCCCAACAAAGGCACTAATCAGTGCCACAAGGGCCGGGGAGGGGGATCCCGGTTCGAGCTGCGGGACCCCTTAAGCCCCTAAGGGCCCTTGTCAGGGCTGCAAGGGCCCTTAGGAAGTGGCCTTTCGAGTTTTAGCTTTCGGAAATCTTCAAATGTTCGAGGATTACGGAAAGTGGTTTTTTGCTGGTCCCCGCGCACAGACATGTTCCCCAGACCATCTCCCAGGTCCCAGAGGCCTGTAAGGTAAGTTTACACTGTAATATTTTGGAAAGTTCTTTCCGAACTATTTACCCCCCATTGACTTTAATGGGTCCATTTTCAGACTTTCAAACTTTTTTAGAAGTTCAAAAGTTCGTAAACAGATCAAACTATATGAAGTTTGACTATCTCTACCTCCCACCATCCATATCCATCCTTGCCCGCCTGATATTCATAAAAACATTTTAATATAAGGTAGCTCCCCCCTGCCAAAACCAACGCAACGCAACCCACCACGGGAGTGAAGGGCTGATTTAGATTTGTTTATTTAAGAACTAACATGGCGTTTGAGTCAGGGAAAGGCTGCTTTATATTAAAAGTTAAGTTTTGGGGTAGACTTGCCCTTTAATAGCCAAGGGTAGGGGCAGGATGAGTCACGTATTTCACCCAATCTGTTGAATTCCCAGAATTCCTATCAGATAAGGGGTTAAATTAATTGTTAATTAATTGTTTTCTAGAATCATTTCTCTAATTCCCAATCCTATCCTGAAAGGGTATCTCCACTGGTAAATAAATGTTTTGCCATTCAGTTTTATTGAAGAACAGGATGTAATGGAGCTGTGTCTTACCTCCCGTTCATCAGTAAAACCTGCAGGAGCTGGGAGAGAAGATTCAGAAAACATACCCGATCTCTCGTTCCTCCACCGCGTCCTCTGACTGGTCCCAATGGACTTCATACGCTATGCGCATGCGCATACCTGAGGAAGGGAGAAGGTGTTCCTGAAACTTTGTATGTTACTTACACAACAAATATTTGAAACCCAGTTGTAGTGTGTTCCTCATCGTTTGTTACATAGCCTGGGTCCTAGGAGTAGAGCGCTGGAGGATTGTTCCTACAGCCAACAGCAGTGTGTTGGAGTGAATTTGGATTTTATCCTAATTCTATCCTATAGGTCTTGAAACTAATAAAGGGAGGACTAATGATATGAGGAACATAAATTAAGACACTGGAAAAATAAGTAAGACATTTATTTTATTTTTTTTTTAATTGTAAAACATTGCATCGCAGCCAATCACTGTCGCAGATGCCGGAGACCTAGGAGACAAGCAGAAAGCAGCTGAGGGAATGAGAGATGGTAAGTATCTACAGAGGCCGATTTTTACACTTTAGACCTAGCAAGGTCTAGGTTTTGGGGGGGTCTTCTGTTAACAGTAACTTTTTTGTTGGGGGTGGACATGCCCTTTAAAGTCCAGCATCAAACCCACAAACCCCCACTTTTGTTCTATTCTAACCTTCATCCGATGCTCCTATGAGAAAATAGAAATTACAGAACCAAGATCCTTCACGGGTAGTTCCTCCTCCATTGCTCCTGTTGTGAACTAGAACAGTGCACTCGTAACTGCACCATCAGTAATGGCAGTCAGCCATTGGCCATGATGTCACTGTCACAACCATGACTGACATTACCAGGAAGCAGAGAGGAGAAAGCCGAGGAATTGCAGTTGTGTAAATTCTAATTCCTCCGCATGGGAGCGTTGGGTAAAGTTATGAATATTATAAAAGTGAAGTTTTAGGGGGTGATACTTCAAACTATGTAGTTTTTTCGAGGATGGAGTTAACCTTTATATATAAATGCTATTGGGATGTCATTTATTCCTGAATAGTTAAACAAAGAAAAACTATCAAACAACTGCAATAATTAATATCCTATATTAAGTATCTTAGTGGCAATTTTGTCAAACATTTTAATTTGAGTACAAATTATAAAGGCAAAGAGAATCTGTTGAGGCAGTAAAACAGCGGAGAAGAAAGGTATCAGAACAAGGTTATTATTATTGTCTTCGGTTACATATAGTGGATAATGTACCCCCTACTGTAAATTATAAGGATATTATAAGTCACCAAGGAATCCCCCGACCATATAAAAGCACAAGCCGCAGGCCTAGTGCTTTTTATACAGGGCACGGAACTCCGAGGTGTCTTCTAATATTTCTAGATATTTCTAGATGCAGGTCACTTTTGCAATGCAAACATATTTTATATCAACTTTTTAAGTTTGCTACTGAAACCTCTTTTGGCTTTGCAAAATATCAAAACCTAAGACATTGTCAGAAATACTCACCCAGAACCAGGTGCTCTGGGCAAATCTCCTGAAAGAGATTCACCAAAGGCTGTGCAGTTCTGGGGGAAGTTCTCCTTATGTAAGGCTTTTATGCCAGCTATCCCTCACATAAGGATTAAATGCAGCACAGCCTCTGGTGAATAGGTTGTGGCGGCTGTATGAGTGTCTCTTGTGAAAGTCTCTTAAGCATTTTAATAAGTGAAATGCGTTTGCTAAAAGAGCATTTTGCTTTCTATGAAGAACATCCAGGCTAATTTACCGCGAGACGCAACATCTCTGAAGTTTGCAGTAAATTAGGGGCTAAAGTCATGTTAACTGATAATAATAATAATAATAATAATAATTTAAATACATTTTTCAATCAAAATAACAATGAATATTATAATGAATTCTATGTCATCGACACACCTGTTCACCTTCTTCAGAAATTGATGCATTTTAACAATCATGTAAGCATAACATCTAGTCAAAACATATACATTGCAAATGATCATCTACAGTTGCCAAATAATTAATATTAATAAAATCTTCCAAGTGTATCCCCCTTCTGAATCATTTTAATATCATTTTAATATTTTATGCTCTAATATTCTTTAATCAAGATTCAGCTGTTCAACATATTGTTTCATTTTGACATGGAATTACCAACATTCTGACCACTAAAAACAGGTCACACCTGCAACATTTTTACCTTTTAAATTTCAGTTATAATTGTCAAAATAGAACATTTCTGTGAACCTGCTGGAAAAACTAATCTTAGTGGGTTTGTGCATCATTAATAATTGTTTAAGAACATTTTACATTATGACAGCCATTTTTATTTTCATAAAATACAATATGTGTAGCTGAAACCTAGGAAATAGTGCTAGGGTCCAAGGTAGGACTCATGCAAAAAATCTCCCAGTAGATCCAATTCAGACTTTGCTGCAATATTAATGCACTACATCTTTATTTGTATCTAAATTGGAAACAGACTACCGAACTGAAATACTAACAAAGCATCTTAATAGTGTATCTTAAAACCTATAAGCATAAGTGTAGTATTTCTAATAATTCTATAATCCTGTATTCAAAATAACCATTTATTGCATATTAATTATTCCAAAGTGTATCATAAATTTCCCTAAATGTAAGCATTAGATTAGCATTTAAGGGACAGTACAAGAAACCACTCTTGTTTAATCAAAATTACAATTCTAATGGAGACAGTAGCCCTTGCTTCCAGTGGTGTAACTAGGAATCACTGGGGCCCACAGCAAAACTAGAATGGGACCCCTATATCTGCCTCATCTACAGTGGTTTTCTAAGAGGAAGCTATATCTTTCATAGAAAAATAAGACAATAGGGCCCCTCTGGCTCCCAGCCCCCTCCCCTGGTAGTTACCCCCTGTCTGTTTAGACAGTCGGTTCATATAACCAAAATTCTTAGTCAACATCAACAACAAAAGATGTCAAGAACTCTCCATCCACCCATTTCTCCATTCAAATAAAAGACCGGGCTTTATAATACATGGGTAGTGCATGCGAACGAACTGTGAATGCTCTCTTCTAAACTCATTCAGGCTTTTTGTGCATGTCTAAGAAGCGATTTATAGGTGTTTAGACACTGCAATCAAGCATTGTTTGATAGCTCTAAACTACAGCTAGAGAGAGCTCCCCCCTTCTACACAAATACACATTCAGTAGGAATATAGTGGGGTTTTTTGGTTTAATGTCTTATAATTGACATAGTTTTAGTCATTGTACAATAAGGGAAATTGATTGTAGCAATAGCATTATATAAACTGTCAAAGAAAACAATCGCCAAATCTAATTAGTTTAACATATTTGCATGATAACAAGACAATAAAATAAAGTATACACAATATATTTGCTTTATGCTTTAGCACACATTTTGGAACTGAAAGCATATGTCAAACAATGGTGGCTGTAGGTAGATAGATTATTTTTATTTACCAATTACTGCACTTGCTTATTTTTCATTATGAGATTTTAGAATATACTGTATTTTATTGCACTGAACAAGGAAATGATCCATTGGGATATCATATAAATATGTACCCCATGCAGAAATACTTAACAAGCTTTTTTTCATTTTAACATCCTAATTTATTAATGCAATCCAGTGGTATGGAATAATAATACATATTTTGCCTTATTACTAAATAATTCCATGTAGAAATGTATTTTGTGAATAAAGTCTACTTCAACATTTTCAGCCCCTGTAATGATTTTATGGGTAATTGGAGTTTTTTTGAACAAATCAAATCTGTAATAAGCTTGTTGAAAACAAACAATAAAAAAATCCTATGAGGCATAAGTTTTTCTATTTATGGTAAATACAAAATTTGCAGTATCTCTTATTTGCTTTCCTATATTTAAGATCACTGCATCATTTTGTGAAGTGGGTAAAATTTCTCAGTTGTTCCTGCATTGAAGGCCATGACCACCCCATAACAACAATGTCTTTCCACTTGTTCATTAGCAGACCCCACATTTTGTCAGTAGATTCAACCTTTCGCTGGCGAAAAAATGTAGTTTCAATCAAAATGATGGTAGATTTATAGCAGTCTGTTTAATGTATATTTGCAAAACTGATTTTGCCATTATTAATGTTAGATGTTAAATCTTAGACATGATCTAGGCATACCTGAAAATAATTCAGTTGACTTAAAAGGGAAAGTTCAGTGGGAAATGTAATTATTTTTACAATTTTTATTCATATTATGCATACCTAGTTATTCTACATATTCTCTTCCATTCCCAAAAAAAGTTGGATTTATACCCCTTGCCATTCTCCGCTGTTGACATTAGTCATTTTAGGTTCTAATGGTCCTTCTTCTTCCCAGAATGCACCCCATCCTTGAAATGTTCCTAACAGTTATTTCTACTGATTGCCTGTTGGATGGGTCAAACATGCCCAGATCTCTACTGAGCAACTGAATCAACCCAGGCGCTGGGTCAAGGGCAAGACCATAACCATCTCTATTAGGGGTCCTGCACACAGGAAATCAGTATTTTGGAAGAATTTATTTATACACTGACAAAATGCTAAATTGCCAGGTTAAGGTCATTAGGATGGAAAAATACTGCTCTTTTTTCTTAAAAGCATATATATTTGCACTGAGCTTCCTCTTTAAGCCAGTGATGCCCAACCCAGACATTGCAAGGGACGTGGTCGGGCATGCTGTGGGCATAATTACAAAAAAGTACAAAGACTAAAATATTAAAGCTGCAGTATGACATGAAAAAATTGGTATAGTTAATACAGGATGTTTAGGACCTTCCAGACTGGCGTTACCTTGATGTGTTTGGAAGGCTTTTCATTCATGTGATCACAGTAATGTATACTAAAACCCCTTTGTTTCTAAAGTATGCAAGTGTGCAGATAATATGATAATGTATGGGGCCTAGAAATGTGCATTGATTATCTTTTCTATGTTTGTATAAATGTTTGACCAGATTAGTAGCACTTCCGCTAAATTTAGTTGTAAATTAGCCTAATTGGAGTGCTTCCACAATTCTTGTATTGTATGTATTTATTGGGAGGCCTGGTCAAGCTTCCATGAAGTAATAACACCCCCCAACACACACCTTTTATGGGAGGTCCTATGCCTTTAATATAAAGCACTAGATGGATGGCCTCTTCCCTCATTTTAAAAAGCCCAAGGGCTGGGGGGAAGGGAGAGAGCCTGTTATATGGATCCAGTGCACAACTATGAGAAATACAAAAGATTGCTAATGGTAATTGAAGTAAATAAAATTTAAAAAGGTTAGAAGTTAGGACCTTCCAAACTGGGTTTACCTTGACGTGGTTGGAAGGCTTTTCGTTCATGTGATCAAGGTAATGTATACTAAAACCCCTTTGTTTATAAAGTATGCCAGTGTGCAGATAATATGATATTGTATGGGGCCTAGGAATGTGCATTGATTATCTTTTCTATGTTTGTATAAATGTTTGACCAGATCAGTAGCACTTCCGCTAAATGTAATTGTAAATTAGCCTAATTGGAGTGCTTCCACAGTCCTTGTATCATATGTTAATACAGGATGTTTACATTATTTTCCTAAATACCAATCTGTAAATTGAGACGTATATGGTTAAATTGATTCTATCGAAAATATCGACCTGTGTATGGTCATCTGTTTGATAGCAGAAGGGGATAAGACTGGTTGAAAAGATTTCATACGATCCCATCTGCAGCACCAATTATCTTGGTCATACAAAAAACAGACATTAGAAAGATTAGACGTTAGTCTATAGACAAACAACTAATCTATCTTTCTTAAGACCACATTTTACAAGCAGCGTTCTTACATGGAAAGGTTCACATTTGGCCCATTCATTTTGTAATTGCAAGTTGATTGCAAAAAACAATGTGCTATTAAATTCTTAGATTGATTGAATGATGAATGATGAATCTAATATCTAATTAGTGTATGGGCACTTTTAATGAAGTTGTCATGTACAATCGTGGGTTTGTGAGAGGAAAAACAAATGACAAATATAATAAGGCATCATTTTAAAGGTATTCTTTAGAAAGGAAGACTGAAAATAATTGATTTTTATGATCATGGTTACTTTCATTTCCTGACTGACAGATTGTTAATCATAAGAAAACATCCAATGCAACATTATTTTATTTTTTTAAACTGCTTATAAATGTCACCTCAGTTTTGGAATAAAATCAATTACTTGTTTAATTAAATGCATAGATGCAGCAAGAAGATTTCCTGGGGGGGGGACATTCTAAACTCATATGTATCATCAATCTAAGAGTCTGGCAGCAGTGGCATTGCTAAGTTAAAAGATTTGGTGCATGTGCCCCAGATCTTTAGCAAAGTGTTCCAATTTTTTATTTATTTATTTTGTGGAGGGGGGGTGTGTGTATTTCATTGCCCCAAAACCCCCCATCTGGCTGCACGTTTGGGTCTCCTAGATGCGCAATAATGCATGCATCCAAGGAACCTGAATGGCTTATGTGCTTCAGTCTCTTTCACCATGAAAAAGAAAATAGGGCTGTACAGTCTTTACTTTGCTTTAAAAGGGGGAATCCCTCTTTATTAAAGTGCAATCAACAACACGCACAACGTTTTGGCTCTGTGGCCTTTATCAAGTGTAACAGAGTCATCAAACAACATGCTTTTTATAACCAGTGTTAGAGTGCCCTCTAGTGCACTCCTCTGCATCTTCATCCAGCTCCAATAGCTCCATCTAGTGATACATTCCCATATTATAGATGATAACCCTCCACCATTTTCACAGTCTCCAAATGGTGGACAACATAGGAGATTTCCTGATCCTTTAACCTCCTTGCTTTATTCCCCTATTCCACCTAGGAATAAAAACACATATCAGCATACACTAAAAACTAACCATGTAAAATCACTTCTATAAAATATCCCATAATAAAGTGCTACTCATATATCAAAAGTGTATATGCATTCTTGTAAAGTGCATTATGCTATAATAGTGCATATGTGCTATAATAAAGTGCATTATATACAGTATATAATGATAAAACAATAAGATCAATAAGATAATAAAATACATTCTTTCTTAATTCACAGAAAACAAGTTAAGTTTAGCCTCTCATTCAGTCCCTTGGGGTTTACTGTCTGTAACACCCAGATCCATTATTTTTCTCAATATCTCCTCCTTCCTGCACCTGTTCTAATACTTGCCATCTCAATTTGCTGACATTGTGTCTTTTGTCTTTAAATTGTCTAGCCACACTGGATTTCATATCCTCATTTCTTAAATTACCCCTACGTTCGTTTTATCTTTGTCTCACCATTCTCTTTGTTTGGCCTATATATAATAGGCCACAGGGGCATTTAAGGGCATAAACAACTCTTTCCGTTTGGCATGTGAATAAGCCTTTAAGTTTTATAGCTGTCCCCTTACTTGGCTGCATAACCTTGCCTCCTTTTATAATGCCTGAGCAGTTTTGGCAGTTCAAACATGGGAATGTACCAATCTTAGGTTTAGAGAGGAATATCAATATATATTGTGGTTCTTCTCACTGGTGGCTCTATATCACTTTTTACCAGGATATCCTTTAAGTTCCTTCCCCTCTTATAAGCAAATCTCGTTTTCTTCTTACATATCTCTAATAAGTGTTTATCAGCTTCTAACACTGGCCAGTATTTCTTTATGATCTTCTTAACTTTCAAAGAGTTTTCCTTGATATTTGATCAATTCCTCCTCCTTTCTTTGATAAATTATGTACCAGGTTCCTCCCATCTTGAAGGTTAAAGGATCAGGAAATCCCCTATGTCCACCAGTTGGAGACTATGAAAATGGTGGAGGGTTATCATCTATAATATGGAAATGTATTACTAGATGGAGCTATTGGAGCTGGATGAAGATGCAGAGAGGGCACTCTAACACTGGTTATAAAAAGCATGTTGTTTGATGACTCTGTTACACTTGATAAAGGCCACAGAGCCGAAACGTTGTGTGTGTTGTTGTCTGCACTAATAAATAGGGATTCCCCCTTTTAAAGCATAGTAACGACTGGACAGCCCTATTTTATTTTCATGGTGAATTATATGTGTGGCAGTGAGGTGGCCAACAGGGTGAGGATGCCTAGCAGGTACCCAGTTTGTCTGCTTCAGTCTCTGCCTCACTGTCTGCCTACCATTAGTGATCACACATCTTGAGCCAAAGTAAGTTCAAACTACCAGACTGTGTTGGAAATGTGAGCAACTTGTATGTGCCAGTCAGTGTGGACAGTGTTGGCAAATTGTATGTACCAGTCAGTGTGGGCAATGTGGGCAACTTGTTTGTACCAATCAGTGTGGGCAAAGTCAACAACTTGTATTTACCAGCCTGTGTGGGCAACTTGTATGCACCAGTCATTGTGGGCAGTGTTGGCAACTTGTATGTACCAGTCAATGTGTGCAATGTGGGTAACTTGTTTGTACCAATCAGTGTGGGCAAAGTCAACAACTTGTATGTACCAGCCTGTGTGGGCAACTTGTATGCACCAGTCATTGTGGGCAGTGTTGGCAAATTTTATGTACCAGTCAGTGTACTACACTCTGTACGCGACCTAACAAATAATTCTCTATCCATGTAAAAAATATTTTAAGGCCAACAGACTTTTTATACATATACATATGTGCTTGTATCAAATAGTATCAAGTATAATATACCTACTGCTGTGCCAGAATCTAAATTCATACTTACATCTTCATAAAACCCAAACAAATTAGTTTGACAAGATCTAATTCTCATGAATCAATGCTGATTACAAGTTTTAAATTCAGTTCTTGAGACAATGTCCTGAATATGATCCTGTAACAAAGTTTCCAGTATCTTACTCACATGGTAAACTTAAAAGTCTATAGCAAGCTGTGAATGACAACCCATTTTAAATATTAATTTTACATCTGGGTTAATGAACATGGCCCTTGGTTCTCCCTTCCTTGTATTAGAGTTGCTGTTCTTGATTCTTCTGGCCTATATGCCCCCTAGTAACCCTTTCCAAATGACCTTCCTTCACCGCGTTCTATTTCTTATTTCAGCCCTCCAATTTACTGGCCCCTGCCAGTACCTGCACTTCCCTCCTGGTTTGCTGATCTTTGCAATGCTGAAATGCCTTTGATAATTTGTTTTGGTAAACTGTATGTGTACAGAACCCGTCTGCTTACACAGAATGAAAGTTAAGCAATAAATAGGTCTCCTGTATATGAGAGAGCAGGGATATAAATGTATTGGTGTTTGCTTGTGAAGGATTCCATTCATCCCGGTGATGGTATGTCTATGGTATTCAGACATACAGTAGACATGCATGTACAGTGTACAGTGTACAGTGACAGTTGTCATTAAATAGCCTGGGCTGTGTACCAATCAGCATGTAACAGCAAAGTGTTGGGGACTAGAGATGGGACCTGGGTCCCACTCAGACCCGGATCAGACACTGAACTGCTTGGTTCCAAAATCCGAACGTTCCGTCAGAACCAAGAGGGTTGTTCAGATTTCGGAAAGTATTTTCAAAAGTATTTTTGAGGGTTACAGAATTAAAGAATATCTATCTAATCTGACAAATATGGCCTCCTTGACACCTCTTTTGAACCGATACTGTTCATTGACCAAGATGTTGACATCTATGTTTAAACGTATTCTTCCTTAAGATGCAGACACAGTGCTCTGTCCTGACATGAAAAATTGTCTCTTCTGTGCTGGGCCATATGTTGTTAAAGATGTTGTTTTGGTTTGATTGTGTTCCAACATCCAGGATGGAGACAGACTCTCCAGGATTTAATATAATTACCAGTCACTCTGATCCAATGAACAGAATGAAAGGGCTTATTTAAACACATATATGGTGTAAGAGCAAACCTCATGACATCCGACCAACATAGAAATACTTGTGCACAACATTGTTTTGATAATTAGCCATTTCCCCTACCATTTCCCCATTTTTCTCAATAAGATGGTTAAATTGCAAATTGTTTCTATGGCTACTTCCTTCCCCCTCTGTACACTCCTTCCTTGGCACTGGACTGAGGGGGGTGGGGGAGTCTGGGACAGAGTGGACTGGCTGTACACCTAGAGGAGAGAATATAGAATTTTTGGGTACTGCAACTAGGCGGGAGCAGTAGTAAACATTAAAGGCTTTTAAATTGAAAGTTATTCTGGCTGTTTAGAAGAAATATAATTTAGGATTAGACAAAATATTTTTTTATGTTATGCCTAACCCCCCCCATACTTACCTTGGCAAATATTATACAATTATTTCTTGTTTTTAAATTAGCTGTATCTTGAATTATAGTATATATGGTTATAGTGAATTATTTCTGACTGCTTGTTCAGTGATTATCTGACTGCTTGTTCAGTGATTATCTGACTGCTTGTTCAATTTTTTTACAACTTGGTTGGACTGCTGTTACAGCAGTGGTTATTTTGAAGTTTAATTTCCCATAATATATTCCTATACCTTAAAGAAGAAAGATATTGAAAGACAAAAATGAAAGGTTATTTTTATTAATAGTGAATAGCTGTCTGGGTAACAGTAATAAATGTCCTGCAGCAACTGTGAGGGTTAATAAAATTTAAGTCTGCATATAAAGTAGAAAATACATTTCTGTTGTTGGTTAGATCATAAATTAAATGCAATATTAAATTCCTATCTATAAATAGATGTTGAAAGATTCAGGAATAAAAATTAATTAAAGATGCTGGGTTTCCAAAACCCTAGACAGATCTAGGGTTTGATCATGTCCAAAAATCTTCAAAGTGAAAACAAAGATATGCTTAGTTATGTTTTCATACAAATACAGTAAAAAGCGGCATCCACTGAGATTCATACAGGGAGATTTTGTCCCAAAAAGAGCTCTCGGTAAATGGGGCTGATAAAAAACAATAAGAAGAATTTTATTTCTGCAATTGTAGATATTTTTTGTGATGGACCCAAACTCGAACCTGAACCTGAGTTCGGGTTGAACTTTATGAGTTTGGACAAACTCATAAAGATTTACGGGTTGAGACTTATATAGAAAATTCGCTAATTATCAATTCCTCCAATCAGTAGCCTTCAAATATATCCTTCAATGTCGGTAACCCTCTAATGTAGCCTTCGATTTCAGTAAACCTCCAATGTAGCCTTCATTTAGGATATGCATATACCGCCCCTAAACATTTTCTTGCATCTATTACTGGGAAAAATATTATGGCTCTTTGTGCTACTGTACAATCTGCAAAAGGAAAAAATTACAACTAAGGCTGAGGCCACATTACAACGCACAGGAATCGCACAAAAAATCGCGAGCGTTATCGCACGCGATTGTGTGCGCTTTTCTTGTGCGTTCGCCTTTGCATTCGCGTTTTGCGCATGCGTTTTTGCCATTTCGCGTTATGGAAACGCTGCGTTAACGCACCAAAAATGGTGAACGCATGCGTTACCAAAACGTGAACGGACGCGCAATCGCATGTGCATCGGAAATCGCGGGAATTTTTGCGTTCCCGCGATTTCCATTTTAGCAAAAATCGCGTGCGCAATCGCGAGCGCGAAACGCGTGCGCAAACGCGCTAGTGTGGCCTAGCCCTAAAGGGGTGTGTGTCCCAGTGGCTTTACAGAAATCTGAAAAGGTAGTAATTAAATAGTTCATTAAATAGTTCATTAAATAGCTCATGTGCATCTTTATGGGAAATAGAAATATGTTTCAACCAAAACAAATTTTCCTAAATAAAAGTCTGGATCAAAACTGATTACATTGATGTAGCACCCACTTTAGTATGTAAATTGTAAAGACATACCTGTGAAATACTGTAAGTAAAACCCCTCAGTAAGAAAGCCCTGCAATTTGATGATCAATGCTCATTTACCTTATTATACAAAGTAGCTTATTGGATAGATTCTCTCTTTCACTATGTGAATCTCACTGAGCATGCCTAAACCAGTGACTTGGGTAGGAAATTATAATTTTTCAGGGGGCTTTACTTCAAACAGGTATACCTCTGGATAAAAATGTCAAGTGATTAATGACTTAATCAAAAGGTTCTAGTCTATAAGTCAGGAAAATTCTGCTTAGTCTAAACATGCCCTTTAATTGTACATTTTAATATGCCATTTACATCCGGCCTTATGCCCATTTAGGTCATTTTGACACTTGCAGGAATTATTTATTAAGCAAAGTGTTGTGCATATGTAAGATATGTTCAGGATTCCATGGAGATGCTCTTTTGACTGCATATTTTTGCCTGAAAAAAAACAACAAGGCAATTAGATACTTAACTGGACTAACTAACAAAGCCAACATTATGTAATAGCTTTATAATATTTCAATGTTAGAAGTTCTTTTCAATGTAATTATTGATTATGATTCTTACTTTGGCCTAGACCAAATTATCCCTCTACTGACAACTCCTTTACATCATTTAATTCAGTTGTTCTAAATCATCTATTGATTCAAAAGAAACATCACTAAAAATTAACTTTAATGAAATAATGCTCATTTAGCTATTTTGTAATAGTAATAAGAGCGCAGTCATTTTTCTGCACATTTTGCCTGATTGTTCTACACACCGTTAAAGCTAAAGCTTGTACATAATAACTATATCCTATATACTAACCAAGAGGTTTCGATATGCACGGATTATGGACACAGAAGCTCAAGCTATGCATCATCAATCCTCCTCCCACTGTCCACTCGCCACTGCCATTGGAGAAGGCGATCCCTACATGCGCGCATGCGTGAGAGAGACCTCAATGCCGTTTCCAGGAGGGGGTAGGAGAGAGAGTGAGAGAGGAGGGAGATAAAGAAAAAGTGTAGGGGAGAGATAGAGAAAGAGAGGGGGAGAGAGAAGGGAAAGAGAGGGAGGGGGAGAGAGAGAAGGGAAAGAGAGAGAAAGCAGGGGAGAGGTCTTTAAATGCAGGGTGGAACGATTCTTTAAAGAATTGGGGGGGGGGGGTTTCTAGTATATATATATAATATAGAACAGTATAGGAGCACTCCTTGATAAAGGCCTCAAGCACAGGGCCAAAACGTTGCCACTTTATATGTTGTCACAATAAACAGATTAAAATTCCTGGAGTGCTCCTATACTGTTGTATATTCTGTTTAAAAATCATTGGGAAGCACCCAGGTCGGAACTGGGTTTTGAGTGCCACCCACGCTGGTCGATATATATATATATATATATATATATATATATATATATATATAGCAAACTGCAATACGCTCCTAAACCATAAAGGGGAAAACAGACTCATCTGCATATATTACAGAAACAAATACCATAATCTTTATTAAGGCCATGTGGTGCCAAAGTGTTCAGCTTATGCACCCACCAGACCTCCCTCTGCTTAAGTCTCAATTCTCGAACTCCACCTCGCGGTGCTTTTGTCACCAGTTCTAGTGCCATGAATTTCAAATCTGTCCCATAGTTTTATAGTGTTTGGACACAGGGAATTTTTCATCTTTATGCTGAATGCTGGACCTGTGCTGTGATATCCTTGCATACAGGGGTTGTGTGGTCTCCCCCACATACAACATCAGGCAAGGACACTACAGTACATATGCTACATAAGAGGAATCGCATGTGATAAACTTATTGATCCTATATTTTATCCCAGATTTGGGATGTTCAAGCACAGCATCCTTACTTTTGTTTCTGTAATATATGCAGATTAGTCTGTTTTTTCCCTTTATGGTTCAGGAGCGTATTGTGGTTTGCTTTATTGATTGCCCCATGGGTGACACCAAGCATACACGGATAGAATGAGGGGTTGTCACTTGAATTTCATGGGTTAATTGGGTTGGGGGAATGCACATCACACATGTGATGTGCATGTTAAGATGTGGCATGAAATTACCTCATTTCCTGTACTATGATTTAAATATGGGTGTGTCTACCTATTTGTATATTGCTATCTGTTCAGCTTGAGAAAGGGGATAATTCCCCGAAACGTTGCTGCTACTTTGTGCTACAGGTAGCTTGTGACATAATAAAAATTCTGCATACTAAAAATCCTGAAGTGCCGTATACGATTGAATTATATATAATTATAACATATATATATATATATATATATATATATATATATATACAAAAATCACAGATGATCAACTGCACTCCAATCAGCATAGATACTTGCCCGGGTGCTGTCCCATAATATACAAAAGTTCCAAAGCATCGGCGCACTCACAGGTCTTCCATCAGAAAAATATATTTTATTCACAGATCAACATGTTTCGACCACAACTGGTCGTCATCAGGATTAATTACTCCCCTTATTACCAAGTTTAAATAGGCCCCACAGGACCCACCCCCACCACACCTAGTTACCAGCATATATAATAAAAACCACACACACTAAAACCAGATAGAACCTTAAAACACCTTCTAACACAGTGAAACCACATAATAAAAACAAACAAAGATTCCTTACCCATATTGGAGAGCATCCATGGCTCCTGTTGCCTCGCCAAAACCAATATCATATAGGGTGTCTAAGAGTAACACATCCCCATACAGTTAACCGGGCCGCTACCGCTTCCGCAAACCAGCAGTGACGGAACATCACGTGGTACAAATCCATCACATGGCCAAACAAAACTGCCGGACCTGATAGGAAAAATGGAATACTGGCGGAGAGGCGGAGCATCAACAAGGCACGGAGCGTGTCAGACAGACCACACCCCTAGGTAATCCACAACATTGCAACGAGTAGGGGAAACCATGGGAAAATAACACACACACGCCATTCCCAAATAGAAAATCCATAAGAATAGAACCCCCAACCGCAGACGCCCATATAGGCAGGCACACAGGAAAACCAAATATGCTCCCCAACATAAAAAAGTCTAATATACAATATATACACTGTACACTTATGGAAGCAAAATGTTAATAATCATTAATAAATAAATAGGCTATGTCCCAATAACTTGAAGTGCCTGGCCACCGTTTGATCACCGAACTTCCCAATCTTTTTCTCCATCGATTGATTTGACAATGCTGCCATATTTTGCCTTATTACTAAATAATTCCATGTAAAATGTATTTGTGAATAAAGTCTACTTCAACATTTCAGCCCCTGTAATGATTTTATGGGTAATGGAGTTTTTTTGAACAAATCAAATCTGTAATAAGCTTGTTGAAAACAAACTAAAAAAATCCTATGAGGCATAAGTTTTTCTATTTATGGTAAATACAAAATTTGCAGTATCTCTTATTTCTTTCCTATATTTAAGATCACTGCACATTTGTGAAGTGGGTAAAATTTCTCAGTTGTTCCTGCATTGAAGGCCATGACCACCCCATAACAACAATGTCTTTCCACTTGTTCATAGCAGACCCCACATTTTGTCGTAATTCAACCTTTCGCTGGCGAAAAAATGTGTTCAATCAAATGATGGTAGATTTATAGCAGTCTGTTTAATGTATATTTGCAAAACTGATTTTGCCATTATTATGTTAGATGTTAAATCTTAGACATGATCTAGGCATACCTGAAAATAATTCAGTTGACTTAAAAGGGAAAGTTCAGTGGGAAATGTAATTATTTTTACAATTTTTATTCATATTTGCATACCTAGTTTTCTACATATTCTCTTCCATTCCCAAAAAAAAGTTGGATTTATACCCCTTGCCATTCTCCGCTGTTGACATTAGTCATTTTAGGTTCTAATGGTCCTTCTTCTTCCAAATGCACCCCATCCTTGAAATGTTCCTAACAGTTTTTCTACTGATTGCCTGTTGGATGGTCAACATGCCCAGATCTCTACTGAGCAACTGAATCAACCCAGGCGCTGGGTCAGGGCAAGACCATAACCATCTCTATTAGGGTTCCGGCACACAGGAAATCAGTATTTTGGAAGAATTTATTTATCAACTGACAAAATGCAAATTGCCAGGTTAAGGTCATTAGGATGGAAAAATACTGCTCTTTTTTCTTAAAAGCATATATATTTGCACTGAGCTTCCTCTTTAAGCCAGTGATGCCCAACCCAGACATTCAAGGACGTGGTGGGGCATGCTGTGGGCATAATTACAAAAAGTACAAAGACTAAAATATTAAAGCTGCAGTAGACATGAAAAAATTGGTATATTTAATAGAGGATGTTTAGACCTTCCAGACTGGCGTTACCTTGATGTCTTTGGAAGGCTTTTCATTCATGTGATCACAGTAATGTATACTAAAACCCCTTTGTTTCTAAAGTATGCAAGTGTGGCAGATAATATGATAATGTATGGGGCCTAGAAATGTGCATTGATTATCTTTCTATGTTTGTATAAATGTTTAACCAGATTAGTAGCACTTCCGCTAAATTAGTTGTAAATTAGCCTAATTGGAGTGCTTCCACAATTCTTGTATGTAGGTATTTATTGGGAGGCCTGGTCAAGCTTCCATGAAGTAATAACACCCCCCACACAACCCTTTTATGGGAGGTCCTATGCCTTTAATATAAAGCACTAGATGGATGGCCTCTTCCCTCATTTTAAAGCCCAGGGCTGGGGGAAGGGAGAGAGCCTGTTATATGGATCCAGTCACAACTATGAGAAATACAAAAATGCTAATGGTAATTGAAGTAAATAAAATTTAAAAAGGTTAGAAGTTAGGACCTTCCACTCTGGGTTTACCTTGACGTGGTTGGAAGGCTTTTCGTTCATGTGATCAAGGTAATGTATACTAAACCCCTTTGTTTAAAGTATGCCAGTGTGCAATAATATGATTTGTATGGGGCCTAGGAATGTGCATTGATTATCTTTTCTATGTTTGATAAATGTTTGACCAGATCAGTAGCACTTCCGCTAAATGTAATTTAAATTACCTAATTGGAGTGCTTCCACAGTCCTTGTATCATATGTTAATACAGGATGTTTACATTATTTTCCTAATACCAATCTGTAAATTGAGACGTAATAGGTTAAATTGATTCTATCGAAAATATCACCTGTGTATGGTCATCTGTTTGATAGCGAAGGGGATAAGACTGGTTGAAAAGATTTCATACGATCCCATCTGCAGCACCAATTATCTTGGCATACAAAAAACAGACATTAGAAAGATTAGACGTAGTCTATAGACAAACAACTAATCTATCTTTCTTAAGACCACATTTTAACAGCACGTTCTTACATGGAAAGGTTCACATTTGGCCCATTCATTTTGTAATTGCAAGTTGATTGCAAAACAATGTGCTATTAAATTCTTAGATTGATTGAATGATGAATGATGAATCTAATATCTAATTAGTGTATGGGCACTTTTAATGAAGTTGCCATGTACATCGTGGGTTTGTGAGAGGAAAAACAAATGACAAATAAATAAGGCATAATTTTAAAGGAATTCTTTAGAAAGGAAGACTGAAAATAATGTATTTTTATGATCATGGTTACTTTCATTTCCTGACTGACAGATTGTTAATCATAAGAACACCAATGCAACATTTTTTATTTTTTTAAACTGCTTATAAATGTCACCTCAGTTTTGGAATAAAATCAATTACTTGTTTAATATAATGCATAATTCAGCAAAGAATTTCCTGGGGGGGGGGGACATTCTAAACTCATATGTATCATCAATCTAGAGTCTGGCAGCATGGCATTGCTAAGTTAAAAGATTTGGTGCATGTGCCCCAGATCTTTAGCAAAGTGTTCCATTTTTTATTTATTTATTTTGTGGAGGGGGGTGTGTGTATTTCATTGCCCCAAAACCACCCCATCTGGCTGCACGTTTGGGTCTCCTAGATGCCAATAATGCAGCATCCAAGGAACCTGAATGGCTTATGTGTCTTCAGTCTCTTTCACCATGAAAAAGAAAATAGGGCTGTACAGTCTTTACTTTGCTTTAAAAGGGGGAATCCCTCTTATTAAAGTGCATCAACAACACGCACAACGTTTTGGCTCTGTGGCCTTTATCAAGTGTAACAGAGTCATCAAACAACATGCTTTTTATAACCAGTTTAGAGTGCCCTCTAGTGCACTCCTCTGCATCTTCATCCAGCTCCAATAGCTCCATCTAGTGATACTTCCCATATTATAGATGATAACCCTCCACCATTTTCACAGTCTCCAAATGGTGGACAACATAGGAGATTTCCTGATCCTTTAACCTCCTTGCTTTATTCCCCTATTCCACCTAGGATAAAAACACATATCAGCATACACTAAAAACTAACCATGTAAAATCACTTCATATAAAATATCCCATAATAAAGTGCTACTCATATATCAAAAGGTATATGCATTCTTGTAAAGTGCATTATGCTATAATAGTGCATTGTGCTATAATAAAGTGCTTATATACAGTATATAATGATAAAACAATAAGATCAATAAGATAATAAAATACATTCTTTCTTAATTCACAGAAAACAAGTTAAGTTTAGCCTCTCATTCAGTCCCTTGGGGTTTACTGTCTGTAATACCCAGATCCATTATTTTTCTCAATATCTCCTCCTTCCTGCACCTGTTCTAATCTTGCCATCTCAATTTGCTGACGTTGTGTCTTTTGTCTTTAAATTGTCTAGCCACACACTGGATTTCATATCCTCATTTCTTAAATTACCCCTACGTCGTTATCTTTGTCTCACCATTCTCTTTGTTTGCCTATATATAATAGGCCACAGGGGCATTTAAGGGCATAAACAACTCTTTCCGTTTGGCATGTGAATAAGCCTTTAAGTTTTATAGCTGTCCCCTTACTTGGCTGCATAACTTGCCTCTTTTTATAATGCCTGAGCAGTTTTGGCAGTTCAAACATGGAATGTACCAATCTTAGGTTTAGAGAGGAATATCAATATATATTGTGGTTCTTCTCACTGGTGGCTCTATATCACTTTTTACCAGGATATCCTTTAAGTTCCTTCCCCTCTTATAAGCAAATCTCGTTTTCTCTTACATATCTCTAAATAGTGTTTATCAGCTTCTAACACTGGCCAGTATTTCTTTATGACTTCTTAACTTTCAAAGAGTTTTCCTTGATATTTGATCAATTCCTCCTCCTTTCTTTATAAATTATGTACCAGGTTCCTCCCATCTTGAAGGTTAAGGATCAGGAAATCCCCTATGTCCACCAGTTGGAGACTATGAAAATGTGGAGGGTTATCATCTATAATATGGAAATGTATACTAGATGGAGCTATTGGAGCTGGATGAAGATGCAGAGAGGGCACTCTAACACTGGTTATAAAAAGCATTTGTTTGATGACTCTGTTACACTTTATAAGGCACAGAGCCGAAACGTTGTGTGTGTTGTTGTCTGCACTATAAATAGGGATTCCCCCTTTTAAAGCATAGTAACGACTGGACAGCCCTATTTTATTTTCATGGTGAATTTATATGTGTGGCAGTGAGGTGGCCAACAGGGTGAGGATGCCTAGCAGGTACCCAGTTTGTCTGCTTCAGTCTCTGCCTCACTGTCTGCCTACCATTAGTGATCACACATCTTGAGCCAAAGTAAGTTCAAACTACAACTGTGTTGGAAAGTGAGCAACTTGTATGTGCCAGTCAGTGTGGACAGTGTTGGCAAATTGATGTACCAGTCAGTGTGGCAATGTGGGCAACTTGTTTGTACCAATCAGTGGTGGCAAAGTCAACAACTTGTATTTACCAGCCTGTGTGGGCAACTTGTATGCACCAGTCTTGTGGGCAGTGTTGGCAACTTGTATGTACCAGTCAAGGTTGAATGTGGGTAACTTGTTTGTACCAATCAGTGGGGCAAAGTCAACAACTTGTATGTACCAGCCTGTTGGGCAACTTGTATGCACCAGTCATTGTGGGCAGTGTTGGCAATTTTATGTACCAGTCAGTGTACTACACTCTTAACGCACCTAACAATAATTCTCTATCCATGTAAAAAATATTTTAAGCCAACAGACTTTTTACATATACATATGTGCTTGTATCAAATAGTATCAAGTATAATATCCTACTGCTGTGCCAGAATCTAAATTCATACTTCCATCTTCAAAACCCAAACAAATTAGTTTGACAAGATCTAATTCCATGAATCAATGCTGATTACAATTTTAAATTCAGTTCTTGAGACAATGTCCTGAATATGATCCTGTAACAAAGTTTCCAGTATCTTACTCACATGTAAACTAAAAGTCTATAGCAAGCTGTGAATGACAACCCTTTAAAATATTAATTTTACATCTGGGTTAATGAACATGGCCCTTGGTTCTCCTCCTTGATTAGAGTTGCTGTTCTTGATTCTTCTGGCCTATATGCCCCCTAGTAACCCTTTCCAAATGACCTTCCTTCACCGCGTTCTATTTCTTATTTCAGCCCTCCAATTTACTGGCCCCTGCCATACCTGCACTTCCCTCCTGGTTTGCTGATCTTTGCAATGCTGAAATGCCTTTGATAATTGTTTTGGTAAACTGTATGTGTACAGAACCCGTCTGCTTACACAGAATGAAAGTTAAGCAATAAATAGGTCTCCTGTATATGAAGAGCAGGGATATAAATGTATTGGTGTTTGCTTGTGAAGGATTCCATTCATCCCGGTGATGGTATGTCTATGGTATTCAGACATACAGTAGACATGCATGTACAGTGTACAGTGTACAGTGACAGTTGTCATTAAATAGCCTGGGCTTTGTACCAATCAGCATGTAACAGCAAAGTGTTGGGACTAGAGATGGGACTGGGTCCCACTCAGACCCGGATCAGACACTGAACTGCTTGGTTCCAAAATCCGAACGTTCCGTCAGAACCAGAGGGTTGTTCAGATTTCGGAAAGTATTTTCAAAAGTATTTTTGAGGGTTACAGAATTAAAGAATATCTATCTAATCTGACAAATATGGCCTCCTTGACACCTCTTTTGACCGATACTGTTCCTTGACCAAGATGTTGACATCTATGTTTAAACGTATTCTTCCTTAAGATGCAGGCACAGTGCTCTGTCCTGACATGAAAAATTGTCTCTTCTGTGCTGGGCCATATGTTGTTAAAGATGTTGTTTTGGTTTGATTGTTCCAACATCCAGGATGGAGACAGACTCTCCAGGATTTAATATAATTACCAGTCACTCTGATCCAATGAACAGAATGAAAGGGCTATTTAAACACATATATTGTAAGAGCAAACCTCATGACATCCGACCAACATAGAAATACTTGTGCACAACATTGTTTGATAATTAGCCATTTCCCCTACCATTTCCCCATTTTTCTCAATAAGATGGTTAAATTGCAAATGTTTCTATGGCTACTTCCTTCCCCCTCTGTACACTCCTTCCTTGGCACTGGACTGAGGGGGGTGGGGGAGTCTGGGACAGAGTGGACTGGCTGTACACCTAGAGGAGAGAATATAGAATTTTTGGGTACTCAACTAGGCGGGAGCATTAGTAAACATTAAAGGCTTTTAAATTGAAAGTTATTCTGGCTGTTTAAAGAAATATAATTTAGGATTAGACAAAATATTTTTTTATGTTATGCCTAACCCCCCCCATACTTACCTTGGCAAATATTATACAATTATTTTCTTGTTTTTAAATTAGCTGTATCTTGAATTATAGTATATATGGTTATAGTGATATTTCTAACTGCTTGTTCAGTGATTATCTGACTGCTTGTTCAGGATTATCTGACTGCTTGTTCATTTTTTTACACTGGTTGGACTGCTGTTACAGCAGTGGTTATTTGAAGTTTATTTCCCATAATATATTCCTATACCTTAAAGAAGAAAGATATTGAAAGACAAAAATGAAAGGTTATTTTTATTAATAGTGAATAGCTGTCTGGGTAACAGTAATAAATGTCCTGCAGCAACTGTGAGGGTTAATAAAATTTAAGTCTGCATATAAATAGAAATACATTTCGTTGTTTGTTAGATCATAATTAAATGCAATATTAAATTCCTATCTATAAATAGATGTTGAAAGATTCAGAATAAAAATTAATTAAAGATGCTGGGTTTCCAAAACCCTAGACAGATCTAGGGTTTGATCATGTCCAAAAATCTTCAAAGTGAAAACAAGATATGCTTAGTTATGTTTTCATACAAATACAGTAAAAAGCGGCATCCACTGAATTCAATCAGGGAGATTTTGTCCCAAAAAGAGCTCTCGTAAATGGGGCTGATAAAAAACAATAAGAAGAATTTTATTTCTGCAATTGTAGATATTTTTTGTGATGGACCCAAACTCGAACCTGAACCTGAGTTCGGGTTGAACTTTAAGATTTGGACAAACTCATAAAGATTTACGGTTGAGACTTATATAGAAAATTCGCTAATTATCATTCCTCCAATCAGTAGCCTTCAAATATATCCTTCAATGTCGGTAACCCTCTAATGTAGCCTTCGATTTCATAACCTCCAATGTAGCCTTCATTTAGGATATGCATATACCGCCCCTAACATTTTCTTGCATCTATTACTGGGAAAAATATTATGGCTCTTTGTGCTACTGTACACTTGCAAAAGGAAAAAATTACAACTAAGCTGAGGCCACATTACAACGCACAGAATCGCACAAAAAATCGCGAGCGTTACGCACGCGATTGTGTGCGCTTTTCTGTGCGTTCGCCTTTGCATTCGCTGTTTGCGCATGCGTTTTTGCCATTTCGCGTTATGGAAACGCTGCGTTAACGCACCAAAAAGGGTGAACCATGCGTTACCAAAACGTGAACGGACGCGCAATCGCATGTGCATCGGAAATCGCGGGAATTTTTGCGTTCCCGCGATTTCCATTTTACAAAAATCGCGTGCGCAATCGCGAGCGCGAAACGCGTGCGCAAACGCGCTAGTGTGGCCTAGCCCTAAAGGGGTGTGTGTCCCAGTGGCTTTACAGAAATCTGAAAAGGTAGTATTAAATAGTTCATTAAATAGTTCATTAAATAGCTCATGTGCATCTTTATGGAAATAAAAATATGTTTCAACCAAAACAAATTTTCCTAAATAAAAGTCTGGATCAAAACTGATTACATTGATGTAGCACCCACTTTAGTATTGAATTGTAAAGACATACCTGTGAAATACTGTAAGTAAAACCCCTCAGTAAGAAAGCCCTGCAATTTGTGATCAATGCTCATTTACCTTATTATACAAAGTAGCTTATTGGATAGATTCTCTCTTTCACTATGTGAATCTCACTGAGCATGCCTAAACCAGTGACTTGGGTAGGAAATTATAATTTTTCAGGGGGCTTTACTTCAAACAGGTATACCTCTGGATAAAATGTCAAGTGATTAATGACTTAATCAAAAGGTTCTAGTCTATAAGTCAGGAAAATTCTGCTTAGTCTAAACATGCCCTTTAATTGTACATTTTAATATGCCTTTACATCCGGCCTTATGCCCATTTAGGTCATTTTGACACTTGCAGGAATTATTTATTAAGCAAAGTGTTGTGCATATGTAAGATATGTTCAGGATTCCATGGAGATGCTCTTTTGACTGCATATTTTTGCCTGAAAAAAAACAACAAGGCAATTAGATACTTAACTGGACTAACTAACAAAGCCAAACTTATGTAATAGCTTTAAATATTTCAATGTTAGAAGTTCTTTTCAATGTAATTATGATTATGATTCTTACTTTGGCCTAGACCAAATTATCCCTCTACTGACAACTCCTTTACATCATTTAATTCAGTTTGTTCTAAATCATCTATTGATTCAAAAGAAACATCACTAAAAATTAACTTAATGAAATAATGCTCATTTAGCTATTTTGTAATAGTAATAAGAGCGCAGTCATTTTTCTGCACATTTTGCCTGATTGTTCTACACACCGTTAAAGCTAAAGCTTGTACATAATAACTATATCCTATATACTAACCAAGAGGTTTCGATATGCAGGGATTATGGACACAGAAGCTCAAGCTATGCATCATCAATCCTCCTCCCACTGTCCACTCGCCACTGCCATTGGAGAAGGCGATCCCTACATGCCGCATGCGTGAGAGAGACCTCAATGCCGTTTCCAGAGGGGGTAGGAGAGAGAGTGGAGAGGAGGGAGATAAGAAAAAGTGTAGGGAGAGATAGAGAAAGAGAGGGGGAGAGAAGAGGAAAGAGAGGGGGGGGGAGAGAGAGAGGGAAAGAGAGAGAAAGCGGGAGAGGTCTTTAAATGCAGGGTGGAACATTCTTTAAAGAATTGGGGGGGGGGTTCTAGTAATATATATATAATATAGAACAGTATAGGAGCACTCCTTGATAAAGGCCTCAAGCACAGGGCCAAAACGTTGCCACTTTATATGTTGTCACAATAAACAGATTAAAATTCCTGGAGTGCTCCTATACTGTTTGTATTCTGTTTAAAAATCATTGGGAAGCACCCAGGTCGGAACTGGGTTTTGAGTGCCACCCACGCTGGTCGATATATATATTAATTATATATATAATATATATATATAATATAAAGCAAACTGCAATACGCTCTTAAACCATAAGGGAAAACAGACTCATCTGCATATATTACAGAAACAAATACCATAATCTTTATTAAGGCCATGTGGTGCCAAAGTGTTCAGCTTATGCACCCACCAGACCTCCTCTGCTAAGTTCTCAATTCTCGAACTCCACCTCGCGGTGCTTTTGTCACCAGTTCAGTGCCATGATTTCAAACTGTCCCATAGTTTTATAGTGTTTGGACACAGGGAATTTTTCATCTTTATGCTGAATGCTGGACCTGTGCTGTATATCCTTGCATACAGGTTGTGTGGTCTCCCCCACATACAACATCAGGCAAGGACACTACAGTACAATGCTACATAAGAGGAATCGCATGTGATAAACTTATTGATCCTATATTTTATCCCAGATTTGGGATGTTCAAGCACAGCATCCTTACTTTTGTTTCTGTAATATATGCAGATTAGTCTGTTTTTTCCCTTTATGGTTCAGGAGCGTATTGTGGTTTGCTTTATTGATTGCCCCATGGGTGACACCAAGCATACACGGATGAATGAGGGGTTGTCACTTGAATTCATGGGTTAATTGGGTTGGGGGAATGCACATCACACATGTGATGTGCATGTTAAGATGTGGCATGAATTACCTCATTTCCTGTACTATGATTTAAATAGGGTGTGTCTACCTATTTGTATATTGCTATCGTTCAGCTTGAGAAAGGGATAATTCCCCGAAACGTTGCTGCTACTTTGTGCTACAGGTAGCTTGTGACATAATAAAAATTCTGCATACTAAAAATCCTGAAGTGCCGTATACGTTGATTATTATAATTATAAACATATATATATTATATATATATATATATATAATATATACAAAAATCCAGATGATCAACTGCACTCCAATCAGCATAGATACTTGCCCGGGTGCTGTCCCATAATATACAAAGTTCCAAAGCATCGGCGCACTCACAGGTCTTCCATCAGAAAATATATTTTATTCACAGATCAACATGTTTCGACCACAACTGGTCGTCATCAGGATTAATTACTCCCCTTATTACCAAGTTTAAATAGGCCCCACAGGACCCACCCCCACCACACCTAGTTACCAGCATATATAATAAAAACACCCACACTAAAACCAGATAGAACCTTAAACCAACTTCTAACACAGTGAAACCACATAATAAAAACAAACAAAGATTCCTTACCCTATTGGAGGCATCCATGGCTCCTGTTGCCTCGCCAAAACCAATATCATATAGGGTGTCTAAGAGTAACACATCCCCATACAGTTAACCGGGCCGCTACCGCTTCCGCAAACCAGCAGTGACGAACATCACGTGGTACAAATCCACATGCCAAACAAAACTGCCGGACCTGATAGGATAAAGGGAATACTGGCGGAGAGGCGGAGCATCAACAAGGCACGGAGCGTGTCAGACAGACACCACACCTAGGTAATCCACACATTGCAACGAGTAGGGGAAACCATGGGAAAATAACACACACCGCCATTCCCAAATAGAAAATCCATAAGAATAGAACCCCCAACCGCAGACGCCCATATAGGCAGGCACACAGGAAACCAAATATGCTCCCCAACATAAAAAATTCTAATATCAATATATACACTGTACACTTATGGAAGCAAAATGTAATAATCATTAATAATAAATCATTACCCTCAAATAGCTCAACCCAAAGGGGACATGCAGTACAAAAAATGGAGAAATGTCATTATAATACATAGAGATCATCCATCTAAGGATCATATCGCAAAGTCAATAAATATATATAAATATAAATATATAGAGGATAGGAGATAATCACAAAGTTATATAAATAGGAATCAGAGTAAAACCAGAGTAGTAAAAGGCATAATTATACACAACCGAGTATTCAAAAATAGAATTATAGAAAACAACCCTTGTTGTTGAAGTTATTAACTTCATTGAGACCGTTGGGTACCAGAGTTTGTAATCGTGAAATCCACCTCGATTCAACTTGGAGGAGTCTTTTTGATCTATCCCCCTCCATAGGTGGTACATGATCAAATACCATACATTTCAATGAAGACAGGCTATGTCCTAATGCCTTAAAGTGCCTGGCCACCGTTTGATCACCGAACTTCCCAATCTTTTTCTCCATCGATTGATTTGACAATGCTGCCCTAATAGCGCTACGATGGTTGGCAAAACGTTTGCGAAAGCTGCTCACAGTCTTGCCTACATAAACCAATGCACATGGGCAGATTAGAAAATAGATCACATAGCAGCTCGTGCAAGTTAGTCTAAAGTTGATCCTAATACGCTTGCCAGTCCTTGGATGAGGAAAATCCTTTCCAATTAACATATGCCCGCAGGTCACACAGTTGGGACATCGATAGCACCCGGGCCTAGCAGCACCACCAAAAAGGGTCACATCTCCAATCGGCTGTTTCCTAAGATCCGTCCTCACCAGCATATTCCGCAGGCTTCTTCCACGACGATGTGCTATCCGTAGTTCATGTTGTTCAAAAGGCAAGTTAGGATCCTTGATAATAATGTCCCATAAACTTTTCGCCCTACATATTATATCAGAGCTACATACAGAGTAATCTATGGGAAAAGTCATACTTAATTGTCTCTCCTCCTTAGATTTATGACCAGTAGCTATGGTGACAAGGGCTTTGGTAAGCTGTTGTTTAAGCACACTCTCTGAGTAACCCCTATCCAAAAAGCGACCTGTCATTTCCCTTAACTGTATTTTAGCCTGGTCATCTTCACTATTATTACGTAGTGTCCTCAAATATTGTGTATATGGTATAGCTTTGACCAACGCAGGAGGATGGAAGTTAGAGGCGTGAAGCACCGTATTACGATCGGTGTTTTTACGAAACAGGGTAGTACCAAAGTTGTCACCCACTTTAAACACCTTGAGATCCAAAAACTCAATTTCATTCTCATCAACTTTACATGTTAGTTTAATGGGAGTGTCCAGATCATTAATGGTCTGAATTTTCTCCTGTATCGAAAACATGTCACCATCCCAAATCAGGAACATGTCATCTATATATCGTTTGTATAAGTTAGCAAAAGACGGGGCCACATTCGACCCCATCGCAGTGCCTTTGCACTGCACAAAATATTCCTCTTGGAATCGAAAATGGTTATTGGCCAACACTAACTGCAGCAATTCCATAAGATATTCCACTGGGGGCCCAACATGTCCCATTGTTACCAGTGCCTGTCTACACGCATCGATCCCTTCTTGTTGGGGAATCACTGTATAGAGGCTACTAACATCAGCCGTAACTAATATCCTATTCCTCTGGGAACCCTTAAGTTCAGACAAAATTTCAATAAGATGGCCACTATCCCTAAGGTATGAGCTCATCTTTTTTACAGCAGGTTGTAAATAATAATCGATGAATTGAGCCAACGGTTTCAGGAGAGATCCATGTGACGTCACAATGGGTCTCCCTGGAGGGCTCTGGAGAGACTTATGCACTTTGGGTAGCGTATAGATTATCGGGCAGACCGGAAATTCAGTCATAAGAAACCGACCTTCTCTTTCAGTAATCCATCGGGCCTGTATACCCTGAGTGACCACTGTATCAACCAGTTTCTTAGTTTCACATACTGGATTCTTGCCACATCTCCGATACGTAGACGTATCGTTAAGTTGTGCCAATAACTCCGACACATAGTAGGAGCGATCCAAAAGGACCACTGCACCGCCCTTATCGGCAGGGCGTATGACCAGTTCCTTATCAGCCCGCAACGTATTAATTGCATCACGTTGGGGTTTGGTAAGATTATCATACGGCTTCTTGTGTTCCTTTATAAGTCTATGTACATCTGTCTGTAAAAGTTGGGTAAACACTTTAATGCCTGGGGGAGAGTTTACTGGCTCAAATGTACTAGCCGGTTTAAACAACTCCATAGCTGCCTCTTCAGTAGAGCCTCTGGTAAAGAACTCTTTGAGTTTAAGCCTCCTTTGAAATTTATAAAGATCCACGTCAAATTGGAACTCATTGGCTCCAGACATAGGGATAAAGGAAAGGCCTTTACTCAAAAGAGTCTCCTCATCCAAGGAGAGAACATGCCGGCTCAGATTGAAAATATTTACTTCTTTCGAGGTGGCCTGCCTCTTACTTTTATAGCCTCCCCTCCGGATGTATCTCCTCTGCCTCCTATATTTCTGGACCTTGTCACCCTCCCGTGAAAAGGGACCTGTGTAGTAGTCCTCTGGGCACCCATTTGTCTATCATCCAATGATGATTCCATATCTGAATGACTCGATTCACCAGAAGAGTCTATTGTAATACCAAATGGGCGCCTCCTACGGACCCTACCACGCCTCTCTTGCTGCTGTCCAAGTAGCCAAGGGTATACCCTCTTATCTCTATAATCTTGTTCAACTTTATGAAGCTTATCACGTTTAAACTGTAAAAGATCATGCTTATACCTATTTATTTATTAATGATTATTAACATTTTGCTTCCATAAGTGTACAGTGTATATATTGTATATTAGACTTTTTTATGTTGGGGAGCATATTTGGTTTTCCTGTGTGCCTGCCTATATGGGCGTCTGCGGTTGGGGGTTCTATTCTTATGGATTTTCTATTTGGGAATGGCGTGTGTGTGTTATTTTCCCATGGTTTCCCCTACTCGTTGCAATGTTGTGGATTACCTAGGGGTGTGGTCTGTCTGACACGCTCCGTGCCTTGTTGATGCTCCGCTCTTCCGCCAGTATTCCATTTTCCTATCAGGTCCGGCAGTTTTGTTTGGCCATGTGAGGGATTTGTACCACGTGATGTTCCGTCACTGCTGGTTTGCGGAAGCGGTAGCGGCCCGGTTAACTGTATGGGATGTGTTACTCTTAGACACCCTATATGATATTGGTTTTGGCGAGGCAACAGGAGCCATGGATGCTCTCCAATATGGGTAAGGAATCTTTGTTTGTTTTATTATGTGGTTTCACTGTGTTAGAAGGTGTTTTAAGGTTCTATCTGGTTTATGTGTGTGGTTTTTTTATTATATGCTGGTAACTAGGTGTGGTGGGGGGGTCCTGTGGGGCCTATTTAAACTTGGTAATAAGGGGAGTATTAATCCTGATGACGACCGTTGTGGTCGAAACATGTTGATCTTGTGAATAAATATATTTTTCTGATGGAAGACCTGTGAGTGCGCCGATGCTTTGGAACTTTTTATTTTATATATATATATATATATATATATATATATATAGATATATATATATATATATATATATATATATATATATGAAAATTTTAAGTAGCACTCATGTCTCCATCCAATACAGGATATGCGTACATCAGGTATGCGTACATCAGAAGAAACTCGGAAGCAGTCACAGGACTTATCTTGCAACATTAAAAACATCATTAAATATTTTTAAATCCCTAATATATAGAGCACATGCTTCAAGCCACCCATCCTAGGTCTAAAGTGCATATATTCACTGTAAGATTAATGTATCAAAAACTTAATTATGTCATATTAAACCACAGGCAAGCTTTTTTTTTTTTTTACAAATACTGATTAAATAATTCAACAGCCATCATAGGAAACAATTCATATTCAATGTTTTCATCCAGCTGGATTCCCATTTCAATAATTGAAGTTTTCTGTTAGGGGTCTTCATTGGAACTTGATCAATATATATATATATATATATATACTCATAAAGAAACACTCCAATGCACTCACAGGTCTTGTTCAGTGAAGCAAAAATGTATTCAATCATCAGGTGCAGGCAACGTTTCGGTACCTTCCTAGGTCCCTTTCTCAAGCCAAATAAATTAGACTGACAGTTATCTGTGAAATCTACAGGGGAGGGGGAGAAAGGTTTAGTTTTATTTCAACAGGCAAAAGAAGCTTAAACTAAACTAAAGTAAATTTACCCTATGGTGATTCATTTTAAAAAGTTTAGTGCCAAACATTGAGAAGAGAGAATATTGACCATATGTGTACAGTAAAGTTCATTTTAGGACATCACAAATCTGACTAAAAGATGGTACATGCTATAAAATGATTTTGTACTCCTGGGAAACAAGCACTTCTCTGAATATTTATTTTGGTTTTAGTTATTGCATTATGCTATTAAAAGTACTTTCCTTGTAGAGCCTTTGATTAAACTGTATAAATTCTAGTCCCTATCTGGGATTAACATGCTCTAAAATATAAATATATTTCGTACCTATATCCGCAGCAGAACTTAGAGCAATTTTTTTTTGTTATTTTGGAAATGTGTTTTAAAAAAGTTACCAAAACCTTCACGGTCAATTTGAAAAACATAAAGCATTTTATGGTTCTCAGAATAGTTCTACCGCACTCTATGCTGCATTTTATTTTATAGAAAGCCCTACACAAACTCATGATTAGCAGTTTTAGTTAAAGTTGAATTCACCTAATTTGCTGTGCAGTGGGATTTCTGTTGCAGTGAATTGTATAACAAGCTCTGATCTTTAACTAGTCAATTTTTACTATAGAAATAATATGTCTGTTTGTAAAAAATCAATGCACGATTTCCTCCTTGTAAATGCTGGCTGTCATTTATGAGTGCACTATTGACCCTCAGTGCACTAAAGTATTCTAAGATAATTTGCTTGCTTTAGTACTGTCAAAACGCGTACTGCTAAGGTACCAAAACCCAATCTACACAATCTACAGCCCTTATACGGTATATTAATTTTCTAATAATTTTTCCCTCTACAAGATAAATACTGCAGCTTATGCAATACTTTGCAACTGGACACAGATAAATATTTATTAGTAGTACCAACACTGTTCTATATTTAAAATACTATATGCTGTTCAATGTTTCTTCCAGATGCAAAAGAAATAACATTTTCTGACAGGCGCACAATTGACGATGCTCTCACGTGTCCTAACATGAAAATTTGCAGAGCTTCTACAGAGAGATGAAATATTAATTACCTATTAATATTACAATTTACAAGGTGATTCTTTATAAAAGTATTTAAAGGGCCTGCCCACCCCCTGACAATATCTCCAGTCCTCCATGCCACACAGCTGTAGGTTGTTTTTTTAAAGCAGATCCTCACTTCTCCACTGTATAAATATCTGTAATCCAAATTTTCCTGTTTAATAAAAGTACATTTCCACCTGAAAATGATATGTATGGGCTGTGGAAGGTATGGATTTCGCAATCAATTTTGCTGAACTTTTATTTAAAAAACCAAACAACAAAAAACACTCATCTTTGCTTGAAGATAAACTTCCGTTTTTGTCCAGTGTCATAGGATTACTGATAAATAATGCTGTTTATCTTGATTTCTCATACAGCATATGCCTGGATGGAAGTAATATCTGCCTCTTTTCTGGTGTAATTTTATCTAATCACATGAGTCCTACAAATCCTACATTACATCTGCAATTTTTTATCTCTTTTATCTATTAACTTTTTTTTAATCTATAAAAACATATAAATAACAATCCTTCTCAGAGTGTGACACTCCATTTCAAATCTATTGAAGGAGCATTTTGCCATAGGGACCAATTGTAAGGGGAGTGACATCAGAGGTGATTTGATCCAGGTGTCGGCCCCTAGTGGAGCTCTTGATAATCCACTACAGAACAGTTAGAATGGCAGGTTTAAAAAAATCCTTCCCTTCATGCCAATGTGAAGTCTACTAGTTAGGACATGCGAAGCCTTGAACCTGTTTTTTTCAGAATCCCTTCCTTGTCAGTGATCTTTACCCCTTACACATACCGCTCATGCACATGATAGAAAAAATTAAAATGTAAGTAAGATTTAAAAGCAATTGAAAGGTAGTTTTGATAATAATGTTAGAAGCATCTAATTGGCTGCCTGGAAACGCAACTCTGGAAAAGGGGGCAGAGCTATTACCAAGTGTTTATGCATGTACATTATACATAGATATAGATATGTGCAGTGTCTCATTGTCTCTCAAGCTTTGTCTCATCGTTTGATTTTTAAATGGATTTCTGTGTTGTTACATTACGTTCAAGCCAAAACTTGATCACATGATGAAGGTGGAGCAGCCCCCCCCCGAAACATTGTGTGTTTGATGTTGTGTTGGTTTAATACAAGTACGTAAATTTCCTTTGTTGTGCGACCTTCCATAAAGCTTATCTGTTGGACTTATTAACCCTTCTAGGGGTAAGGGTGGGAAGGATCTGCACTTCTTTCTGTGGATGTGCATAGGAAACTGATACCAAAGCCAAAACTTGTCCCTTTACTGCCTACCTTTACTGACATCTTCATGTTGTCATTTGTTACAAACCCCTTTGACATTTTTGCAAGTTCAAATATGTACAAAGTATAATGTAAACTGTTGTCAGTGCTTCATTCTGAAAAAAAGGATAGCTGCCTCCACATATTTAACTTTAAAGGGCAACTAAAGCCACAGAACAAAACTGAACCAGAAGTCAGGACACCTTGATATAAAACCAGTAATCTGTTTCTTACCTCTCATTTTGATACAGGCGCTGGGAAATTTACCTAAATAACATATGGTTTATGCTTTACTTCTCAGCATTCAAACAGTTTGGTCAACGATGTTGTGCACATGCTCAGTCCTTTGCTATGGCACAAACTTGTTACAGTTGGTCACACCCATTATTAATATCTAGCCAATCCTTTTACAGGACAGATAAAGCAAGGAAGCATGTGACTGAGGTCAGGTAGTGTGGTCTGACACTGCACATACACACAGATACTTCATACAGTTCTTAACAGGCTTTGATTTACTTTAAAAGAGTTTACTAAAGTGGCATTTTATAGTTTATTGGTGGTTTTAGGGGGGTTGTTTTCAGATTCTGGAGTATAAAAAATTGGGTTTAGTTTTCCTTTAATTTTTTTATTTTTTTTAATAAACTTTAATTTTTCTTCATTGACATTTTTTTTTGTTTTAATAGTAAAAAAAGGTCTATCAATTAAAGCACACTGTATAGCATTCTAATGGCAATTAATAATAATTATAATAGTTGTGAATTCCATTTTAGAAACAATTTTTTAATGTGTCCTTAAGTATAGTATGCACTAGCTGACCCATTAGAAAGTGATTTATGGATCATTCTTGTGTTTTCTGCAGGCAGAATATGAAAGTCCTTGAATCTTTTTCACATTGCTCTAGAGTTCACCTAACAATATGTTCTCTGCATATTTATTCTATAGGTATTGCGAGTTGTCCTACAGTGTGGAAGCTAAGAGATTTCTAGAACACTGTACTGTATCTCAAAGGATATAGATTTTATAAGTCATATCCATCTTTCTGACAGGCCTTTAAAGGTTGCATTTAAGAGGAAAATCAGCGATATCAGTTTTGATGTCATTTCATCCTTAAAAGAATAATAGCAGATGTTGAAAACATAATTTTAACACATCAGAATCAAAAGCAGGAAATAAATGTTTGCAATAAATAACAGCGCAATGCAGATTTTAGTGTTTGGAGAAAATGGTTTACAAATCCTCCCAATTGGGTTTAATTAAAGCACGTCAATTTAAAGCTTCCCAATTTTTGTCTAAAGATATCAGTCTGGAAAGGCACCTATCTGTCGTTACAGTTTAATTTTTTTTTTTTTTTCTATTTTGATGTTCATATTCTTGCAATTTCAAAAAATATCTATAAAATAAGGGCAAATCCACCCCTTAAATGAGAAATTGTATATAGGTAAATCACCCCCCAAAAACCCAATACTGCATTAGTTTGTTAATAGGGCAACTATATTGAAAAAATGGCTTTGACTCATCTTAATCTTTAACTTACTACATGTAACTAACCCTTACTCTGAGGTATATGTGTTGCTGCATGCCTTCAACCCAGGACTTGATTTTGTGAGGCTCAGTATCCCCCTCCCCAGACTTTCAATAAGGGCAAGCATACTCAGTATTCACTATAATGCAGCAATTGAGAGGTAATTTCCCATCATGCAATTCACATATATTGTGAATAGTACAGTTATAGTTGGGTAGAATTATTCTTTCCAGTAATGGGAAATTTTTAAAAACTATCGGCAAGATTCAATAAAAGTTCTTATTGTTAAAAATAGTGCTAATTTTGCCACAACCAATCAGATCTTATTTAACATTTGAAAGCTAACCTTCAAATTGGTTGTGACAAAATTAGCACCATTTGTAACAATAAGAACTTTTATTGAATAACCCTGTATATCTTTCAATATTAATGCCCTTTAACTTCCCCTCTACTTTTCTGTGCTTGGTATGGTATGATCTTGCACATGCTCAGCTAGTTGAATATCATTCAGTCATTGGCTGTGATATCAACAAATGACTTACAAAATTTTACACATTTTAAAAATACCCTGCATTTAGAAGAGATAGACTTAAGCTAGGTACGCAATAATCCACGGTGCAATAACACTGAAATGTTGGTCGGTCGGGCCGAATTATTGTATGGCAGCTTTTTGCAGCCGTGACGGATCACAGACCCTTCGTTTGTTCAAATCGGACCACATGATCGGTCGCGCCTAACTGTTGGACGTGGCTGCTTTTGCCACGACCAACAGTCCTTCCTCCTGGCCAACCAGTCAAAAGCCTCGAACGGTAGGTCAGGAGAAAAGATTGTGCAGTATGTACCTAGCTTTAACAAACATTCTCTAATGAGCAGGCCAACCCCCCCACCAAAAAAAAAAAAGCATTAGAGCCAGGTAATACTTACCACCCTCATTCCCACGGCTGCCTTCTGCCTAGCTTCCATGCCTTCTCTGTGCACGGAAGCTGTAGAAGGGGCCAGATCGGCAGCGGCGTCTGTGATGCAATGTCCCAGACAACCACAGACTCCTCTGCTGGTCCAGACCCCCCTGCAGCTTCCATGCACAGAAAAGGCACCGAAGATAGTCAGAAGGTAGTCGAGGGGATGAGCGCTGGTAAGTACTTTTACAATTTCTTTTGATAACTTTAAACCTCACAAAGTCGAGGTTTTGAGGGGAAATTACTCCATGTGCAAGTTTTTTGGCGTATCGACATACCCTTTAATAAAGGCAATCTATAGCTGTGTGATACAGCTTTAAAAAGTCCTTTATAGAACCCATAGGGTTCCTGTGATTTTACCCCCAGTTTTTGTGGATGTGGAACTGTGGAGAGTGCACTTTGGTACAATATCAATGCTTTTCAGTAATCTTTCTTTCTTGGGCAAATATATTGAGGAATTGGGAGACATTTTAAGAAATAGATCCAGCTTGAAATGATGACTAAAAAATTCCTCAGTTATCCTACTGTTCTTTTATTTTTAGAGAGTAGAGTATATATTACTAATACATTAAATAAGGTAGGGAGAGAATTCAGGCTTTGATACTCCCTTTTCAGCAATATGCAAATAAGGAACAAAGACTTCTGGGAATTTACCATGTTTACACATGGAAGCTCTTGGGAACACTATGTCTTTAAAAAGACTTTTACAGCATTCCACAAGCTAAATGCAAAACCAGAGCACCAACTACAGACCGGTTTCGTATTAGTGATGTCTGTCGATAGGCACTTCACACTGCAAAACCAGAGGCCTGCACTACACTGATGATGGCTCAATAAAGCCAAAACCGGTCTGTAGTTGGTGCTCTGGTTTTGCATTTAGCTTGTGGAATGCTGTAAGACTTAATGCTGGGGAAATCAGGGAGTACCTGGGGAAAAAATTGACAGTTGAGAAGGGGAACCAATAAATGCAGACAGACGCTGGTCACATGACTACAAACTGGTCATATGGCTGAAAACAGGAAGTGTTCAAGCTGGAAGTAATATTGCTGAACCTTTCCAGCTATAACTTCTCACAAGTTTTATCTAGAGATGTGATTTTAGGTTTTATTTTAAAGGTATGATGGAAGGCTTTTATATAATTCTTACTAGTTTGGAAGAATTTGAGACCACAGTTACCCTTTAAAGTATTTTATCCCATATGCTTATCACTTACCACCCTGTATATCTGTTGTATTAAATTAGATCAACTGGACTTGAACTTTAGTTCTTGAAGACGTTTCACTAGTCATCCAACTGGCTTTCTCAATTGATATAAATGATATTGATATAAACAGATATACCATGACCTGGATGAATGAGAACCTTCACAAGCATACCACCCTGTAAACTTCACAAGCATACCACCCTGTAGTTTTACAGACCCCGATTAGAATCTTAGCTGCCACCTGATGAAAAGGGCATACCCCTTAAACGTTGTTATTGATACACCAGGTGGAATAAAGTTTACATTTTGCACTATTATTATGCTACTATTTTATGCTACTATTATATGCTACTCTCTATTTTTGATTTTGGCTCTTTGCTGCCAAGTCGCTTATGTGTGGGGAATTGTTGAATTTAGGCACCACCCAAATCCCCCCCATGTGATAGGAAATGTTTCTTAAGTGCTCTACATCACCTTACCTACTATGATTTTTTCATCCTGCTATGAACCTTAGACTATAAATAAAACTCCTTTAGTTTTAGTCTTAATTATTATCTAGCAAATGCATGTACATCGATTTGCCTACAAAACTCTTCATGGACACTGCTTATTCCCTTTTTGCCCTGGCCATATCACCTGAAACAGCATCATTCATTAGTGCATTAAAGTTTTTTTTACCTCTTTATTTTAGTATGTTGGTCACTTTTTTATGTATGTGCTCCTAAGGAAAGTTTCAAGGCCTGATCCTTTACCTTATTCTCCTCTGTTGCTGTTGCGAGTTGGTTATGAGTTTGCACATCAGCATTGGTAGCAACCACCAGCCACTGGTTTTGACATCTCCATCACAACCATGACAGCATGATGGCTGTTAGCCAGAAGCAACAGAAGAAGAAAGCAGCAGTGAGGGATCAGTATCTGTAAGTATCCTTAATAGTGTTGGATGAAAAGGTAAGTAAAGTAAACTTTAGATTTGTGGGGGATTCTGGTTATGAATATAAGTTCTTCTTTTCAGGGTGGAAGTACCTATTAAGATACAATAGATATTGATTTTTACTTTACAACAATGTTTTATAATTAACACCAAGTGGCTCAATTACTTAGAGTTGCTATCGCTCTGGGTAAATGTCCCGATCACGATTTAATATTGTGTTTGCGACTGTGGGTAAATCCCAAAAAGGTATTTACACACAGCAGGATTTTAACTAACAGTCGGCGTTACAATCCAGCGGTAAAAGTAGCGCAAACACGAAACAAGTGGCGGTTGCGCGTATCTTTTGCATAACCCGCTCATCTAGCACTAATATTGAGTTAAAGTCACGCTAACCAGTAGCGTGAATTTAATTTCATAAATTGGGTAAATCAGCCCCTAAATTGTGTTAACTATATGTACATAAAAACATCATATCCTAATAAGGAAAGGTCTAGATTTTAGTAATAGTTCAGATCTTTTGTAGAATTCCAGATTTCCTTTACTCAGCCTTCTGAATGTAACATTTGAAAGTGCTTTTTGATGCTATTAGTATTCATGAATGATGCAAAGAATGTATAATCTGTGCAAAAGCCTCCTAGACTCCCTGTACATTAATGCAGCAGAAAAGTTATATCTGTCATGCTGAATACTGATGGGATCTCATAATAGATTTAACTGTTATGATTTTATTGCCACTTTGAATCTGAATATTTCTGAATTGAATCCACAGAGTAGCAGTTAAATAAGAACTTTCTATAAAATGGTTATTTTCTCACATATTAATGTAGAGAGCATGGAATATATATTTGAATTTCTTGGAGATCAGTAAAAACTAACAACTAATTGTCAGGTATTAGAGATTTCGTGGCTCACCTTTTAATATTTTTTAAAAAAATAATAATTTTCTGATCTTTGCTTTTTGAGTGAGGTAATTGATTTTCTTCCATTTACTAAAATTTCAATGCAATTTTAAATATAACATTTTCTATTATGATAAATAGATCATTACAGTTAAATCTATGAAAAAAGTGTAACAGTCTAATAGACTCTGTGCTGTCTCCTCATGGAAGGCGCATCATTGCCTTAAACTTACTAAAACAGAACTAATTGTTTTCCCAGCTAGACGGGGTCCTTTCCCACCTTTTACCATTTCTGTAAAAAAAAAGCCCACCCCCATTAACTCTATTCAGTTGTCACGTTGCTTAGGGGTAATTATGGATTCCTCTCTCTCCTTTTCTAATCATATTAACAATGTTGCTAAAACCCGACGTGTTCTTGTGCATAATATTGCAAAAAAATTATAGATTCCTCTCTCTTCCGACTACTGCAATGCTTATCCATGCTCCCATCCTATCACACCTGTACTATTGAAAACCTTCCACTTTCTGGTCTCCTGCTTCCCATATTTCTCCCCTTCATTCAATACTAAACTCAGCTGCACGCATTGTCCTGCTCTCTTATAATCAGTAACTTAAGTCTCCCCTGTGACGCACAACTTAACAACGCATTATCTACAAAATCTCTCTCTTAACATTTAAATCCCTATGCTCTGCTGCTCCTTCTTATATTTCTTCTCTTGTGTCCCAATATGTCCCTGTCTGTACTCTTGCTAATCACAGATCCATCTCTTATACAGTCTCCCCACTCACAGCACCTCTTCTTGCTTTAAAAATGTTTTCTCTTGTGGCTCCCATCCTATGGAATTCTATTCCCCTCTCTCTTTGTCAAGAAACTGCAACAAATAGGTTTGAATTTAACCTCTGTTCATACCTCTCAGAGAAAAGCACAGCATAGGACTGTTAAATTGACACTGCAACTGTTCTTACTATGGATACATAATAAAAACCATGCACATCAGACTTGCAGTCCTGTGTATTTGATTATGCTATATGCAGGAACATCAAAATGATGTTTCGGTACCTTCTTCAGACAAAGTGAAACAGTGAGAAACACAAAATAGCACCTTATACAGACCCAAGAATAAAAACTCTAGTGACACTTAGAGGCATAAATAGAAAATACATAAGAATTAAAATACAAGTACAAAAACTAAAAACAATTATAATATAAACCATCAAACAAGTGCATTTCAATAAATAAATACAAAAATCCATATTACAGCTAAAATAGCCACTGATATTAAGGATTTTAAGGATGGTTAAAAGAAGGTCCCGAAATCAAGGAGTTGCAAATGTTACAACTACAACAACAAAAACATCCCTTTTTATGAGAGAAAGAAAAAGGTGCTTTTTTATATTTTACCACAGGGTCTGCTTGTATAGATTGTGAATAAAGAGACCCGCCCTTCTGGTAAACACATCAGGGTTTGATTTCAGTGTCTTAGGATCTCCTTCAATGACAGGCCAAAACTTGGCAATATTGTTCCTAATTAAGCCTGGCGTTGTGAAGAAGAGCCTCTGGATATTTAGGTGCTCTAAATTTGGAGGTGATAATATTAAGTTGACGTGCTGTATCTTTAGGATCATTACAAATATGTAACACCCCAGTAAAATTGTATTTAGGGAGACTTTTAAAAACATCTGGAGGGTGGAGACTTTGCCCAGACAATAAGGTATTAGGTGAGGCGGGCTGCTGGTATATGTGACCACTTTTAAAGGGATATTAAACTATAACATTTCCAAATCGGTACAAGTGTAAAAAAATTAGGTCCACTCCTGCATGGCATAATGCTCAGGTAAAAAGGGAAATGGAAAAAAGACCACTTTTAAAGGGATATTAAACTATAACATTTCCAAATCGGTACCTTTAGGAAACAAGTGTAAAAAAATTAGGTCCACTCCTGCATGGCTTAATGCTCAGGTAAAAAGGGAAATGGAAAAAAAGAAAAGGGCTTTTAAAATTTTGAAAGCAGAAGGCACAGAACAGGCTTACAGAGACTTCAAAAGTTGTAATAAAGAGTGCAAGAAAGCAATTAAACTAGCCTTACATATCTAATCCTCCCCTTACATATCTATAGTCCCAACATAAATGATATGGAGAAACCAAACTAAGGCACAGACTGTGCTGTGAAAAATTTGTGTTTATTCACACAGATATCCACACGACATGTTTCGAGCGACATGCGCCCTTTATCAAGTGCAACTCAAAAATGAACATTCTGTGCTTATATAGAGATCAAAACAGGAAATTGATTAGAAAGTTAATTACAGACCATCCCATCTACTTCCTCTAAAACAAAGGTCAAGTAGTCCATAGTAGTGAATATAAAACAATCACAGAATGTTCATTTTTGAGTTGCACTTGATAAAGGGCGCATGTCGCTCGAAACATGTCGTCTGGATATCTGTGTGAATAAACACAAATTTTTCACAGCACAGTCTGTGCCTTAGTTTGGTTTCTCCATACCCTTTATGTTTGGATTAAGGAAGTTCTTAACTCACGTTCAATAATCTGAACATGGACATCTAAAAAATGAACAGAATGCACTGAAATATTAGCAAACACAAACGTATTGTCTAAACTGTTCAAGAAGGAAATAAGCATAAGCTTGATCAGATGTACCTTCCCAGACAATAAATAGGTCATCAAAGAAGTTTCATCTTCAGGTTAGGAAAGGTTTTTTACAGTGAGATTGGTGAAACTGTGGAACTGTCTTCCAGCAGATGTGGTAATGGCAAGTTCATTGAATAGCTTTAAAAGTGGGCTAGATAAGTTTTTAAAACTAAAAAATATTGAGAATTACTGGTATTAATACATATACTGCAGTTCTGGCTGATCCAGGGATACTTTCCCATTGCCATTTGGAGTCAGGAAGGTTTTTTCCCCCACTTTTTAGCATTTTTTTTGCCTTCCTCTGCATCAACTTTATTCAACATCAATTAAAATGTTACTATGTTTTCAATATAATGAAAACATTTTTACAGTGCATTTTAAACAAATTGTTGGTATAAATGTAACATTCTTCAAGAAATCTGATATTAAGATTAGCATAGGAAGGTGCTGTCGGACTTCCCATCGCCGTGCCTACAGTCTGGAGGAAAAATTCAGTTTCAAATGTTCAGTTAAAATTCTAATAATCTGAATTATGCATGATCACATATTGTTCCACCATATAATTGAACTAACTTGTCTATCAATTTAAATTAGAACACATTAAAGCAAATATAGCAATTTACTTGCACAATTTACTCAATTTACAGCACAATGTAACCATGACCTAGTGGTAAAAAGCCTAATGTATCTGGAAGGGATGGGATGCCTTGATTCTTAGAGAACTGAAAAACTCAATATATGGTATTACTCATGTGCCTCTAAGTTGAGTTATCATATTCAAATCACTTCCCTGAAAATGATGAATAATAATGCCTTTTCCCTACATCACTGTCTAATAATTAATATAGTTATTCTTTGATCATACAAGTTAAATATAAAAGTCTGCCCTGATGGATATAAACCTTTTAGTGTCAAGTGATCAAATGGCAAGAAGTCACAGAATAGCATTTTATAATCAGGGCACTAATAGGGTAAACAGTAACACTGTTTTAAAATAATTATACATCCTTTCATCATCATAAGAAATTACATTAGCAGTAGCGTTATGTTTATTTCTTTTGCTGTTGGTCTGCATATCATTTACATACTGTGTGTGACTCTTTAACCTTGTTGCAATTGTTTTGACATTGACTAAATAAGTCTGTGCAGGACTTGGCTCTATACTGAACTTTATTGTTATATTTAAAGAAAAAAAAGTCTTTAGATATAGCAAAAGCAAAAGGCCAACATATATACAGTATTTCAGTTTTGGTTAATGTATCATATTATAAATGGGATCATTATTGATAAGAAAAATATAACAACATATTAGACCTTTCTAGCTATGTGGTAGCTCAGTATATAGCATTAGTTTCAAAGCTACTCTTGGCTATTTCTGGAAGGAAATATATTTGGATAGGTGAGTGTTTGTTCAAAAAGCTACGTAAGCTCTACAGAGCAGGGCTAAATTTGAGAGGATAAACTAATTGTAAAGGGAATCTTAGGGAAGTACAAAACCTCTCCAAAAATCCAGTGCCCATAAGCTTTTGTACATGTACATAGCGGCTGGTGTTCAAAAGCCCTGCAATGTAGTTAAAATCGCGTTTATTATTATTGTGGATTTATATAGCGCCAACATCTTCCATAGTGCTTTGTATGTATTACATGGATACATTCACAAAGAGCTTACAATCTAAGCACTCTATCTGTATGTCTTTATAGTTTTGAGGGAAACTGGCATGCCCGGAGGAAACCCACGCAAGCATGGGCAGAACATACGAACTCCTTGAAGATGTGTCCAAAGGTGGATTCAAACTCAGGAATTCAGTGCTGCTAGCCAATGAGCCACAGTGCTGGTATCATATTGGTTAGCGTGACTTTAACCCCCCTTAGAATCGTTGCATCTGACTGTCCATCACCCTGTAATTTTACTTGTCCTTATTGCTGGTTATGCATAATGAAACAGAACAGAGTTTTCCCCCCTGAAAATGCAAAAACGTATTTGCAGAGCTTACATTGTATACAAATAAATCATTTGTGTAAGGAAAAGAAACCAATTTTAAGAAAACACAATATAAAAAAGAGACTGCTACCACTGATGAAGAAAGTTAAATACCTAACATCCATTTCCATGCAGTCATTTTTCAGATGGATGGTTTTCTCTGTTTCAAAGAAAGCCTACCTTTGTCTATTCCTGTTTGGGTAAATTAAATCTTGCAACATTTCCATGGGACAAAGCTATCTAAAACAAACAGAATGTAATTTTTATCTGAGCAACCAGAATTTATATTAAAAAAGACAGTTTGATTGCAATAAATATAAACATTTTTTGTTCATACTTATGATGAAAATTCCCTTAAAAGAACATTCTCCATCCATAATTGTTTTGCCACAACACAAGAGATAAGATTGAATTTATGTACAAAATGGTAAATACAGATAAATTTATTACACACAGTTAGATGGTTTATTTCGAGCTGTAAAAAGACAACAATTCATTAAGCTCAACCCCTTCACAAGAAAACCTATAAACTCCAGCACCCCCAACCCAACAAAAAAAATCAGTCTCCTCCACTCAATTTGTCAAACAAGTCACAGATACAACCAAACACACATGCCCCCACAAGATATAGTCACCAGCTAAACACAAAAGGGGGGGTTGGGGGAGCACTCCAGTGGCAAAATTACTTTATAACAAATAGTAGAAGTAGAATAGGCTACTGATCTGACCAAAACATTAGAACAAACAAGAAAAGAGATGATCAATGAACATTCCTGGGACCCATATATCATAATATCTATGCTAGTGCAAACAGTAAAAACATGGGGGTTTTAGTTACAATTTTATGCATAAAAGTGAAAATCCTTCCAACCACGTCAAGGTAACCCTTGTATGGAAGGTCCTAACAATTTACCATGGTTCATTAATCTGTGCTGACACACCCTGCTTGGTTGCATTTACTTTGAAAGGTTGTCTCCCTAACCTTGCATTGGATTAGTATTAAAAGCTATCACTTCCCCCGCCTACTAGCTTTTAACAAGGAGGGAAGAGGCCTCTCATCCAGTGCTTAGTATTCAAGGCATAAGACCTCCAATTAAAGGGACATGTTGGTGGTGCTACTACCACATGGAATCTTGGTCAATCTTCCTGCAGAGAAGCTCTGCTACAATATATATATACAAAAGGGGGACTGTGGGAGAACGCCAGTGGCAAAATTACTTTATAACAAATAGTCAAGTGCTACTGATCTGACCAAAACATTAGAACAAACAACAAAAGTGATGATCAATGCACATTCCTGGGCCCCATATATCATAATATCTATGATTTTCAAAACTTTTTGAATGGGGTTCAGAAAAAATTCAGAAAGCGGAATTCTGGAAATTCCATGAGATCCACTATTAAAATGGGTTTGGATCCGTGATTTGGCCATCTCTAATAATAACTAACTCTATGGTGATTTTGGCAATTAAAAAAAACTCATTTACATTCTTGTGATCTAATTAATGACCTGAAAATCTTTTTTAAAAAAAGATATTCATTTTTGCATAACATTGTGCTTCTTTGGCTTCAGCATTAAAATGACATAGAATTGTTTTTTTTTTATTATTTATCTTTCTCTTAAAAATTTTTAAAATATTTGAAATCACATGTAAATTAAATAATTTGCATCTGATTTATCTGTGTTTCCCCCAGCACATCTTGCTTTGCTATTGAAACTAAAATCCCATTTCAGAATAAAGTCCTTGAACTGGTCTATTGTATGATAGCTTACTGTAGATTAATGTAGTCTCTCCTTGATGGTGAACCGTATTACCTGTGAGACTTTCTGTTTTCATCTTCAATTACTAAATAGTTTACTGTGACTTCAATCTCTGCATTCTTTTTTGCATAGTATTTATCAAAATAGAGCGTTCATTACTCTAGGTGCTTTTTCTTTACTATTTGTGCCTTTTTTCACATTCCCACTAAGTGTAAAGAATTGTGGGATAAAAGAATGTGTTTTCCTGCTGGTAGCCCTGAGTATACTTCAGGAAAATAATTTCAATGGTGGCAACATGATCAGAAATATAATGCAATAATACTATTTTTTTTTTTTATAAAGAAAATAGAAAATATGCATGTATGCCAGTTCCCTTGGTGTACAAGTACATAAGAATATATAATTGTCTCAAACTGTGCAAAATGGTCTATTATTTTTCAGTGGTTAAAGAGTTAACATGCTGACTGGTTTAGAAAAAAGGAATTAATCAATGTCAAGAGGTGATAGACAGGAAGTGGACAGTGGATGGTTTGCAGTATCAGGAGAACACATTGGCATGGGGAAAGGTGACACTATCACAAGGTGAACATATTAAGGGCATTGTATAGGGAAAAAAAGACATTAAATACAATACATCAATAGTATCAGATCTATTTCTATGGAGTCTGGCTATCTAGAACTGGTCAATGAAAGACAACATCTACTTTTATTCCATTGAATAGGATATCTAAGCATAGCACAAAAGTCTTACAGAGATACGTACTATTATACAAAGGGGAAAAAAATCATCCTTGGAAAGATGTAATTTGGTATCCAGTTTAAAATTACTGAATATTGATGATCTTAGTACTACAACATCCTGTCCAGCAAGCCAAGTAAAATAATCTGGCTATCAATTTTTTTAACATGATTTTACAACAATATCACATAAGCAGTAATGAAAACTGTATGAATTTATTTAAACATTAATTGGTTTTGACTTTGTACCAGCAATTATCTAGTTTGTTGTTGGTTGGATTCAAGCATCATTTTTTATTTAAAGGTGATTGTTTTTTGTATGTCAGCATATGAATGAAGTAAATAAGGGCAAGTAAATAATTCAGTCAGAAGTAATGAAAATGAAGGTATTACTGTACATTATAATGACACTGATGTTAAAGCAAACATCACTATGTCCTATATTTAAAACGATGTAGATCTTTTAAAGAATACTATTTATTAAGTTTTTATATTTGAAGGGAGGCACTCTCAAAAAAGCTTTATAGCATTAAATGTATTAGGTGCTGAAACAACCAGATACACAATGTTTCAGGGGGTCCAACCCCCCTCCACACCTGAGGACCCCCCCCCCCCCCCCCCCGGAACTTTGTGTACCTAGTTGTTTCAGCACCTAATAAATTTAATGCTTTAAAGCATTTTTTGAGTGCACCTCCCTTCAAATATAAATACTGCAAATCACTGACTGTGGCACGGACTATTAGGGGGATTATCTCACAACTTACCTGTTACCAAGCCACGGACTCTGTTTAAAGTTTATTTATTAAGTTTAACTAAGAAACCTCTAGAATTTTAAGAATCCATACACCTTGTTTCAGCCCATCTAACCAATGAGATTGTGCCACTTAGATTTCTGAAACATGCTGCACAATATGATACAAGGGGTTTTCAAGGGAGCAGTCTATTTTACCATTTCTGATTGATTAAGTCCACTTACCTATCTGACCAATGAGTTCCATTTGTTCCCTAATATTAAAGAACTACACAGAAGCACACTGAGGGAAAACATTTACATTAAGAAATTCACTGCAGTTTGTGATAACTGTACACTGGAATCACAGACATATCACCAATAAATATTAACAATACAATGCATTTAACAAAGGACAAAACATTAGAAAAGGACAAAAAGAAAATAATATGCCTGCAGCTCTTTGTTTTGATGGTTTTCAAAACAGGGATCTATATAGATCCAATCTATATATATATATATATTGTTGCATAGCATCTATGTAGCTATTTGCAACCTTCTAGGCTTAAAAAAAATACTGGGGAGCATATCAAGGGCAGCCTTTAAATCCCATTCAATTAATAGCAAAAATAAGAACATACATTCCCGAAGAAAAAACATGATCTATTCTGCACCTGAACAGAAAGATGCTACACTATACTATACTATACTATACTATACTATACTATACTATACTATACTATACTACTGTGTTACATTGAACAAATTAGTCAACCCTCTACCCCTCTTACTGACCCATGATTGCCCCGCTAGTTATAATCCACTGACAACTTGGTTACAGCTTCTGATCTGCTTTACCTTTTGTTTCCTCCTTCCAATTGTACCACAGTAATGCTGTAACTTACCACCCTGAATGCTGCTGACCAGCGCTTGAATTATTTGCACTTTGTATTACTTGCACTACCTTTGTATGTAACATGTATGTTTTCCTTGTGTATATTAATGCTGTTAATTAATTAATTAACAGTTAATTAATTAACTGTAAAGCACCATGGAAGGTGTTGGTACTATATAAATCTACAACAATAATAATAATAATAGCAAATCTATATATAAATAAAAGGTAATCTAGGAGTCTTGCTTTTATAAGTTTTATTTTAGTAATTATAGGACCCGGGGCTAATGTTTTTAAAACAATGTTAGATATGACATCTTCTGTCTAGAGGTGTTTTTAGTCCCATTTAAACCAGAACTTTAGGGTTTCGTGACAATTCTTTAGACAATGTTTTAGTTATATATAGTTTTAATTTTCATTGGCCTTGAATATTCCAAGAATGTTGTGCTTTCCCTTTTAATACCATATACATTAATACAAATAATTGGAGCAAGTAGATCTTTTGGTTAGAAAACATATCCCAGGTCACTGAATGTAACAGAAACAGTTTGTTAT